>CM070558.1:16613454-17201674 GCA_036346405.1 Phyllostachys edulis
CCTTCATTTTCTTCGACCATGTTGAGTAGTCAAATCCTTCCTTTTCTTCAACCATGTTGAGTAATCGAATCCTTCTTTTTCTTCGACCACGTTGAGTAGTCGAATCCTATTTTTGACCACATCATGTAGTCGAACCTTCTTCCAACTGTGAAATCGGATGAACAAAGGTTTCAAACTAAAACTTCGTGCTTCCCATTCCTCCGTTGTAACTCCGACTTCAGTGGAATTTTTTTCTAAATTTGTCTAAATTCAAGATCTTGCTTTTGGCTTTGGTCGTATTTAATTTGGAGTTTATTTACTATTTCTTTAGTATTCATTTGTTCTCTTTACTTGTTTGTTCCTTTTTCTAGTTCGTTCGTCTGTGTAGAGTTTGAAAAAGCAGGAGATCTCCAGTTTGATCAAGCACAAGACTACCAAGACTCTCTTGCCTTTAGCTCCGGCGAATCAATACTTTGATAATATTGAGACTACATTTTCTACAAATTATATTCCTTTAAATTACCAAAGTTGCATGCTTCAATTTTTTTTAAGCAAGTGTATGTTAAACTCTTAAGGTAATTAAATACCATTTAATGATTAATTATTTATTATACCATCCTTTGACAATTGAATTTATTATTTTATGTCACCCTAGTAACTATGTCGTAAATTACAAGCTATAGGTTGTACTTAAGCGATATGCTAGTCTTGCTTAAGTACCGGGGTATTAAAATATCTCAACCATCATCTCTTAAATCAAAAAATGGTTTTGGGCCATCATGGGAGGTACATGACTGAAGTACTTAAGATAAATTGGTTTTCCTCCTCAAACCCCCCCCCCCAAAGTTCTTTTCACCACATCTCGATGGATGGTATGATGGTGGGTGCTGATGTAGCATGAGAATGGTGGGTATGCGGTATGAACAGCTCAGATGACACTAAGAACTTAATCCGGTGATGACGTCCCATTGTAAAACATGTGCAACCACAAGTCTGCAAAGTGCAACTTGGCTTAGTAACTTTATTGAACCCTGAAAGTCATCTCGCTGTAGGGGATCGAGGTAGTGCAACTGCGGAATCCGTTCCAGCTTGAATGGGAAAGGTGAAGTTGCCAGCTCTAGGACTACGTTGGCTTCCTCATCCCAAAGCTGCCACTGATGAAGGCGGGGTGCCCGATATTTCGATGAGATTGATAAATATCGATTTTGGTGGAGGTGACTCTCACGATCCGACTACAACCGTACGACGACGCTTGTGCCTTAGCAATCGTTGAACCAACTCCGAGATGTTATTGACCTTGCTGGAAGCGCGATCAACCTGACCACAAAGGTCTATTCCTGCTTGCAATCAAAGAACATGCAAGAACAAGATAAAACACAATATGATGTATTGCAAATATTTATGAAATACTAATAAGGTGGGATTCTGAAGGCTGTCTTGACAGGTGGTCATCTGACACAACTGAAGAACAGAAGTTTGCACAATGGCTAAATCTTAACTCAACGAAATCCAAGAAAATTAGAGGGTGCGCCTCCTTAAATAGGAAAGGGGAGCCGACATGGTTAAGAAAATAGGTGGTACTATTCAAGGCTCTGTTCATGTATGAATAGTGCCCCGTGAACAAGACATGCCACCTAGGGTGGTGCCTTCCTTGGACCCAAGCATTATAAGACCCAATTTGGCCCCAACAAGTGACGCAGCACCCTTTTTTGGTGATTATGGTGTGCATAGAAGTAATTTGGAGGTGAGCCTGGATCTGTCAGAAAGAGGATGAGATAACCTTTCTATCAAGTACTCATGGACCTCAAACAGACTCCGTATGTGAAAGTTATGTATATTTGAAGTCGGTGCTGTCTCCGGAGACCGAATTGGATTCCAGAACGTGTCCAACTTGAATTCTTGCTTCACTAGGACGAAAAGTGACGTGGTGACCCTGAGAAAGTTTTGGTAAAGACGTTGAGTTGGTCTTGATGTGTGGGTCAGCTTCCTTTTAGGTGGACCCCAACAACGAGCTTGTAGTATTGATGCATTCCTCCTTGTATATCTACACAAATATACATTTTCATCATTAGGTAGCATCATAGTCTCATTTAAAACAAATTGAAGCTGAGGGAACGAATTCACCTTTTGTTCAATCTTGGGAGCTATGGTTGTATGTGTATGTGGCATGGTCACATCAGCCACCCTCACAGCCCCTCTCTTCCTCAGTTGGCCGGAATTTTGAGTTGAAGCTCGGAGCCCGAAGTTCATTCACCGCAAAATTGCTCGCCGTAGATGACACTCCGGCAGCCCCGATCTCACCATTGGCATCACCTCGACGTCGCCTACCCCGTGTGCGCACCCACTTCATCGGAGAACCACAGGAGCGCCACTTTGACGGAGACCTAGAACTCGCCACCGCTAATCCTCATCGCCGACGACCTTTCCACCACACCCTCTCGCTTTCTCGGTAAGCACCAAACTCAGTGAGTCACGCTGGTCATTTTAGTACCCCTCGCGTGGCTTGTCGTAGCGCAGAGCGCCGGTGAGCTCAACGCCGGAACATCGTCGGCCATGGGCTGACGTGGTGTGTCCACGTAGGTGCCACCTCAGCACCATTTCGACCCTAGTGCCTACATGGCTACTCGCGTGTACGCTTGTGTCGACGTGAACGTTTGGACCACGCACGTGAACTTTCGGACCATCCATTCGGACCTTTCCGCATTGGGTCTACATGTCTTTACCACAAAACGTTTCTTTAGAAAAATAAATTCGCCGTAAACGCACTTACGTAGATGACATTTTGCTGCGGCCATAAGTCGATTTGCCTTTAGAAAATAAATCGTAAAATCCAAAAAATCATTTTAGGGTTTTTCTTTAGATTTAAACATCCAGGGTTTGTTCTCCTTCATACTTAACTCCGATTTCGATGATTCAAATTTTAAATTTATCTAAAATCAAGATCTAGCCAACTAAACCAATATTATTTAATTTAGAGTTTATTTGAATTTTGTTTGAATTTGGCTTATTTTCACAGATAGATTTTAATTGCTTTGTAACAATTAATCAAGCAAGGCAAGTTACATCTTTGATCCTATTATTTCAAATTATTTAAAGTCTGTTTTAAAATATTATTGCATGCGTATTTCTATTCAATGTAATTTAAATATCTGTTTTTGAATTATAGTTATGTCTAAATCCTTTGTACTGCCAATCTTGACATTGAAATAAACTTACCTTGACACCTTATATGAAAATCTAGTTTATGCAATAGTATGAGCTAGAAACATTTTCGGAAAAATTGTGCTTAGAGATGCTTAGACCTGAAATATTTGATTTGGGAATTTTCAGCCAAAAATCAAATGTTGTTTAAATGGCATCCATGGCACTGGTGTGTCACGGAAGTTTACAAATGATTTGAAAAATTGAAATAAAGTAAAAAGTGGTTTGTATTTGGGCGAAATGGATAGTTAGTAGGTAAAGGTTTATGCACGGGCTCACTTCGGATAGGGTTGAGGCCTAGGGGTTATTTTGGAAGTCGTCCAAGTCAGTTAAGGACTGGTCTTCGAGCCTATTTTGCTACGCCCTATCGTACTACCATATGTCCTGAGTGGGCAGGACCTGGCTAACTAATTGGCAACATTCCATCGTGGTTGTGCCATATTGATGTGTAGGTGTCAGAATGACCTATTTTTTATTATATATTCCCACATGGCGCAAGAGGGTGCTTAATGTTGGAAATATGCCCTAGAGGCAATCATAGAGATGATTGTATTTCATTATGTTCATGACATTGATAATATGTTATCTTGTTCCTAGAATAATATTGTTAATATTGGTTATCAAGTATGTGACTTGATTGTGAAACTCTATATTTCTGCGATGATTATTCTTAAACATTCCCTGGTCGGAAACATATGAGGACACATATGAATAGACTAGCATATGTATTGGTTGATGACTATGTTTCACGAGTCATAGATATGGAGATATCTAACCAATAATATGGACACATGTTAGAGAACATGATGTTGGATTAGACCCACCTTGAGACACTATTGAGATTGTTATGATTCTATGTGTCGTTAGTTGGTCTCAAGCAATGATGATGTATAATACTTAGACCTGAGATCAAGATGGTTTCCTACATGTGTAATAGCACTTTAGGGGTTGCCAAACGCTACTCCAGAATCGGTAGTTATAAAGGTAGCTTCGGTATGCTATGAAACATGCAGAGGAATGTGACTGGTTGGTATGGGATTTGCCCTCCTAACATAACAGAGAGATGTCTCTAGGCCCTCGCCAGATCGGATAAAGAAAGTGCATGGCCATGCCACTAGTAGTCAAGTGTTCGACCACGTAAGTTATCTAACACTCGATCGAGAAAGAATTGAATAGTCCATGGATGACACAACATCTCACCGGAGTTCAACCGACATCATGAGGCAAAGGAGTATACACGGTAGGTCGCTAGTTCAACAGTTACGATGGTCGTTACAGATACGAGCTGGTCGAGATCGTTGAACGTAGTCACAGAGTGGTCGAATCTCGTCGTAAGTAATTACTGAACTGGTCGTGACCAAATACTTAACTGGTCAGATAAAGATAGGACTCGGTCGTAAGTGATGAGGACCTGGTCGAGATCATATTGCATTAAGGTTCGTCCGATATAATTTGTGTGTATTCGAATCGATATGTTCTCGCTAGGAGCCACTATGACTCGTGGATCGGAAATGGTTTCCAGTCACAACCGAACTACACATGAACCTCTGTGGTCACACACTTAACGGGTTAGAACAAACCAAGACAGATATTTATTCGTCAAACGTGTTCGGATAGGATCCGTCCACGCGCTTATATAAGGAGATGCATGAGGCCGTGGGGAGATAGAGAGGTTACACGAAGTGACGAAGTTGCTCCACCAAACCCTAGCCGCCATCTTTTCGAGAGCTCCACCGCGGCGATTTGGTGCTAGCACACCGCGCGGCGGTTGTTTCTTCCCCGGGCGGTGGATACCGTGAGAGGCACTACTACGATTGTTGCGCTTGAGGACGATCCACAATCTTCACAAGGAACTGCAGACTTTGCTGGAGGAGACGACCGACTCACGAGGACGCTGGACGATCGACTACTACCATCGTGATCGACTTGTCGGATGTTGGACGATCGACTACGACCACTACATCGACGCTCTCCGTTGGACCAGTCGCCCAACCTTTCTTCCGCTGCTCTACGCGTCATCTTGGTTTGCGTGGTAGAAATTTTTGTTTGTAGCTATCGTAGCCTACCCGTGACCCAACACTTAAATCCGACGGGTGGTTAATCGAAAGGAAGCAAAACCTTAGCGAGGCGGGACTACGGTGGAATGGTATTTAGTAAAGGCCTTGTCACGTGCTCTAGACTGCTTACTTAAAGTAGTGAGCGGTGGTATCGACGGATGCCAAACAAACTAGAGAAGTCGTGTCTTGTAGGTAAAGCTGTACACCTCTACAGAGTGTAAAATTATTCAAATAGCCGTATCCACGGTCATGGACATGCTTAGCAAAGCTACTCAAAGTTAGACTTTGATTTTGATTTCAAATGATTTTGACAAATGATTTTTGATAGTTTATCCAATTGGAAAATTGGGCGGTTAGCCATGTGATAGGAGGGTATCCATCACCATATTTCATATGGAGGTTATCCTTCTATAAAAATTGAGAATTTATAAAATGAATTTTAGTTATAGAATAACCGCTTTGGAACTTAGTACAAATATTTAAAGAAAATATTGCTTTATGCAAATTCAACCAATAAGCCTTCCTTTGATATATCCTTGTATGCATTATAATCTGTTATTGGGTGTAACTTGCGAGCACAGAAGTTGCGCTCACCCTTGCTTAATGCAAATAAATTTTAGAGGAGAAATACTTTGCTATCAGCAGGATTACATTTACTAAGCCGCTACCCCAATTGATTGACTGTGGCAGATCAGTTGGACTCAACTACGTCTTCTTCATCTTCCGCTGTGTTTGTTATTGTTGGCTTGTAAGCCGATCTTGTAATAAACTCTGATGATTATTAATAAAGTTGTGCGATTTATGGGTGTTACCATATCTGTTTACTGTGTGAACTAGCTACTGATCATGGGACTAATTCAGAAATACACAAAGGATTTGGGGGTGTTACTCTACTCCCGGGTCCAACAGAAGTGGTATCAGAGCCATATCGACTGTATGTCGTGACCTAGTTAGAATGGCCGTTAGTTGCAAAACTTCAAAACTTATTTTACATAACAAGAAAAATAATTTGTTCTCTCCTCATCTTGGTCATCTATCTCTCTTTAGCTTCTCCATAGTAATTCTTTCTTACCTAATTCTCTATTTACCATTTTATAATGTTAAATGGATCATCTTTTCCTTGAAAATTTCTATAGATGGTCAACACGTTTCTTACCATTACGCTCAAGACCACAAGACATAGAGGCATTAAGTGAGCAACGTCATGCAAGATTCAGTAGAGATCGTTTTGTCAATCAAGCCATATAGTCTAAGTTTGCTAAGACTTATTATGTGCATTGAGTCATTTCACTAGCTTAAGAATTCTGATCAATAGCATGTTGTGTAAAGTTATTTGCACAAGCTTTTGAGTTGGTTCTTTCATTTGGAAATGTTGTTCTGCTCTATTCCCTTTGATCTTCCTTGTCTCTCCCCTAGCCTTTGTCTCCTTCTCTAAACCTCTAGAATAACTGGTAGATGGTGAACACTCGTCGCTCTAGAAGTGGAACCAACCAAGACAACAATGTCCCTGGGAATGATAGTACTCTAATTCCACCACCATCAACCAATGGATTAGAATGGCAACAAATGATGGCCAACCAGAACAATTTGATCGAACTACTCGCTCAGTCCATCAACAATAATCAAACTCAGCAAGCTGCATGTTTTCAAGCTCCACCTCCCCCCCGTAGTCTAGATTATTAGAGTTCATGAGAACACGACCTCCTACCTTCTCCAGTAGTACAGAACCTATGGACGCCGATGATTGGCTGCGTACTATCGGGAAGAAACTAGACATCTCACAAAGGTCACGATGATCGTGAGAGAGTTTTGTTTGCTTCTCACCAACCGAATGGACTCTTCAATAATGGTGGGACAACTTGGTCTCACATGCCAATGCTCAGCGATCACTTGAATGAATATGTGCAAGCTTTTCGCCGATCCCATATTCCATCAGGCATGATCACCTTGAAGAAAAAACAATTTCGTAAGTTACGCCAAGGAAGCTACACCGTGAATGAATACCTGCACAAGTTCAATCAACTGGCACACTATGCACCAGAAGATGTTGCAACAGATGAAGCCAAGCAAGAGAGATTCCTTGAAGGGCTCAATGATGATTTGTCCGTACAAATGATCGCCCAGGACTATGCTAATTCTCAGCAGCTAGTCAACAAGGCAATTCATCAAGAAGACAAGCACCGAGAGATAGAGAACCGCAAAAGAAGAATGGATACACAGAAGTTCAACCCTGGAAGCTTACCTAGAGCTAGAGAAACTCCATCACATCAAGTCAGATTCCAATCAACAACTTCAACCGAAGCGCCAGCAAAGAACAATCTAGTCAACCTTGGATCCTCCAACACATCTGAGGGTGACCAGTCACAGAAGGACTCATCCTATCTTGCAGGCATCACGTGCTTCAACTGCCATGAGGTTGGGCAATTTGCTAGTAAATGTCCAAAGAAGTAGCAGGCAGCGAATCCAGCCAACTTTAAAGTTTCAAAAGTCAACACCATACAAGCAAGCAGGAGGCCGCAGAATTCTGGAAAAGGACGTCTGTACAACATCACAGCTCAGGCCCCGTCCAATGAGGAGCAGGGTATGGACGACGATCATTCCAGTTGAAGGCCTTGCATTCCCAACTTTCTTTCTAGCCTCTCTGAATCTCGGGACAAGATTCCTTTTAAGGGGTAGTTTGTAACATCCCAAAGTTCTCATACCAAAAATAAAATTTATAAAGTTATTTTTTCTAAGTTATTAAAAGAGTTTCCTTGCTTTTTTTAATTTTCTAAGTTTTAAAAGTCCAAAATAAAAATTTATTGAGTTCTAAGTTTTTGTTGGATTTAAAATGAAAAATAAAATTTTAATTATTGTTTTTAGAATTTTCTGAAATTTTAAAAGCTTTCCTAATTATTTTAAAGCCAAAATAAATTATTTGGAAATTTAATTACCAATTATAAGTTGGAACTATTTTATTTAAGTCCAAAATGATCCTACGAATTTCTGTGAATTTTTCAAGAATTTTTGGACTTTATTTGCTATTCTCTAAAGCTTAAATGAATTAACTGAGTTAATAAAAGGACTAAATCTTCAAAAATCAGGAAAAACCTAATGGGCCGAATCTCCTCCCTCGGCCCAATTTCTCTTTGTGTGCGCAGTTCGCTAGCTCACCAAGTCTTTCTTGACGGTCCAACAAATGTGTTGTTCTTTTTTCGATGGTCCAAACACCTCCTCGTGTCACTGCTAGGTGGGCCCCACCGATGACGTTGGCACCCGTGTCACCCTTCTTCTTCCCTATCCTTCTTCCCTGATTTCTTTCCTTTTTCCGTTCACCATTGTTGCCCTGCACAAACCTTCCAAAACCCGTTAAATCCCAAATCAATTCCCCAAGATTTCATGCGCATTAATGCCCTCAATCAATCCTGCGTCTGCTTTGGGTTTCCCTTTCTCCTCCGCTTTAATGCTCCTAATCCTCACCAAAAGATACCTCAAGAGAAACTTGCGCCTACACCGCTTTGCTTCGCGCCTTCTATATATAGGAGATCTGGGATCGCTTTGGCCTCTCATCCCAACGCCACCACCCTCATAGCCCCTCTATTCCTCGGGCTGGCTGAATTTTGAGTCAAGCTCGAGCCGGTTCATTCACTGCGAAATTGCTCGCCATCGACGACGCTCCGGCAGCCCCGACCTTACCATCAGCACCACCTCGACGTCGCTTACCCCGTGCGCACACCCACTTCGTCGGAGAACCACGGGAGCACCACTTCGCTGGAGACCTAGACATGCCGCCACTAATCCTCGTTGCCGACGACCTTTCCGCCGCACCCTCTCACTTTCTCGGTAAGCACCAGACTCGGTGAGTCGCACTGGTCATTTTAGTACCCCTCGCGTGGCTCGCCGCGGCACAGAGCATCGGCGAGCTCAACGCTGGAACATCGCCAGCCATGGGCTGATGTGGCGTGTCCACGTAGGTGCCACCTAAGTGCCATGTCAGCCCTAGTGCCTCTGTTGCTACTCGCGTGTACGCTTGCATGGACGTGAACATTCGGACCACGCACGTGAACTTTTGGACCATCCGTTCGGACCTTTCCACGTTGGGCCCACATGTCTTTAGCACAAAACGTTTCTTTAGGAAAATAAATTCGCCGAAAACGTAATTCCAGTCACTAACATTATGCCTACGCTATAAGTCGATTTGCCTTTAGAAAATAAATCAAGAAATCCGTAAAATCCTTTTTAGGGTTTTTCTTTAGATTTAAACATCCGTGGTTTCGCTTCTCTTCATACTTAACTCCGATATCAATGATTCAAATTTCTAAATTCATGTAAAATCAAGATCTAGCCAACTAAACTAATATTATTTAATTTGGAGTTTATTTGAATTTTATTTGAATTTTGTTTGAATTTAGCTTATTTTCACAGATAGATTTCATTTACTTTGGAGAGTCGATTTCGTATTGTTTGAACAATTAATTAAGCAAGGCAAGTTACATATTTGATCCTATTATTTCAAATTATTAAACTCTGTTTTAAATTATTATTGCATGTGTATTTCTATTCAATGTAATTTAAATATCTGCTTTTAAATTATAGTTATGTCTAAATCCTTTGTACTTCCAATCTTGACATTGAAATAAACCTACCTTGATACCTTAGATGAAAATCTAGTTTATGCAATAGTATGAGCTAGAAACATGATGCAAGTGTTCTCGGATAACGACGAGCACAAAGACATGGTACGCCAACAGAATCCAAGCCGGTCGGAGGTTTCGATCAGAAGAGAGCACAACCATCGGTTCAACGAATGGTTAAAGGTGCAATTCACTGGAAGGTCATCAAGTGATGATATGATGCCATGGTTGGCAAAAGGGCCAAAATTTACAATTGTGAAATGGCAAGGTTACGACATAAATGGGTACACATTTTATAATGATACCAGATAGGAAGAGCACGCCTCGTAACAACAAGGTCCGTGATAGATGAATTTCGTGAGCAGTTCAATACTACTGGGTTGAGCTCCTACTATGGGTTCACAGAGGAGATTTGGGAGCTCGACTACGTACTTTTCAAGATCCCCTGTTTCGGTGCCATTGGGTCAAACTTCCACGGGGTGTGAAGGTCGACAAGTACGGCGTCACTACTGTGGACCTCGAATGTGTCAGATACAAGGATGAACTATTCGTACTCGCTAAGCAAGTTGCTCAAGTTTTTTTATGTAAAGAACCTGGCAAATAAGAACCGCCACGTAGTTCTTCATGGAAAAAAGAAGGATTGTCGGAGTTAAGAATGTCGTGGATGAGGAAGAGTACAATCAATTTGACGAGTTGCCTCCTTTCAGAGATGGCATCAGGCTCAAGGAAGAACCCAGTGAGGAAGCTAGCTATATGCGTGTCGATCATCGTGAAGGGCTATTTTTTAAAACAAAATAGCCAAGTGGAATTAAACACGGTGAATACCTATTTGGAAAATTGTTCCATTGTAATTAAGAATTAAACTTGGCATGTAATTAAGAAATTATTCCATTGTAATTGATCCACTAATTAAGAAATTACTCCATCTATGATTGTATCTCGCTTGTTTTCAAAGGGCATGGCTAGCATTTCCGAGGCTAGCCAAAAAAGCGTAATATTCTTTAGCTATAGAAGGAACTGTCACTGGCGGTTTAGTGGAATAAACCATCTATGATATATGTAGCACAGAAGGTTCCTAAGGTGCCAAAACATTGCACCTCCCGCGCAAGCATCCCCGTGCATGCGTCCAAAAATTTCCCCCCACCTGCGCTGAGTTTCACAGACGGTTCCATAATAAAGCCGCCTGTGATACTTATCACACACGGTTCTCAAATATAACCGTCTGTTATATGCTCACTTATCATAGACGGTCCTGGAATAGAACCGTCTGTGATTTATAATATCACAGACGGTTCTTTGCAAGAACCGTCCATGATATCCCTTTATAAGTAGGGCCCCGCAAAGGTTTGCCCCCTTACTCCTCAAAGCTCACTCACCCGTTCGCCTCCCCAGCGTCCTTACTTCATGTGTTCCTCCCGAGCCTCCTCTCTCCACGCCGTCCTCCTCCCCTACGCCGCCGTCATCCCCACGCCTCCTCCTCCCCGCGCCGGTGTCCTTACTTTCCGTGTTCCTCCTGAGCCTTCTCTCTCCACGCTGGCGTCCTCCCTCTGCGACCTCCGACCTCGATGACGCCACCCCCAACCTCAATGACGCCTCACTCCCTCGACCTTGACTCCCTCTTCATCCACACCTCCCGCCAAGGTACGAGCTCACCACTTTAGATTGTGCTATTAGAAGTTTGAAATTGTGCTGATTTGATTGACTCTAGCACTGGGAGATATTGTTTAGTAATATTGTGGGAGGTACGAGCTCACCGCTTTTAGATTCTCTAATATTGTGTCATGTTATTCATGCTCATCATATCACTCTGTTTCATTATGTTGATGTTGTCTCGATCATTTTGCTCCATTCTCATTGGTAGCTTCAAATTCACTGTGGTTCACTGTGATTATTGGTCACTATTGTTTATATTCCGATCAATGGAAATATTATGTAGTTGGTTCAATTAGAATATTGACGTGAACTCTTAACTCGATGATTTGTTTAAAAGTGTCAAATTAGACAATGCAATATTTTATAAAGCTCAAGGCCTAATTTATTTCGAGTAATTGTCGATTTAATTTGTGATAGAATTTTGACCCAAGTGGCGAGGAGGCCAAGAATACATCTTGAGCAAATTTCGACATCTCGAGAGTAATAAACAACAATATAAATCGAGCATTATGCTGATTTATTTTGTTGTTAATCTTACAAGAATACCATTGAGTTAATCTTACAAGGATGCCATTGAGTCACTTACCTTATGCTAACCATGTTGAGTTGCATTACATTCCTAGTTTTCATAGATAGCAAGTGTTTAGATGGGCTCAAGATTATCTTTGCCGCCGCCATCGACGTGCGCCAATGTGTATGGATCTCCGAGGAAAGTGATAAGTCACGAGATGGCAGAGGAATACCGAAAATACCTAAGGGTCGAATGACCATCATGGCTGCCAAGATCATTGGGGTCCCTCTCGCTTCCCAAGAAAGCAACGAAGATTCGAACCACCGTGGTATACTTGGAAGGAACGGTCCCCATCACCACACGTAGATGGAAGTCTCGATGTATGAGAGAAAGCACAACTGGACTGAAATTACAACGCTATTCGATATCCCAAAGAGAAGTCCAGTGGACTCGTATGCGACGGTAGGTGTTCCTTGCGGCGGAAAAAGCGGAAGACCTTCAAGAGCAAGCTTGTCACGAGTACGTGAACAAGGATCGACACCGCACGGCATCGCCTTGTGTCGCTTGGATACATGGGACTTCTTTGTGCGGATGAAGATGACGGCCAAATTTCAAAGAAGAAATCGCGACGCACAAGGCTATCCAGCACAAAACACTCACCCCACGCACTCGCACCATTGGGTACGCGGTAAAATCTCACAATGGATGAGTGAGGACAATGAGGCGATCCGTTGGAGGTCTCCCCACCATTTGTCGGGATCACGACGAGCGCCTTAAACCGGTTAAGAGCGAGGGCCTCAACCACGCTGCCGGGTGCCATCGCTTTCAAAACCGAAAGCGCAGACGAGGAGTGTCCCAACGTCTGGTAAGATATGTCGAACTACCTAGTTGTTAATAAGTCCATAACTTCATAGGGTCTAAAATAACATGATGGCCTCTTGCAGCAAACATTGAGTACCAAATCTTCCCAAGGCTCCTTCGAAGCAGTCAAGGAGAAGGATATACTACCCACGGCCCTGGAAAACAAGGAGCACCCAGGTCGCACGTAAGGCCTTGGAGTTTACTATAACATCCCAAAATTTTGGCTTGTTTTGAAGTTTTGAAAGTAAAAAAAAACCATTTGGATTTTTCTGTTAAAGTTAAAGCTTAAATGGAATTTTCAGAGATCAAAAACAATTTAATATGAATAATCTCAACATCAACTATTATCAAAAGTATTTTATTTGGATTCTATGTGCTTGGATATATTTTCTAGATTTTTCCGAGTGCATTTGCTATTTTCTAAGTTCTATTTGTATTTTCTGCTATTTTCTAAAAGGAAAAACTAATTAAATCTCATATTTGTCCATGGGCTGAATTTCTTCCTTTGGCCCACTCCTGCTCCCATTTCTTTCCGCCCCAATTCTATTTTCTTTCGGCCCACTTTCCTTTTGGCCCACACTTCCTTGGCCCCTTCCGTTTCCACCCGAGCCGGCCATTCTTGCTTTCCTCGCGTGAGCCCAGCCGAGAGCCAGCTCGTGCCTTCCTTTTTCTTTTGTGTCCCCTCGCACAGGCTGCTTTTTCCATTTTGTCCTTGTCTTCCTCAAGGACTCTTCAGTCCGTGTCCTCCAACTGAACGCAACGCTATCGGCCTCCTTTGAACTCCTCCTCTCCAAGGCTATATAAGGAGCCCTCCACGCCATATTGTGCGCTTACCCATCTCTTCCGAAGCCTAGATTGGTTTCCAATTTTGGTTCCTTTGTGTCGGATTTCGTCAAGAACTAAGCTGCCATTGAAGTTCCTTCCTCGCCAGAGTTCTTCGCCGCGAGCTGCCTCTCCACCAGTCTTAGCCTTCGCCATCAAGGGTTCGTGATCAATGTGGTCTACGCCAGTGATGCCATCTTCCCCTGAGCTTCATTGAATCTCCATCGCCTTCACCTCCCCAAATCCAGCTGTGTCGCCCACTTGTCGATCTGCATCCCCGGTGAGCCTTGTGCCCTTCTTTGCGCGTCATCATGCATCCTAGCTCCTCCTAATCCAATCCCCCACCTTCTCTTTGTTTATTTGTCACCAAATTACCACCATCATGGTTCGTCTCTAACTCCGGTTATCTTTTCCTAGCCGCCGCTCCGAGCGTTCTTCGGTCGTCCCGAGGTGCTCTCTATGATCCTTGCCTCTCCGCCGAAGTGGTGCTCATCTCCAGCTCCTTTGGGTGCCACTCAATTGTTGAAGTCACCATAGCCGTGAAGATCCCCACCGCCTGTTGCTACCACGGTGACCCATTGTCGCCATACCAGACACCGCCACCTGTGGTATCCTCAAGCCCATGGGGTTCTTTTGATGCTCACCGCCACCTCTCGCCCATTCACCTTCGTCACCATCATCAATGTCATCGCCAGCAGCCCAAGTCCCTCCGTCTCCTTTTGGTTTCTCTCTCGCCAAGTCATATGCCACATCACCCTTCCACCTCAACTTTCTACACATGTGGCATGCCACCTCACCTTCTTTTGCCATGTCAAGGCCATGTGGTAAAGCCCAACCACGTGTTCACAGACATGGTCCAATCGTACACCAAGTCAATGACCAGGGGACCCACCTGTCAGATTGATTTCTTTTTGGCTCATAATTCCTTTTTCCTTCAGAGAAATAATTTCAATAAATCCATAAATCTGATTTTCAGTATTTTATGTGATTTCAATCTTCCAAAGCCCATATCTTTTTCATCCGAACTCTGATTGAATCCATTCAAAATTCAAAATTCATCTAAATTCAAGATATATTTATCTGAGATTTTTATTTAATTTTTGGAGTTTGTTTCATCTCTATTATTTATTTAGTTTATTTGCTTTGTATGCGAGTAGACGTTGATTCTTCGGAAAGTTTTGAGCAAGGAGGAGTGCACCAAGATCAAGATCAATCCCAGGATTTATTCCAAGGCAAGCCATAGTCCTTGAACATATTGAACCTATGATTTTAAAAGTATATTGTTTTATACAATTGCATGCTATCTTTATACAAATTGTTTTGGGATTAGCTATCACCGTTGTCATTATGCCTCCATTCATTATTTGAATGTCATGAATCATTTGTCACCCCACCTGATAATTTTAGTTGACATTTTGTATCACCAACATGGGTATCATACAAGATTCTTAGTTCAAATTTAGTTATTTATGGGTTCATGATCACATGTGTCATCATGATTAATCTTGACTTAATGATATATGGAATCGTGGTGGTTAGCCACTCTTGTTAAAATTTGTGTACCATGGCAGGGTATGTCATTGGTCTTGGTTAAACAAAATGATTTTTGCTCGAGCGAGTGGATGGTGGATTAAGGGTGTGAATTTAACACGTTGTGGGTTGTGGTAAGATCGCCTGAGTAGCTTGTCATGGACTTAATCTTGTGTGTCATTGAACTAGGCATTAATTGTACAACCACATATCTTGTATGGGCGGGACCTGGCTAATTAATTAGTGATGTTTTAATTTGGTTCTGTTTGGGTTGTGTTTGGCGCAAGAGGGGGGCCTGTTTAGTCGGAAAGACATTCAGTGTTGAAACCTTAGCAAGCAAAACTGGGTCAAAATAGAACTATGTAAAGGCCTTGTCACATGCTCTAGACTGCTTACCTAAGGTAGTGAGCAGTGGTATCGACAGATGCCAAACAAACTAGAGAAGTCGTGTTATGTGGGTAAAGCTGTACAACCTCTGCAGAGTATAAAACTATTCGAATAGCCATGTCCGCGGTTATGGACGTGTCCGGGGATTTCACATGAGAGGTAGAGTTTCTTATAAAATGTGTCGGAGTGTGGATGGGAAGTTCACTTGATGAATATAATGTTTGCTTGGTGAACGGGTAATTCACTTGGTGGTTTATGTCGATTGGTGAATTGGGGATTCACTTATCAATGGTTTGGTTGGGAAGTGAATGGGAAGTTCACTAGTTGTTTCAAAGAAATTGTTTACTTATTTATTATTCTTTTCAATTACTCATTTCAATCTATTTATTGTATTTATCGTCAATGCTTTGCTTTCTACAAAAGAACCATACAACTAACCTTTGTCGTGCCGCGCATGAATACTATTTGCATACATTTCCTACGGCCATCGAAAGTGCTTTATGTACTCACAGTTTTATGCCTTTGTTGATCAGTTGAAGAATATCAAGCGGCTCAGGAGTTCTTTCAGAAGGTGGACTATGAAGGTTTTGCAGATTAGGATGCGTTCTCCACTCAATTACCTGTGGACATGTTGAATGGCCATCTCAAGAGTTTCATTCCGATGCAAGAGTTTATTTGTTTCTTTCGCCCTGTGTGGCAAGTTAAGTAAACGTTGACCATAAGGTCTAGTTATTATTATTATTTGTTACTTTGAGATCTTTTTAGTTAATCGAATAAATAGATGGTATTACATCACTGTTTCCTATGTGAGCTAGCTACTGATCTAGGACTAGTTAAGAATACACAGAGGGTTCTTGAATCGTATTTTTGGGTCCCAACATTTACGTACCTTGGAGGCAGGGATTCCCACACGACTCCAAGGCATATAGAAGTCGGAAGAGATCCAAGGCCGAGCGCGAGGCATAGTTGGAAGAGAAGTTTATGTTGGAAATATGCCCTAGAGGCAATCATAGAGATGATTATATTTCATTATGTTCATAATATTGGATAATATGTTATCTTGTTCCTAGAATAATATCGTTAATATTTATTATCAAGTATGCGACTTGATTGTGAAACTCTGTATTTCTTCGATGATTAGTCTTAAATGTTCCCCAGTCGGAAACATATGAGAACACATATGAATAGACTAGCATATGTATTGGTTGATGATTATGTTTCACAGGTCATAGATATGGAGATATCAAACCAATAATATAGACTCATGTTAGAGAACATGGTGTTGAATAAGACCCACCTTGAGACACTGTTGAGACTGTTATGATTATATGTGTCATTAGTAGGTCTCAAGCAATGATCAGGTATAATCCTTAGACCTGAGATCAGCATGGTTTCCTACATGTGGAATAGCACTCCTAGGGGTTACCAAACACTACTCGTAACTGGGTAGTTATAAAGGTAGCTTTCGGGTATGCTATGAAACATGCAAAGAAATGTGACTGGTCGGATATGAGATTTGCCCCTCCTAACATAACCGGAGAGATGTCTCTGGGACCCTCGTTGTGGTCGGATAAAGAAAGTGCATGGTCATACCACTAATGGTCGATGTGTCGACCACATGAAGTTATTCAACACTTAATCGAGAAAGTATTGAACAGTCCATTGATGACAAATTATCTCACCTGGAGTTCAACCAGATGTCGTGAGGCAAAGGGAGAATACACAAGCAGGTCGTTCAGTTTGACCAGATATGAACTGGTCGTATGGAGATACGAACTGATCGTAGACTGGTCGAACATAGTCATGAACTAGTCGTATAGAGATACGAGCTGGTCGTAGACTGGTCGAACATAATCACTAACTGGTCGTAATTAAATATTAACTGATCGTAAGGAGTTACGAACTGGTCATAACTAATTGTGGACTGGTCATGACTAGATATGAGCTGGTCGTAAGTGATAAGGACCTAATCGTAGATCATATTGCATCAAGGTTCGTCCGATATATTCTATGTGTGTTCGACAATCGTTATGTGCTACTAGGTACCGCTAACGACTCGTGGTCAGAAAGGAGAATCCGAGTCACAACCAATTACACATGAACCTATAGGGTTGCACACTTAAAGGGCTAGAAGTTTATTTGGATGGTGATCCGAATTCTTGTAGGCCACGAGTTCCTAATGGGCCTCAAGTTCGAGACCCATCATGGATGCCTATATATAGAGGGGCGGTTGTTGGGACCCAAAAATGCATCTCAAGAACCCTCTATGTATTATGAACTAGTCCCAGATCAGTAGCTAGCTCACACAGGAAACAGTGATGAAATACCATCCATTTATTCGATTTAACTAAAAAGATCTTAGAGTATCAAATAATAATAATAACTGGACCTTATCGCCAACGTTTACTTAACTTTCCACACAGGGCTAAAGAAACAAATAAACTCTTACAGCGGAATGAAACTCTTGAGAAGGCCAATCAACATGCCCACAGGCAATCAAGTAGAGAACGCATCCTAATCCACAAAACCTTCATAGTCCTCCTTCTGAAAGAACTCCTGAGCAGCTTGATATTCTTTAACTGAGCAACAAAGGCGTAAAGCCATGAGTACATAAAGCACTCAGCAAGCCGTAGGGAAATGTATACAAATAGTATTCATGCACGGTCTGACAAAGGTTAGTTGTATGGTTCTTTTGCGTAAAGCAAGATTTATTTATAAATATAATAAATAGATTGAAATGCGAGTTGAAAACAATAATAAATAATTAAACAATTTCTTTGAAACAACTAGTGAACTGCCCATTCACTTCCCAACCAAACCAAAGATAAGTGAATCCCCAATTCACCAATCGACACAAACCACCAAGTGAATGATCTGTTCACCAAACAAACATTATATTCATCAAGTGAACTTCTCATCTACACTCTGACTCATTTTATAAGATACTCTATCTCCCGTGTGAAATCTCCGAGCACGTCCATAACCGCAAACATGGCTATTCGAATAGTTTTACACTTTACAGAGGTTGTACAGCTTGACCCACAAGAGATTAATCAACTCAAAGAGTCTGACCACACTTCATTGGGTGTGCGACTTAAGTGATCATCACAAGGCTTTTACAAAGCTCCTTCTTAACCCAATTCTGCCCGCTAAGGTTTCAACACTGAATGTCTTTCCGACCAGACAGGGCCCCCCTCTTGCGCCTGTGAGAATACGTTTCCCATAACTCACGCTTTCCACGACAGAACCGAAATTAAGACATTGCTAATTAGTTAGCCAGGTCTGTCCCATACCAGACACGTGGTTGTATGGTTAAGGCCCAGTTCAATGGCGCACAAGATTAAGTCCTTGATAAGTTGCTCAAGCGAGACTACCACAAACCCAATCCATGTTTCATCCACACCCTCAATCTTATCCATCAACCAGTCTCTCGAGTGAAAACCATTTTGTTTAACTAAGACCAATGTCACACCCTGTCATGGTACACAAATTTTAACGAGAGTGGATCACCACCACGATTCCATATTTCATTAAGTCAAGATTAATCATTATGACACATGTGATGATGAACCCATCGTAATTAAGCTGAACTAAGCATCTGTACGATACCCATATTGGTGATACAAATATGTCCAACTAAAATTATCTATGCTAGGGTGACAAAGGATTCATGGCATTCAAATAATCAATGGAGGCATAATGACAACAGGTAATAACTAATCCCAAAACAATTTGTATAAAGATAGCATGCAATTGTATAAAATAATATACTTTGAAATCACAGGTTCAATATGATCAAAGGACTATGGCTTGCCTTGGAATAAATCATGGGATTAATCTTGATCTTGGCAGACTCATCCTTGCTCAAAGCTTCCCGAGGTATCAACGTCTAATCGCAAACAAGGCAAATAAACTAAATAAATAAATAACAAAGACAAAACAAACTCCAAAAATTAAATAAAGATCTTAGATAAATAGATCTTGAATTTAGATGAATTTAAGAATTTGAATAGACTCAAACGGAGTTCGGATGCAAAAGATATGGGCTTTGGAAGATTGAAACCCTAAAGAAATAGAGAAAGGAATTGTTTATGATTTTTCCCGAATTAATTTTCTATTGAAAATCCCAATTAATGCGCTAGCATGACGTCAATGCATCAATTTAGAATTAAAAGAAATTCGAAAAATCTCCACAGTGGCTGACATGCGGGCCCAAGGTCCATGGACCAGGTCCACTCAAAGGCTCAAGGGTCTACGGTGTATGGCTCACGGAATAGTGGCTCTAACCAGTGGGGACCACATGGCAGAGAAAGGGCTCATGGTAAAATAAGTTCACCCAAGATTGGATCTGAGTTTTGGAGCTCTGGTTGACACATCTACGCACACGTGGTGCTGACGCAATGCCACGAGGGCGACATGGAGGCAAAGAAGCTGACTGGATCGCTGATTTGGATGACACGTCATCTGCTAACGTTGGAACGACGGCGAGCACTTCGGTCATCGGCGACAACAGCGAGTGGCAGCATCTCACCGGTGGCGGATACGCGCATTGCACAGAGGACACTGTTGCACACGCAAGGGTACCAGAATTAGCTCGAGAGGACGACTGTGATGACCGGAAGCGTCGATGAAGCGGCAGAGTAGATTCGGCCTTTGCCAGATTTGGTCTCTAGTGGCACTCTAGCGGTGAGGAGCAGTGCACGAGGTCGATCTTGTGACGGGGAAGTTGGTGGCGCAACGCATGGAGGCGAAGCACCAATGGCGGTGGTGGATTTCAAAGAAAAGCTTGCGGCTCCGAAACCCTAGAACTCCAAATTGCGGCGGTGCTGAGGCTTTAGGAGGGGAACGAGGTGGGGATTTGGGATGAGAGAGCGAAGGTGAACCTCGGGGTCCTATTTATAGGGTGACAGCGTGGCCGAGAGGCGTATGGGCGGTGGAGTCCATCTCGGAGCTGATGCGACAAAAAAGGGATTCGCCTGCGATTCGGGGGAGATAAGGATCCAAGTTGGTTGCGAGGAGATAAGGAAAACGATTGACACGGTTTCCCAAAACAAATCAGTTGGAGATAGCTTTTGTCGGACAAGGTTTGAGTTTCGCCATGGCGAAGAGCGAAAGCCTCACAAGGAAAAGAAGGCCGAGGAAGACAACAACTCACGCGGGACCACCTGGCAGCGGGTGCGTGCGCGGAAGGAAAGAGGCCGAGCGGGCTGGGCCGTGCCGAAGGGACGATGGGCCAAGGGTGAGAAGAATTGGGCCGAGGTTAGGGAATCCAGCCCAAAGAGGATTTCTGAGATAATAATTAGTTTGTCTTTTTAGAAAATAGCAGAAACTCCAAATAAAACTTAGAAAATAGCAAATGAACTCAGAAAAATTCTAGAAAATTGTAGAAAATATATCTAAGCTCATAGAACCCAAATAAAATAATTTTGATAATAGTTGATGTTGACATTAATCACATTAAATTGTTTTTCAACTCTGAAAATTCTCATTAAGCTTTTAACTTTACTAGAAAAATTCAAATGGTTATTTTTCTTTTAAAACTTTAAAACAAACCAAAATTTTGGGATGTTACAGTGGTGGCATGGGGTGAACATCCTCTTTTGAAGAACTCCCGAAACACTAACAACCACGCCTTCCTCATCGAATACCTTGTTGTCGATTTAAGCACTCCAAAGACATGGTGTCCCTCGCCGTATGTGTGGATACCTTGGAGGTGTTGTTGTGAAGCATCGACTAGGACGATCCGCAACTCGTGACAATCACAGGAGCAGGAGGAGAAGATGTGTAGCAAGTACGACTACTACTGCATCAACTCTCTACATCGACTCTACTTCTGCTACGTGTCGGCGCGTCTAGTGGTAATCCCGTGATCTATTACTAGCGGAGTTTCCTTGATTATGCGGTAGAATTTTTGTTTTGAGCTTTCGTAGCCTACCCATAATCCTACAATTTAGTGTAGAGATTAGTGCACAATTTTAAGGACAGATAACATTGTTACAGGAATAAATGAACCAACTCATCAACCAGTCGCAAGCCGCCCCCGTGATTTTGGGAGCTAGTCCCCCTCAACGTTGGAGTAGCGTCACGTCCACGCCTGCACTTTCTGAACTTGGCGACGTCCAATTACCTATCGACGTCATCCATGTAATGTACATCTCTGGAATGCTCTAAAGATAGACCTGTAGGATGCCTTAGCTAATTGTGTATCATTTTGTAGGAGTCCACGCCCTGCAGGCTCCAAGTGAGGCTGGTTGAGTCCATTTCTATTGAGGCTGGGAAGGGTGGTGTTTCCATGCCAGGAAGAGATAGTGGTGCACGGTGCCTAGCTGGCGCAGGGTTACGCCAAGGTCCAGGTAGACATGGTACATGGTAATTTCATGGCCTTCCCACTGGAGAAGTGTTAGAACGAAGACATCATAACACTAGGGGATGCCTTGTACAGTTATGTCCAGTGGCCCAAGAGGGACATCGCCTTGACCTGCAGTGTCGTGATCTCCACATCACGGCGACCATGCCTCCAACAAGCATTCATCGATGACTCCACCTCAACCCCCGCTCCAGAGGACCTCCATATCGGCTCCCATGGAGACGACATTGAAGAAACAAGAAAAGTGTGTCGAGTCTCCCCCACCCAAGCATATATCACGCGAGGAGCTAAGGCCAAATCGAAGAATATTAACACACCTGCAGCGCCACGATCTCCACATGACCATGCCTCTCCAACAGAACCCTCGATGACTCCACCTCAACCTCTGCTTCAGAAGGCCTCTGTATCAGCTACCGTGGAGACGGTGCCGAAGAAACAAGAAAAGCTTGCCGAGTCATCTTCCAGGAAGACGTGTAGCAAGCTAGGCGCTAAGGTCAAATCGAAGAAGATTAAGGCACCTCACAAGCCCAAGATGTTCTCCCTCGGAATGTCATTGGTCTCCGACACAATGGTACGCCATGCTGGTTTGGCTTGCGGGACTTTGTATGCCTGGTACATGAGACAGACCAATAAGGCGAGAGAAGATTGGCCTATTGGATTCACCATCAGCTACACGGAGAACCATTTCCTCCACAAGCTAGGCTCCTTCCCCGTGGGCTTCGAAGACTTATTTGATCTATTCAACCTTGCTGCCCTCAACACCTCACTTCTACAATGTTGGACACTATAAGTGTATACAATCAAGTTCTACATTCACGCAATACCGATAAATATCATAACTCATTGCTTATGTATAGATACATGATGCAAGAAGCCCGGCAATCGCGAGAACCGATGGGTTTCCTCGACCCACATTTGATCTTTGAGCCATGCATCAACCTAGACGCATCCTACGTCGAGAAATACATAACGAAGGGGTTGCTTGCTCACCACGACAAGAACTACATACTGGTGCCCTACAACCAGGGGTAGGTGCTTCACTACTTGCTATACAAATTTCATTTGTACTTTATACACAACACGAACTTAGGTTTAATGACTATAGCGACATACTTAGGTGGCACTAGATCCTTTTAGTCCTTGTACCAAAGTGGAACAAGGTAATATACCTTGATTCTCTAGTCGAAAAAAACCACGACTTCACCCTTGTGCAAAAAGTACTCGACAGGTATGCTCATTTTTTTTCATACGTAACTCTATTGTAGTATTCCTTCGTTTGAAATGGCAGAGGATAACTTTTTGGAATCACGTAGGTCATTCAGCGTCTATATTGCCAAGGGAGGGATACAAAATGAACCGAGCGCCAAACTATGACACAGGACGCGATTTTTGGTACCCACTACAGCACAATAATCCTATATCATACTTCGTAACCTGAACTCTCGAACTGACTATACCTATATATGTAATTCTAATTTTGCAGTGCCACCAGTAACTACAAGGCAACGTATGTGCATTCTACGTTTGTCCTCATATGTAGGAAATCATGAGTGCTAAGATGAAGGATCCAATGGTTCATTAGTCAATATCGCAATAATTATTTCCTAATCATGAATTTATATATATAGTTCCTTCGATGTTGAGAAACTCTCAAACGCGCTCGCCTTCTTCATCACGTAGGAGATCATTAACCGGAATGGATAGTTTCACCCTGGCGACACTGATTTATTGTAATTCAATTTGAGTTGTAATTCAATTGTAACTCTAGCGACAATACATGAACTTTCTTTTGTAATTGATTTTGAGTTGTGAATCACCGAGTTGTATATCTGTGATTTATCTGTTTTTTGTTTGCTTGTTTTCAGAGGGGCATGGCTAGCACTTCCTGAGGCTAGTCGAAAAACCAAATGTTTTGTACTATAAAAGGATCTATCACAGGTGGTTTTGTAGTATAAACCGTCTGTGAATGTCTACTATAAACCATCTATGATAATAGGCCTTCACAGATGGTTTATACCACAAAAATGTCTATGATAATAGGTCTTCGCAGACGGCTATAACCAACAACTGTATGTGATAAGTCGGATATCACAAACGATTCTTTTTACTAACCGTCTATGATATGTCTGATATCATAGACGGTTATTTTTAATAACCGTCTGTGATATGTATCCAATCACAGACAGTTGGTACATATAACTGTCTATGCTGGCCGACGTATCACAAATAGTTCTTGTTACTAACCATCTGTGATGGTCGACTGATCACAGACAGTTTTTGGTAGAAGCCGTATGTGGACTTCATAGACGGATTCGACAAAAAGCTCACGTTATGATTTATCACCGACGGCTCACAAACCGTCTCATTATCGCAAACACATAAAATCGATGCAGTTCGAAACAAATGTCAGTAATGACGGTTTAGAACCGTCTGTGATGACCCTTTGTGTAGTAGTGGGTTCATCTGGACATTTAGATGAACACCCAAGGAGCGAGCTAGCTAGCTGAATTCAGGCCTCGAGTTAGCTAACAAGGGACTACGAACTACATATATATATGAAGCCGGTTTTAAAGGCACAAGCAGCCACTGCTTGGAGATTTTATAGAGAAGAGATCAGAAATGGAATGGTAGGACCCTAAGACGCAAGGGAGGAGAACTTGACCGGCATGAACACGATTACACAGACAAAGGTTATATAATTACACAGTTACATATAAGAAGAGGATAAATTTGCAAATTTATATAAATATGTGATGTTTAGCAATTTAACATCCTAGGAAACTATTTCAAATGAATGACATAGTTGCAGTAAATATGCATGCATGCTTGGTAGAAAAGACCGTTAGGGTAATAAAAGTTGCTTTTGGATTAAGATTACTCATGTATGTTCTGTATTCGTGGCACAACGAGGCTATTGGTTTTCTGAATTGTTGTAAATAATGTGGTTTTAGCAAACATTCAAAGCTAATTCTAGAGCATTTAAATGACAGGAATTAAAGCATAATTCCAACATCATTTAAATGACATAATTAACATATACACATGTAAATTCTTCAAGTCATTCAAACAGAATAATATGCCCAACACATACAGATTAGACATTGAGCTCAATGTAATACTTGCTATTCTAATTAGACAGATTCAAGCAAATTTAATCAACTTTATCTATGCTGGACAACAGGAGCAAGATTCATCAATAATTTGCTCAAAGATAAAGGAAACAGCAAGAGACCTCACAGCTCAAGGCTCAAGGCTCGGGGGAGGGGAGGAGGCGGGCTCGAGGAGGACACACATCGGGCTCGGGGGAGGAGGGGTGCTGGGTTTGGGGAGGCGATGGTTCGTGCTCGGGGAGGAGGCGCGCCGAGCTCGGGGGAGGAGAGGCGGCAGCTCATGGTCGAGGAGGAGGTGCCATGCTCGAGGAGGAGGCGGCTCGTGCTCGGGGAAGAGGTGGCAGGCTCATGAGAGGAAGTGCGCTGGGCTCGGGGGAGGAGAGGCGGTGGCTCATACTCAGGGAGGAGGCAGCGGGCTCGTGGGAGGAGGCGCGCTAGGCTCGAGGAGGAGGCGGCGGCGACGGGCTCGGGCTCAGGGGAGGAGGGAGATCTAGTTAGAGAAACTTAATCGTTTGAGTGTGGGGCATGGGCAAACCCTAGAGTCCGATATAAATAGGGTTGGACAACACAAACGGTTCTAAAGTATAACCGTCTGTGATAAATGCACATCACAGACAGTTCTTGTATCACAAACTGTTGTATTTTATAACCGTCTGTGATACATAAAAGATGGTTATACAAGACGTAAAAGACAACAAGATAAACACGTAATTGTATGACTTGTTTTTCACCATAGAAATAAAAGACAGTAAGATAAACACGTTATTCAGTAAACATGCATGTTCAATATAGACAGTAACTCAACTTCAAACTGGATTTTTAATCATTTTTCATATTTACAAATGGTCAACAGTGTGGCCACTCGCTTCTTATAAAAGATTTTATAAAAAGTAGAAATAATAAAAGATCAAGTTTTTCTAGCGGCCCAAGTAGACTACTATCTCCGTTATCAAAACTTCGTAGGCAACGTTGTTGGCATCGGAGTGTTTAGGATCAACTTAGGTAGCCTGAAAAACTTCCAACCATTGACGTGATCGTTCGATAGTCGTCCAAAGACGCTCCAACTCAAGAACCAAGTAGAAAAACGCCTATAGACTCTCTTCTCTTGCTTGAGGGGTCTCAGCTTGGATGACTCGGTCGCCCATCACCTCGATGTCACATTTTAAGAGACGGTAATCCTCCTGAAGACGTTCAACATCGTTGTGGAGGACTAAGTCGATGGTGAGGTTAGCTCGCTGGAAGATGCAGACCACCCGGAAGACACGGCGGAGGAGGTCGTCAAAATGGCGGAATGTCACTGTCATGTGCGCCGGCATAACCTCCGCCGGAGGAAGGAGAACACTGTTAGCACAGTACTTCCTGACTTCCGCCAACAGACGCATGGCGTGAGGTGTTTATACAGATGGCCAGGTAGGCCATTAATGCAGGTGACAGGGGAGAAGAGTGGGGAGCTATTTTGTTTGTGCTTGAGATCGAGTAGAGCGATGTATGAGGAGCACGGTGGCGGATCGATGATCATTCTTATAAAACATGGAGTAACGTCGGCGTGTGAGATGAAAAGACTCATTGTAACATCGGCGCGCGATACGAAGAGACACATCGTGCGGGAGCCGAAGCGTCATTGAACATATCATAGACACTTCCAACCACAAACCATCTGTGATACAAAATTATCACAGACGGTTCTTAAGAACCGTCTGTGATATTATCTCTTCACAGACGGTTTTTAGCGTTGATAGTAACACAGACGGTCGCTAAACCAAAACCGTCTGTGATTATATTTAATACTCACGGTTTTAGTCACTCATCTGTGATGAGGCCTCCAGTATTAGCCTTTAGCCTTTTTGTAGTAGTGCCACATCGTCTCACTCTCCTCTCATTCTCCGCCCCTCTTCTCTTTCTACAATCGTCTTCCTCCTCCAGATCTGCTCCCTCCCTTATTAAACTCATCGCCGGCATTCATCGGCGGCGAACAGGAAGGGGACCCGCCCAGTAGTTCGTAGTAGCTTCTTCTTTTGCTTCTTATACAGCTTTGGAGCCCCATTGAGCACGTCCTTTGCCATTTTTGGTGAGGTTTCTTCGCCGGCGCCAGTGTCTAGTGCTCCTCTTCCCTGCTATATACAAAGACATCCCGTTTCACAATATTTTACTGAAACGCACTCACATGTATTTAAAGGAATGTATTAGAACTTATGAATAAGTCCATTTTACCCTCTGAACTATGGACTGAGTCCAAAAACATCCCATACTACAAAACCGCTCACTTTACACCCCCCCCCAATTGTCAAAACCAAATCAAATTACACCCTCACCCTAAACCACCCCGGTTTTAGATGACATGGCATCCACGTGTACATGTTCTGCTGATGTGGCATACTCATGACATGGAATCCTTTCTCTTCCACCAAAATCCCTTATCCCCTTCTTGCTTCTTCTTCCTCCAACCATTCCTTACTTCACCTCACCTCTCCTCTCCCCCACCTTGGCGCCACCTCTCCCTCTCCCATCCTGGCGCCACCTCTCCTCCTCTCTCCGGTGGTCTTTGCGCCCGGTGCCGCCACGCCTGGTACCCACAGTCGCTCGGCTCTTCCTCTCCAACCTCTAGTTCCCTAGCCTTGGGCCTAGTTGTCGCCGCCACGACGTCTTGGCACCACCGCCTCCTCCGACCTTACTTCACCTCACCTCTTCCTCTCCCATCCTTGGCGCTCATTTCCTGGATCAACCCCATGACGCCGTTTGCGCTCGCGCTCACATGTGGGGAGCTCAGTGCGGTGGTCATAGAAGGAGCTGAAGGCCGAGAGCATGGGTGTCGGGCTCGTGCGGCAGTGGCAGATCCGGGGCAGTGGCTCAGTAAGGTGGCAGCATCCCAAGAGCAGTGCATAGTAGGGGAGCTTAGTGCGGTAGCCCAACGTGGTGCTCGCAGCTCAGGGCGAACAACGGCGACGAGCTGTGCATGGAGTAAAGAGGGAGCCCGAGGGAGGAACAGGGGGCCTAGATCCGGTGCTCGACGACGGATCTGGTAGTAGGGGCGACGGTCGGTGACGGGTCCGGGAGCAGGGGTGGCGCTCGGTGGCGAATCCGGGATCTGGAGCTCGTCGGTGGATCTGGGAGCTCGAGGGAGGAGGTGTGGGCGTCGCCGGGAGGAGACATAGCCGCACGGGCGCCTACAGGAGGCGTGGCCGTGCGGACAGTGGGAGGAGGCGCCACGGTGATGCGCATGTGGGGCTGGGCCAAGGTGGCGCGGGCGGTGGTGGGCTGGCGGTAGGGAGCTAGCAACGGCAGTGGGGCAGCGCCATGAGGGGAGGCCGGCCGGAGGGAGGAGGCAGTGGGAGCAAGCTCCATTGAAAAGCAATGGGGAGAGAAGAAGAACAACGAGGAAGACACACTCTCACTCTCTCATTTGTGCCTGACCAGTGGGCCTAAGGTAATCAGTGATGCCACGTAGGCGACAAACCGGGTGGTTTTGGCCCGAGGGGGTTGGGTGATCTAGTATTGACAGTTCGAGAATGTAAACCAAACGGTATTAGAGTTTAGAGGGTTTTATAGACTCTCGCCAAAGTTCAAGTGTGTAATATAGGCTTACTCCTTTAACTTAACCCTGGTGGTAGAGTCAAACACCTACAAGGTGTGCAACTAATACTCTGCTCATGTCCTGTATATGTTGCACCGTGCAATAAATGTTTTGCGAGCTTGACGTAACGGATTGATGGTTTTAATATCGAAGAACCTTAGTATTCTCGGCAGCTATTACGACATGTGGATGCAACAAATGATATTTGTATATTACATGAGAGAACGCTGCATAACAGTTGTAGAAAAGCTAAGCGCATATGTTGGACAGCATATCAGGTGCACAAGTATCATTTGGTGTATATATAGAAAAATTTTTTGTTTGGGTATCAAATTTGCATAAAAATTCTGAAAAAAATTCTAGATGTAATTTATGGTGTTTTGTTCCACCCTTTAAAATTTGAAGTTCAAACTCAAAGTATGTTAGAAGATACAAAAAAGAGAAGTTTACTGTGAATAGTAACATTTGCCTGTTTTTTTTCCAGCACCATTTGATCTATCATCTGTCAGAAATTTCTCTTTTTTGTATCTTCTAACATACTTTGAGTTTGAACTTCAAATTTTAAAGGGTGGAACAAAACACCATAAATTACATCTAGAATTTTTTTTAGAATTTTTTATGCTAATTTGATACCCAAACAAAAAAATTTTCTATATATACACCAAATAAGTTTTGTGCACCTGATATGCAGCCCATATGTTGCAGTCAGTGTTAATTCGAAGTTTTCAACAACTACGTTCTACAGTTGGGAATGGCAACTGATCACAGCTGTGTGGCACACCAGATTTTTTTTTTTAATAGGAAATATGGCCCCTAGCCTAACCCTGCTTTATTACGTGGCAAAGATAATACATCCCTAACATTATATTGAAGGACAAAATAAAAAAGAAAACTACAACCTAGTCCTGCAAGGACAAATAAGCCACACCGGAGAAGGGAACGACGACTCGAGGGAGCGTGCATGATGATACGCCGGGAATGTTGGGGACGGCTGACAGCAACCTTGATAATGCTTCTTTGCCAGAGATGTACAGTCGGCATGAACCTTTCGATGATGTCACGGGAGATGGTCGGCGCAGACCTTTCGGTGAAGAGGGGCATGAGGTGTAGCTCGCAAGGAGACCGCCGAGCGCCTGCCAGTGGCAGACTACCTCCCCTGCATATGTCGTCTCTTGAGGAGGTAAACGTCGCCGGTAGAACCGACGCTTCGCTTCTTGTCATGGATACGGCCCACTTCACAATGTCACGGACGCGGCCCACTTCAAGTCGGGCCCTTGACCCACTTGGATAGGAAGGGCACTACAAGAAGAAGGGCAGCAGCAAACCAGGGGCATGGAAGATTATACTCAGAACTAGCTGGCTCTCTATCTTCCTCCTCCGACTGCTTCTCCCCCAAAGCTCTCGCTCGTCTCTCGGTCCCAATTCTCTACCTCTCCGGTCTTAATTTCTGTACTTCCAGTCCCCTTGCTAATTCCTACTTCTATTTCCCTATTGTATCTCCAAAATACTTGTAAACTGAGTGCTATTGCCAATATAGCATTTGATTTTGGGAGAGAGTTTGTCTTCGTTCTTGTTCTTCCAATTGGGTTCGTAACAATATGGTATCAGAGCCGTCGGTCCTAGAGATTCCTCACACCGAGGCGGCCATGACTAAGGAGGAGGAGCTACGATGCATGGCAATGCTGGATAATCTGCTCGCAGTGACGAAGAAGCAATTGATTGATCTGACGGGCTTAGCACACCAGACGAAGGAGTTGGCACACCAGATGAAGGAGTTGGGGGTTGGCATCAAGGCTACCTTCCAGCCACTGGTCGCGTCCGTTCGAGCCTCGCCGCCTCCCGTGACTACACCGACATCCACCGCCATCGTTGCCATGGACGATGCCATGGCTCACTACTACAAAACAAGGCTATAGTAGACGCTTATCACGCAGCGGTTCCTTTGGAACCGCCTCGTGTTGGGTCGATCAACCCGGTGGCGGCGCGAACAACTATCACAGACGATATTTTTAGAACCGCTCGCGATAGTCACTATCACGACGGTTGAGAAATAAAACCGTCAGGAAGTATCACGACGGTTCTATTCACAAACCGTCTGTGATAATCCTCAATCACGGACGGTTTTACGTTACAACCGTCGTAGTATCACGCATTTGTTCTTATTAAGAACCGCTCAGGATATCCTCGCAAGATCGGCTCAGGTTCATCGCCGCGACCGCCAGCGAGGGACGCTACCTCTCGCCATCGCCGCAGGGAGCAACCCGGCCGCCTCTGCCACCGCTCCAGATCAACATACCTCCACACTTCAAGATCAGATGGGATGAGGATCTAGCTCTACTATGGGCAAATAGATATAGTAACTTCTCCTCCAAACTTTTTTTTTTAATTTTGGAATTTTCATATATATAGCCAAACAACGTGGCGAGAGCTTACAAAAGATTAAAAACTAGAAACCTATCTAGTGGTGGAGGTAGGTCGCTATCTCCGCTTTCAATACTTCAGAGGCGGCGGCTCGGGGCGATTTTAAGATCGAACGAATCCTCGAATACGCCCACTCACGACGCCATTGCTCGAGTGTGTCCCAAGACCCTCGGACTATTGAATCAAGTCAAGAGAGCCCATAGGCTCTTTCTCTTGCTTGAGGGTCTCGGCCGTCGAATCGACGTCACGCCTTTGATTAAGCAAATTCAAGTGACGACAAGCCTCCTCGAGACGCAGCAACTTGCTTTTGGAGGACCACGCCGACGACACGGTAAACTCGCCGAAGTGGGAGATCACCCTAAGACACGGCGGAGGAGAATGTCAAGACGGCGGAAGGTGGCTGCCACCCTCCCGCAAATTTCTGACAGAGGAGTGAAGACATTGTTGAAATAGTGTTCTTCCAAAAGACGACTCAACGTGACAACGAGAGAGGTGCGCAGATGCGTGTACAGAAGAGGCAACCATTTTGCTTTTTGTGGAGAAAGGGATCAAGGAGGTTGTGTGAAATACATTGTAGAAGGGGACACATCTATATATAGAACAATTTCTAAAGCCGAACGGAGACTAAGAGATATTTGGGGAGTCAGAGCGACGTTGGAAAATGAAGAGATGAAGCCGCTGCCAGGTGATCGTGAGACGAAGAGACACACGCAGGAAAATGAAGACGAAGAGACACGCGGAAAATGAAGAGAGTTATCACGCACGGTTCCGCTGTATAACCGCTCAGGAAGGAATCACGACGGTTCTAGTTAAAAACCGCTCAGGATATACGTTTCATATCACGCATTTGCCAGTTAAAAACGTCAGGATATTATCTGCACGGTTCTTTTATAGAACCGTCAGGATATTATCACGAGCGGTTCTCGCTATAAACCGTCTGTGATATACTTTTATAAGGCGGAAACGCTTAGGGTTTTGCTCTCACTTGTCACTTCCTCTCCCACGCCCTTAGGCTCTCGCCTGCTTCGCCTCCTCTAGGGTTTAGGGCTCGCCGTAGTTCACCGCCGACACGACCTCGGCGCCACCTCGACCTCGGCGCCGCCGCTTCACCTCGGTGCGCCCTTCAACTCGGCGCTTCGACCTCGGCGCCTTCAACTCGTGCCGCCTACCTCGGCGCCTTCAACCTCGGTGCCGCCGCTCGACCTCGGCGCCTGACCTCGGTGTCACGCCCCCGACCATGGCGCCCCATTCACCTCCTCGCCATAAGCCCGACGCCGCCTCCCACCTCGACGCCTTCCTCCTCCCCGTGGGCCTCCTCCCTCAGACCGCCTTCTCCTCCTGCCCTCCTCCCTCTGCACCGGCCTTCTCCCGCCGTCCCCTCCCCGTCGGCCTCCTCCTTGCACCGTGAGTTCTTGTGCGGCATCCTCTCTGTGAGTATTGCTCCTCCGTGGCGCTTCGCTTTGTTGATCAAGGCTTTGTTGACATGCTCGTGATGAACTATGTCTTATATCGAGATTGAATGTGATAGTTAGTTCATACTTGAGCTCTATTGTATTACTTGCTACCGCCAATATGATCTACCGTTAATTGGTTACTTTGCTGAGTTCATCGCTCGCTGCAAATTGATCGAGTGGGCTTTGTTGATATGCTCGTGATGAACTCGCTTTATAATCGAGATTGAATGTGATAGTTAGTTCATACTTGAGCTCTATTGTATTACTTGCTACTATCAATATGATGTAATCGTTAATTGGTTACTTTTGCTGAAAGCTAGTTATTCTCGATTCTTCATGTTCGCTCATGAGAGTATTCAGCTTTCTGGTAATCTAATGACTAGTTTGTGATTCTTCTAGTAGTCTGTATGAGCTCATTCAACTTTTCATTTGCCATCTTGATCTCTGTAGTCAACCTCTGCTTGATCGAAGTTTAATCTGTTGCTAATTATGCTGAGATCGCTTGACGCTTAAGCAAAGTATTGTTTAGAGCTCATAGTTTGAATTTATATTATCATATTCATTTAATGAAGAGTATAGACAATAGGATTGAGATGGCAAAGACTTGTTCTTTAGCTACTCTCCTTCGAGAGCACATAATATCATCAATCAATATGTTGGAATAGTGTCTGTGTAATCGTTAATCTCTAGACCTTTTATTGGTGAGAGATTAATCTAGATTTGTTCTTATTAAGAACCGTCTGTGATTCCTTTGCATTTCCTTAGAGAAGCTGGTGGATTAAGGAGTGTTAAATTCTTTAGAAATTATGCTTTAATGCTAATTAATTTTGTTGGGATTAATTCTGAAATTTTGCTAAAATCGATTTTTTACAACAATCCAAAAAGAAAGTTTTACTTGATTCTATTTTTGTTTCTATGTTGGGATTAAACCTTTGCTTAGCATTTCCTTCGTCGATCATTTTACTTGATTCTAGTTCTATGTCTTCATTAAAGGCTAGTCTTCTCGTACATGAAGCATTAAACCTTGCTTAGCATTTTCTTCTGTTGATCTCGACATACTTGAGTGTACCTTTGCTTCGTGCCAATCCTCCACGGCACGAAGCAAATGGTACACTCCAAAGGTGTCGAGCTCGATGAAGTAGGCTCGCAAAGATTTGTATCACTAGTTTCTATCTATACAAAGATCACAAGAGAAGTCGGTGGATTAAGGAGTGTTAGGAGTGTTAGAATAGAAGTCGGTGGATTAAGGAGTGTTAGGAATGTTAGTAGTCCAGATGAGCTCATTCAACTTTTCATTTGCCATCTTGATCTCTATAGTCAACCTCTGCATTTCTTCTTGAGATTAATTGTTTCATATTTATGCCGAATTATTTATGATTATTTGCTATGTCTATTTTACTTGATTCTATTTTGTTTCTATGTCTTCATTAAAGGCTAGTCTTCTCGTACATGAAGCATTAAACCTTTGCTTCGTTGATTAAGGAGTGTTAGGAGTGTTAGAATAGGAGCAGGGAGGCGGCGAGCCCTACAGATTAAACCTTTGCTTAGCATTTTTCGTCGATCTCGACACACTTGAGTGTACCTTTACTTCTTGCCAATCCTCCAAGGCAAGAAGCATATGGTACACTCCAAAGGTGTCGTGGTCGATGAAGAGTATAGACAATAGGATTGAGATGGCAAAGACTTGTTCTTTAGCTACTCTCCTTCTCGAGAGCACATAATAGGAGCAGGAGGCGGCGAGCCCTACAGATTAAACCTTTGCTTAGCATTTCTTCGTTATCTCGACACTTGAGTGTGCCTTTGTTTCATGCCACCTCCACTAAGATGAAACAAATGGCACACTCCAAAGGTCGGCCTCGATGAAGTAGGCTTCTTAGAGAAGCTAGTGGATTAAGGAATGTTAGTATCTGTATGAGCTCATTCAACTTTTCATTTGCCATCTTGATCTCTATAGTCAACCTCTGTATTTCTTCCCGAGATTAATTGTTTCATATTTATGCCGAATTATTTATGATTATTTGCTAATATTGCACATGTTGAGCATATTATTAAGTTTAAATGTATATGTTAATTTGGGACACTTGCAATCCATTTTATTGCATATGTAACTTATATAGATAGCAAGTAAGTTTAGATGGCAGAGACATCGTTTCGCCGCCCACCGACGCCGCAGAGATGGAAGAGGCGCCGACAAGGTCACGCCGACACCGACGCCGCAGATGGAAGAGGCGGCGACGAGGTCAGCGCCACCGCCGATTTATAATGACACTAAGTGAGATGGCAGAGGACAATCGAAAATGCCTACGGCCGATCGGGTCATCACGGAGGTCGGTGACTTTGGGGTCCCTCTCGAGTCCCAAGAGATCGGCCGCAGATTCCGACCATCTCATGGATACTTGCAAGGAACGGGTCCTCATCACCACACCAACGTGGAAGGACTCGACGAAAGAAGCGAAAGGCGCCACTGGATGTAACTTTCGAGAAGTTCACTATTCCGTATAACATGTGGCACGCGGCGACGGACGGCGATGCTCACGATGGGTAAATCGTGGAGGACCTTCAAGAGCATTCTTGTCACGGCACGTGAACACGGGTCAAACGCCCTTCAAGCAAAGACAAATTCTTGACGCGAAAGCATGGGACACCTTTGTGGCTATGAAAACGACGGCCGAATTTAAGGAGCAAAGTCACGGCGCACAAAGCTCTCAGACATCGAAACACTCACCCGCGACAGACTTCGACCGCTGAGTACGCGTAAATACGAGGAATGGGCGGCGAGAAGGAGAACCCGCTTCGAGGTCACGCACCAGCTGTTCCCTAAAATGCTGGTTAAAAGCGAGGGCACAAGTCTCGCCTTCGGCAAAGATCTCCTTCACAAACCCTAGAGACTGTGAAGTGTCCCAACGTGTGGTAAATATGTCGAACTACTAAGTTGTTAATAAGTCCATCACTTCATAGTGCCTATAATAACATGATGACCTCTTGCGGCATGACTTGATCGCCTAAGCTTCCCAAGGCTCCTTCCATGCAGCAGGAGAATGATATACTATCTACGGCCTTGGGAAACAAGGAGCACCTGGTCGCACGCGAGGCTTTGGGGTTAACGCACTTTGGAGTCATGGATTCGTGGACGACTCGCACGATAGGACTAGGAAGAGATCCAAGGTCGAGCACGACAACCAGCTTGGTACAGATGATTACTAACCAATTTCAAGTAGAGATGGCAAGATTATGAGTCAAATGGATATACTCATGAGCCAGCGGTCGCAAGCCGCCCGCTAATTGAGGAGGCGCCTCCTCGACGTCGGAGTAGCGTCGCGTTCACAAGATAATTGTGAACATGACGACGTCCGATTACCAATAGACGACATCAAGGTAACGTACATCTATGGACTGCACCAAAGATAGACCTATAGGACGCCTTAGCTAATTGCGATCGCTTTGTAGGAGCCGACGCTCAGAAGCTCCAAGTGAGGATGGATGGGTCCTTTGTATTGAGGTCACAGCAGGGATGGTGTATCCATACGAGGAAGGGCAAGGCAACCACGGTGCCCACCGGCGCACGGTTACGCCAGGTCAGTGGATATGGTACATGTCAATTTCCGAGCCGCCCCAATAAGATTTGCCCGAACGAAGAGATCACAACACTAGGGATGCCGTCCTCTCTTTTATCCAAGGGGCTCAAGAAGGACATCGCCTCGACCCAAAGGCGCGATCCGACATGACCATTCCTCTCCAACGGACCTCGATGACTCCACCTCATGTTTCGCCTCATAAGGCCACCTCTTCGATTCCCGTGGAGAAGACGCCGGAGAAAGACAAAAGCGTCCGTCAGATCCGCTCCCGAAGTCGTCTCACAAGAAGACGCCGCCAATCGCTAAGGCCAAATCGAAATCCACAAACGCATATACGCCCTAAGTCCGGAAGTCCGCGATACCGAACTACATCATCGAAAACCATTGTGCTCCGATGCAGATACGCACGCCGATATGCTTGTCGCTTTGCATGCCCGGTACTTGGCGAAGACCCAAAAGAAGGGGTGCGATCATCGAATCACCGCCGACACGAGGACAAGCATTTCTTCAACGGACGAGGTACTTCGTCGTGGGCTTCAATGACTTATTTCAACTATTCAACCTCGTTGGCCTCGACGCCTCGCTTCTACGATGTTGACATCGTAAGTGCGCATAATCAAGTTCTACATTCATGTAATACCAATAAATATCACAACTCATTGCTTATGTATAGATACATGTCAAAAATGTCCGGAATGGAAAGAACCAAGGGTTTCTCGACCCACATGTGGTATCGTTGCAAACCATCCAACAAGACTCATCCTTCGCCGAGAAATACATAACGAGGTCATTGCTTCATCGATTTAACATGAAGTACATAGTGGTGCCCTACAACCAGTGGGTAAGTGTCACTACTTGCTATACAAATTTCATTTGTACTTTATACGCAGACACTAACTTAGGTTTAATGACTATAGCGACATACATGAGTAGGTACCATCGATCCTTTTAGTTATTATACCCAAGAGGAACCATGTGATATACCTTGATTCCCTAAACCGCAACAAGCACGACTTCAAAGACTCTAAGAGGAATACTGAGAGGTATGCTCATTTCCTCCTTACATAACTCTATTGTAGTCTTCATTCGCTTGAAATGGCCGAGGATAACCTTTTCAATCATGTAGGTCGCTCATCAATTATGTTGCCAACAAAGGAATATACAATGGAAAGAGCGCCAACCAACACACAGATGGATTTTCCCAGACGCCGCTACAACACTATAATCCTATATCATACTTCATAATAACGCGCCTCGAACCGACTATACCTATATATGTAATTCTATTTTTGCAAAGGCCAAAGAAAAAGATGATGAGTTATGTGCAATCTACGCTCGCTATCATATGCGCCTAATCCTTACAAACTAGGAAGAAGGATCCCGAGGTTTGTCAATCTCAAATAATTATTTCCTAATTATAAATTTAAATATATATATCTTACCACTTTACTTTTGCTAGCTAGCGTGCCTTGAATTTACAATGTGATTCACTCGCTATGAAGAGATCAAGGACATTCGAGGAAGCTCAGCCTTTATCAACACAGAAATCATTAACGACAACGGAGAGTTTCACTTGCCGCCAACCCGAGCATCACCCCACTAAAACCTCTCAACGCAAAACAATTGTAATCTAGTTGTAACTATAGCGACAATACTTGAACAAATGCGATCTTTTGTAATTTATTTTGAGTAATGATCACTTTGAGTTGTCATGGCTCCTTGAATCTGCTTTCGTGAATGCTTGAATCGCTTTCGGAAAGCTTGTTTTCAGAGGGCATGGCTAGCAATTCCCGAGGCTAGCCAGAAAACAAAGAAATTGTGGGCGGTGGAGGTACGAGCTATCACAGACGGTTTTGTGTTAAAACCGCTCAGAAGGCAAGTATCACAGCGGTTTCGATCGAAGAATCATGCTCAGGATAGCGTAATATCACAGACGGTTCTACAAAAAGCCGCTCGTGATATTCGTAAATCACAACGGTTTTTATTTAGAACCGCTCGCGATATTCTCCTATCACGATTTGTTTTATTTAGAACCGCTCGCGATATTCTCATATCACGAGACGGTTTTCGCTCAAACCGCCTCGTGATATTGACTTCACGCACGGTTTTTAATAAAACCGCTCAGCGATATTTCGTATCACATACGGTTTTGTACCGCTCGTGATAATATCTGTTATCACGCATCAACAAACATAGACGGTTCTGAAACCGCTCGTGATGACGGCCCAACCGCTCGTGATGTCGGTTCGTAGTAGTGGCTACTTTACCCATGTGGGACACCGCCTCGCCGACAAGTTGCTCGCCAGTGTTCGACGCAGATGCCCTGACCGCAACACCAGCTTGCCTACGTCTGCGACCCCAAGTTCTCCCTCGACCACCGCCCTACTCGACCTCGCCATCTCTGACCTGGCACCACTGGTTTCTAGAACTCAAGTGTGTGACGACACCGGTGACCTCGCCGCACACCAACTGCTCGTTGAAGTGCCCCCATGGCCACCACCTCGAGGACCGGGAACTGTGCTCGAGTTGTTCCACAAACAGGCTGGAGTCTAGTCATGGATGACAAAGTTCGCTAATGCCGCAATAGATATGCTAAATTCACTTGCGCATGGGGTCCTATTGGAAGCACTTGGGCCTGCTAGAAAAATGGATTGTTGCAGAGCTTTGTTTGTACAAGGAAGGAAGTGGACTCTAGGGGTAAGGTTGTGGGCTGTTAAAAAAATTGATGAGACCGTTGGTAAAGTTCATGGAGGGGCTAGTACTACTAAGGAGCTTACCATTAATAGATCTCTGATTTCTATGTGCACCCTTGTTGGTGGGGTTGATGATATCCGGGGCATATTTGCTTTCTTGGATGGTGGCGCGGTCCTTAGTTTACCAATGTTTTATCTTCAAGGAGTTGTGGTGTTTCCTGAAGCTGCCCTGCCTCTTAGAGTAATTCAGCCTAGATCTTTGGCAGTTGTGGACAAGGCTATTAATCATGTTGATGCTCCATGCATGATAGGTGTGGTTCATGTTTACCAACACATAAATGATGGACATCATGATATTGCTTCAGTTGGGGCAATGGCAGAGATACAGCAAATTAAACAATTGGATGATGGTGCACAAGAAATGGTTGGTGATCAGTCGGTGATACATGCAAAATCTTGCTATGGTAACTATCGTATGAAGGTTGAGTACCAAGGACTGAGAATATGTGGTGGAGATTGTGACATATCTAGCTCATGGAAATGGGGTTCTATCATGGACTGCAAGGAAGCAACAGGGAGCAGCAGACTTGCTCGATCGGATACATGCAACGTGAGCATGAGCAAATGCTTCGACCCGCCCAGGGGAGCGGGCTATCTCTGCAAGTGCTGTCCAGGGTTTGCGGGAAATCCTTACCTGGATGACGAGTGTCAAGATATAGACGAGTGCAAATTTTCGTTAGAAAACCGGAATTACCCTTGTATCGCTAGTACTGCGATCGCAACAACACTCCTAGAGGATTCCAGTGTTCTTGCCCCTCGGACATGAGTGGTGATGGTTACAGGTCAAGGACGGGTTGCATCCCCTTTGTCTTAGTTTCACCCCAACCTGGTGCTGGTTTCCCTTTACAACTATAGCCCCAAGGAGACGACAGATGCCTTCACCCAGAAATCAACCCGTGCGTCTACTCTGAACTCTGTGTTAACAGAAAGGGTGCAACTACGTTGATTGGAGATGGGCTGACCAAGGGGAGTGGCTGCCATCGAAACAACTTTCCTGTAGACATTATTGTAGGTGCTGGTCTTGTACTTGTAGTTACAATAACCATGACATTATTATGCTCTCCGAGTGTTAAGAAAAGGGAGATGGAAAGAAAGAGAGCCGAAAGTTGTTCAGAAGAATGGTGGCTTGTCATTTGCTACAAAGATTTATCATCGATTCACTTCTCAAGGCATGATATACTCATCGCCAGGATATTCAGTCTTGAGTAAGAACTCAAGGCGCTATTGATAACTACAATAAAAGTCTAATTCTTGGCCGAGGTGGACATGGCACAGAGTACAAAGGCATCCTCTCAGATAAGACAGTGGTTGCCATAAAGAAGTCCACAATGTTTGATGAGAGCCAAGTGGAGCAATTCATCAAGGAATTTTTTGTCCTTTCACATACTGACCACCCAAATGTGTTCAAGCTCTTGGGTTACTGCCTAGAGACACAAGTTCTGTTGTTGGTGTATGAGTTCATTCCCAATGGAACACTATTCCAGCATATTCACAAATGAAATGTGCAGTACTCTTTAACACGGGAAGACTGCATAAGGATAGCTGCAGAAACAGCAGAAGCCCTTGCTTATTTGCACTTCGCGCCTGCCAAGAGACAATACAACAGCGGAGAAGGGCCCATACATTTCAAGTTGGGCATCGTGGTTCTTCTGGTACCATGGGATCCCAGTGGTAATGGTGACGATTCTTTTGTATCTGCTCGTAGCAGCACTCCTCGTGTTCAGCTCAGTGTTGAGAATTCTTGCCAGAGAACTTCAGTATGTCCTATAGTTGGTTATCATAATGATGTTGTTGTTACTAATGTGGATGGCACGCTCAACTCCATTGTTGAAGGCGTTTTAGTAAAGGGTAGTGAGTTGGATTCCTCAGTGAACCATAGCATGCAGCAAGACATAGCACAAACAAATGGACCTTTTTCACAAAGAACAACATGCCGAAATGGAATTCACTCAGAAGAGTGAATGCCGCCCCAACAATGTATAGTAAGTCAAGCAAACCACTCAAGCCACCGAGTACTTGGTGAGCCATGGTCGTGCACAACAAGAGCAAAGGCGACACCATTTGCAATTTGAGTGTTGTCGATAGTTCAACCGCCTTCAATGCATGGAATCGGCTTGGGGACAAGCTGAATTTCAACAGGGAGGAATGTCATGCACACGGCCCACTTCACAATGTCACGGACGCTGCCCACTTCAAGTCGGGCCCTTGACCCACTTGGATAGGAAGGGCACTACAAGAAGAAGGGCAAGAAGAAACCAGGGCATGGAAGATTATACTCGAACTAGTCGGGTTTCTATCTTCCTCCTCCGATCGCTTCTCCCCAAAGCTCTCGCTGTCTCTGGTCCTAATTCTCTACCTCCTGCCTTAATTTCAGACTTCCACCCCTTGCTAATTCCTACTTATTTCCTATTGTATCTCCAAAATACTTGTAAACCGAAAAGCATACAATATAGCATTTGATTTTGGGAGAGAGTTTGTCTTCGCTCTTGTTCTTCCAATTGGGTTCGCAAACAATTCTTGAGACCAGCAAGTCGCCAATACTCAATCTTTTCTTCCAAGGCCTTAAGATGCATGTGATCACGGTTAGTGGCTCAAAATATTTGACAGTGGATAGAAGGATTAATGCCTCTAAAGCGGAGAAGAAGAAAGGGGAAAACCCAACGGCGACGCATTGGTAGGACTCTAACGACCGTGGATCTGTACATTGAGATGCTAAGGATAGGCATACCGCCTACACAAACAACATATACAGCCAGGGGTGGACCCATCCTTCGGGCCGACTCCCTTCTCTCCGGCGCAGACCCTCCTCCCTCTAGGCGCGGACATAGTCCAAACCCCCTCCTGAGTCCTGATTCGGTCCTGGCTCTGAAAGTTCCACATGACTATATGTCTACATGAGCTGATTAGCCCATAGGTGACAGGCCCAGCCCAACACATCAAGGCTCAAGTTATGCCAGGGACTACTCACAGCCCACTTCCTCTGTTGCTCAGCGATGCTACGATGCCATGGAGCTCCTTCGCCCCTTCGGCCTTCCTGCTCCTGCCTCCAGGCCGCTAAGGCGCTAAGCCGCTAACCCTAGCACGGCGAGGGCAGAGTCGCAGAGGCTAGAGGGCAAGGCCACGAGGGCGAGGGCTCAGATCTTGAGGCAACAAGGTGAGGAACGACCATGAGGGCACGAGGCGTGACCGGCCGGGGGTGGGCGAGGCACGCGCAGCTACAACCCAGCAAGGCCGCAAGGGCCAAGGGGCCAGGGCATGGCGGCCGGTGGTCGGCGGGAAGCTCCCAGACTCCCAGTCTCTCTCTGACCCTCTGACCCTCAGGCACTCGGCCACTCGGGCATTCTGCATTCAGACATTCAGTGATTGAGTGATTCTTATTCAGTCATTAGTGATTCAATGATTGTGTGAATTTGTGTCAAGTCAAGATGAGGAGCATTGTGTGATTCACTCCGATGAACATTGTGTAATTCAGTTATTCAGTGATTGTGTGAATTTGTGTCAAGTTAAGATGAGCAAGCAAGACAAAGACGTCAAACTTTAGGAATTTAAAGGAGTGAGAAAGGAAATTTAAGCTAGAATTAAAATAGAATTTCAGATTTCAAAGTAGTGAATTAAAACTCAGGCCTTTGGCCCATGGCCTCTTGGTGCAAGGGGGGAATCGGCCGGCCATTAAGTGGAGCGAGGGGGCACATCACCCCAAAAACCGTAGCCGCCAATTCCCCTAGCCCCTGCACCATTTCTTTGCGCCTAAGTCTTTGTCATAGGCATGGCAAGCGCCCCGCCTCCTCTGCATGAAGAGCCGCTCTAGCTTGTCAGCCAAGATGCCCTAGCGCATGCATTTGCTAGCAATCAGATGCGGCCCATGCTTGCATGCATGCATACAACCAAGTGGTTTTGCCGATTGCATATTAGAGAGAGAGATTAAGGAAAAGATGCATGTTGTTGTAGCCCCATGCATGCGACTAGATAATTTTTGGCTGCAAGATTTGTATGCATGTGGGGAGGTTTCAATAGTACAAGGGAAAGAAAGGAAGAGGAAGAGGAAGGGAGGAAGGAAGGAAAGAAGAGAAAGAAAGGAAGAGGAAGAGAGGAAGAGAGGAGGATACCGCTGGGATCTCGTGTTCGTCATCTTGATCTCTAAGGGTGACGATTTTAATACTTCTTTTATGTTTAACGATAGGTAGAAATCGATTAGTAGATTCGGTTAGTTTGTTGTTTTGTTGTACTCTTATTTCGGGTACCGAAATAGCATAATTTGAGGATGTCATCTACTAGATAATTGTAGAGAATTTTGGTAGCTTTTCGTAGAATATTTAATCACGTCAATCGGATGATTAATTTTTGAGTTACGAATTTTGTAAGTCTGTTGTCTTGAGAGTTGTCGTCTTTTGGTAGCATCTTGGTAAATATAGATTAAAATTAGTAAATAGACTAATTAGGGTTATTACTCTACATGAAAAGTGTAGATAATTGTCTAAAGATTCTAGAGAGTGCAAGAACACGAATTTTGGTTGGGTAGAACAGGAGTTATGAAAATAGTTATTTTGCTGTCCAAAAGATGACAAAACTATCTTCGGGTAAAGAAACGGGGTAGAAAACGGTAGAATCAGAGTCTCATCATAACTAGAAAAATATAGGTTGTTTCATGAGTATTTCATAAAGTCTTGGTTGGTTGAATTTGGAGTTTGGATGAATAAGTTAGAGACGTTTTACTGCTAAGACAACGGGTAGTATGTCCGATAGTTTCAGGTTAAAAAGTGTTGGTTTGGCGTAGGTGTGCATTAATGGTTAGAGTAAAGTGTAGGCTCTGTAATGTATGATTCTGAGTTGTGCTTTGGATTGTTTGACCAGGGAGTGTGTTTCGAGTGTGGTAAGCAAGACACTACTTATATATGAGAAATTCATCTGATCTGCTCTATCATTTCTGCAAACTCTTTTAACAACCTTTGTCATAGTTCATTTCTAACGTAATTCCTTCTGAAATTGGCTGATCCGGGGTATCAAGTTAAAGACAAACTTGACTTCTAATATAGTTGCATGCTGTATAGATCATTCGCAATAACAGTAGCATACTCTCTTACGAATATGGACATTATCCAATGGTTAGAATCCTCAATCATTTACTGTTATTTCACAGCAATGCATAAGACTGATTTGGAATTCAACATCACATTCCATGTTTACGGCTCTACGACCTTGAAACAACATGATTCAAAGCTTGATTACTCGACTTGCAATAGCACAGGCTTAGAGATATCCAATACTTTAATGTTCACAATCCTTTTTCTTCATAACTTGCATGCAAAGATGTCCACCTTTTTGGCTCTCCAATAGAGGAAAGGTTGCAACGATTCTCTGACTTTATTGCCACAAACGAAAATATGGTGCTGCATAATCTGGTATCACCAATCTATGCTTCCTTGGTAACATCATCGCACAAACGTCTCTTCTTTGATTGCTTCGCTGGGCACACGGGTCCTAATGCGTTACCAATTGCTCCGGGTGTTATGATCTTGACTGGTCCAACTTCTGGCATTCTTGCATCTGGAAAGAGTGACTGGTTCTGCTGCGGACACTGGCTAATGTGATGACCTTTCCCACGATAATTGTAGCATACACATGTCGAACCTTGCGACTTTTCTGACGAGACTATGGCAGAATAACTATCCTTCTTGAAGGTTGAAGCTTGTTGCTTTGCAGGGCATTTCTTGGCATAGTGGTCTTGCTTACCACACTCGAAACACTCCACTAGTAATACTGGCTTGCTTTTCTTTTGAGATGGGTTGCCAAGGTCCACATTTTGCTTTTGTGATTCTTCAACTGACAAATCCTGTACTGACAACGGATTGCCTTCTTTTGCTAATACTCTAACCGTGGCTCAAAAATTTTCTCGTTGACATTGGGTTGCAGAAGTCAACACTGAGTACATGAAGCACTGGCTCGGACAATGATCATCGCCTTCACATAAGAAACATGTGATTTTGCTCATTGGACATTCTCCATCGGAATGGTTTCCCTCGCAACTGGAACAATTGATATTGTGCTCATCGGCACTATGGCCTATTTCTCCACAATGACTATATGCACAATCTTCTGACTTATCTGGTTGGCAGCACTTTAAGGGACAACGACTAGACTTGGGGTAGGATATCGGAATATCAGGTTTCTCTTGATCACTCTTGCTTGATGTTGCATACTGTTGACGAAAAACAGTGGTGAACTCTGACCAGGTGATGGTCTGCTTGTCCTGATGGGTGGCGCGAAATTTTTTCCACCAATCTAATGCAACTTCTTCTACTTGATGAGTGGCATAGAAAACCTTCTCATTGTCGTTGCATTGCACAACGGTCAACTTTCTTCTATGGTGCGAATCCAAGATTCTGCATTCTTGAGCTTGTCTGATCCTTTAAAGACAGGAAGCTTGGTCCTCATGAACTCCACAAACTTGAACTGAGGGCGTGCCGTTTGGATGGCAATGGGTGGTGCATCCTTGCAAACATTACCATCGCCCAATGGTCAAATCGTCACCGCATAAGCGATTCGGTGGTGAAGTCGACTCGGGTTCGATGTATCACCACCGCAATCGAGATAGTTGTTGGTTATCGACCGCCTGCAATCGACACTGCTGCATTTGCACGATGGCTTGCTTGATTATTCGATTCATCAGTTGACTAAGGTAGCGGTGGTCTAATTCTCTGGTCATCATGTTGTTCATGTTCGCATCATTGCGTTCATGAATTGAGTCTAAGCTATCAAGAATTGTTCCATGACCGAGTCGCTACTCCGGTACTAACAATCGCCCACTAGGATTGATTTTGGATCTGAAATGGCACATGCTGTCTCAAGATTACTGACAAGGTTGGCTTCACTGGGGTTCTCTATCTGCTAGGTGACCAGGGCTAATAGATGAGAGGGAAAAGCATAAGGTAAGGGAAGACAATCTACTGAGGGGAGCAGGTTTAACCCAAGGGAAACCAAGGAACACAAATAGTCGGAGAGCTATTAAGAAGCATAAAACTCACAAACAAACTACACATAAGAGAAAGAAGACGAAATCTAAACGTCTAATCGATTAAACTCTAACTTAACTGGGTGACATGGCTCAACACACGGGAGGAACCAACGCCGTTTTATCCTATATGGCTGGTCTGAAGAAAACTCAAATTGGTCACAGTCTTCATCAAACGTTGACTGCTTGCGATCCTTGCAGGCGAATCTTGGAGAAAGACGGGGCGACGAACAACTTCTTCTTGGTCTTCAATTCTTGCGACGAACTTGTCTTGAACACTTGGGGAGATGTCAATACGTTATTGGTGGTTGCATGGTCTTCGATGAGTTGCTCAAAACAGCTCTTGGACATCCACCGAGACATTTGGTACGGATAACGATAAACTATAGAGGTTATGAGGGAAGCGAGTCCAATTTAATACTCAAAACGGTGAGCAAGAATATAGATGAGAATGGAATAGATTGGAAGAGTTAGAAGCTAGACAAGATGAGAATAGCATATCATTAAGATTTTTCATTTGTAAAATAGGTTTTGAAGTTTTCTTAAAAACGGCCATTCTAACTAAGGTCACGACCTACAGTCGATATGGCTCTGATACCACCTCTGTCGGGACCCAAAATATGCAATTCTGGACCCTCTGTGTATACTACACTAGTCCAGGATCACGCTAGTGCACACAGTGGCAACATCAGTGAAATATCATTTCCATATACAAAGATAACTAATAAATAGGCAAATAACAATAAACATCATAGTAAAGACCTTAAGGTCAAGCTTACAATTAATGCTTCAGAGGGCAGATAGCTCAATGAAGCTGCAGCGGAACGAAATAGAATAACTTCAGTGATGCCCATCCATATGCCCACAGGCAATCGGCTGGGGTGCGCGACCTAGTTCTCCACGATCCTTAAAGTAGACCTTGTTGACTGACGATTCCTTCACCTCTGCTTGATTTATTAAAGCAAGCATGAGTACACACCGTACTCGCAAGTCATACCACAGAAATGCAATTATAGATGCAGGCTTATTCCAAAGGAATGGCTTCTATGGTTCTTTTTGCAGAAATGCAACATTTGCAGTTGAATATGAATAATAGATTGAAAGCATAATTCAAAACAAATAGACAATAATAAGTTTTATCATTTGTTTTCACAAAGACACATAGCCTAATCAAGTTATTCACACACCGCATAAGTTATCTCACACACCGTCCCATCCTGTGTTTTATGAAAATCTACCTCGTGTGAAATCCCGAGCATGTCCATGATCATGACGCCTATTCAATAGATTGTTTAACACTCTGCAGAGTTTGTACACTTTACCCACAAGATGCAATCAATCGGATCAGATCTACAACGAAACCTTTCGAAACTTCATCTCAAGCATTGATACTCCGTGTGCTTACAAATCGCAGACAACCCCACACAGAAGTCATCCACACACACCGCTGGACGAGGACACAAAGAAAACCGCCCGTGATGTGACTACTTGGTAGCACACCTCCACCCATGCACACAGCCTAACCTACTACCCGAGTAATCAATGTCAAGACTCTATAACTTACTAAGTTAGGCCCGTCCCATACCGTGCATGTGGTTGTACGAGACTCGGCTCAATGGCGCACAAAGTTAAGTCCTTAATTGACCAAGGCAAGACTTCCAATTAAACTACAAATCCCTATGCACACAAAGTTATTAAACCCACGCACATAGCTCCACCAAAATATCACACATCCACTTGCCTCCGCTCTAAATCCTTTTCCACCTCGTTGGTTAAGTGCAACATATGCCACCAACGAGTAATAGCACATAGGGCACAGTTTTTATCACATAGTTCCATAGTCACTTAGTCATGTTTATATTTGCAACTTACATGAGATGATGACTCGTAGCATGGCTAAGCAATCTAATCGCAACTAACCATCCCATGTTGGTAATACAATAGCACCAACTAAATAAACCAATCTAGGGTGACAAAAGATTATGGCATACAATTAGACAAGGAGGTCATAACAAATTGGATATTAACTAATCCCAAAAGCATTGAAATAAATAATTAAAGTAAATACAATAATTTAAATCAATATAACTTTTGAAAATTGGGTTCAATATGATCAAAGGTATAACTTGCCTTGCTATAGCAATGATAATCTTTATTTATCTTTAATCTTCTACTGTCTTGATCTTCAGCTCATTCTTGATAAGCACTTCTCGCAGTATCAACGTCTACTCGCAAACAAGCAAATAAACCAAAACAAATAAATAACAGAGAGCAAATAAACTCCAAAAATTAAATAATAATCTCAGATAAATGGATATTGATTTGAGATGAATTTAGGAATTTGAATGGACTCAATCGGAGTTCGGATGCAAAAGATATGAGCTCTGGAAGATTGAAATCACATAAAATCTTGAAAATCAGATTTTATAGATTTACTGAATTACTTTTCTGAAGGAAAAGCAATTTATGACGTAAGCTGACGTCATCAAAGTATTTTCGGCCGAAACAATTATCAGAAAAGAATCTTGGCACATGGGGCCCACTGGTCATTGAGATCGTCTATGGTGGACTGGTTGCACCAGGCTTTGGTTCGAGTGGAAAACAGGTGTGCCACTTGGCTGCTGACCTAGCAGCTGACGAGGACTCCACACAAGCGCAGGTGATGATGTGGCGCAGAGCTGGCAGTTGAGGTGGCAAGGGAGCAAACAAGGGAGAGAACAGAGAGGATGGCCGGCGACCAAAGTGACGGAGGCGAGGGCAACGGAGGGAACCGAGGTGACGGCGCATCGGTTGAAGAGGGACGAGGACGACCGCACGGCTTCAACGACGGCGACCATGACATGGGGGAAACAAATGGGAGGTGCGGCCGGATGGGAATTCGTTCGAAGCTTACCAAGGGCGGCGATCCAACTGCGGCGGCGGCGCACCGGTGTTGAAGAAGACGGCGGCGGCTCGGGTGATCGCAGCGGCGTAGACGACGAGATGACCCAGGGCACCGAGGCGGCGGCGTTTGGCAAGGCGGACGACGCAGGGACCTCGACGGCGAGAACCAGATCATGAGAGCGCGCACCGGACTTGTAGAAGACGGACCCGGCAACACAAGGAGGCGTCACGGCGGGGAAGGGGCTAGGCACGGGGCGAAAGTCTGGCGGAGGGGGTGCGAGCAACGAGGTTGTCCGAGGTTTAAATAGCACGCGGGGGCCGTGCTCCCTCTGAACCGCAAGGGCAGCGACGGCGGAGGACGCGCTTTGGGCGCATCGTCTTGTCGGCGTATGAGGCGCAGCATCTTGGCCGACTGGATGGGGTCCCAGTGCTAGGGCTTGGCGGCGACGCACTGGTTGGGCTGAGTGGCACTGACTGCTTCGGCCGCACGCGAGGCGAAAAGGAGGTGGGCTGAGGATCGGTTACAGGCCGAGACAAGCAAAAGAAAAAGGGAGGCGGAACAAAGCTCGGCTGGGCCTGCTCACACGCAAAGAAAAGACGAGCGGGCTGGAAAAAGGAGAAAAGAAATTAGGAATGAAAAGAAAAGGTGGCCGGCTGGGCTTGGGAATTAGAAACGGGCCAGAGAAAGGAGAATAGATGGGCCAAAGAAACGGGAAAGGAATTGGGCTGAAGGAAAGGTTTTGGCCCAAGAGGTTTTTGAGATTTCTTAATAGTTTTTCTTTTTAGAAAATAAACAAATTCTAGAAAATTCTATAAAATATATCCAAGCTCATAGAATCCAAATAAAATAATTTTGATAATAGTTGATGTTGAGATTAATCATATTAAATTGTTTTTGATTTATTAAAGTTCCAATTAAGCTTTACTAATTCAAATAAAATTGGTGAAATTTTCAGTGGACCTAAACTACTTAAAAGATTTTGAAAAGACAAAATTTGGGATGTTACACTTTGCATATAAAAAAAACTGTTGGTTCTCATCTATGATTTACCTTGCGTAACTCGAAATTCAACAGACTAAAGCTCGAGAGTCAAACACATCATGAAGTGACACTATCCAGAAATTGGGGGGAAATAGATAAAGTGGCAACTTAGATTCAAGTCTGGACCCTTTTACTTTGCTGCATATGGATGTGCAATATGGTAGGAATTGGAAATTGTATCTGGTTTTCAACTGACTGAGTATGTTCACTGTAATCACATGCACAGTATTGAGTTTGATCCACTTCTATTACACATATACAAAAGATTTTACAGAAGAACAATTAGAGTGTTGTTAACATCCATCCATAAAAAGCATTTTTCAATAGTTGGCTAATTTTATTGCTTAAGTAATTCAACTTGTTATGGTTGCAAATATCTTGTACCTTGATTATTAGAAGATAGAATATAAGAATAAGGAGGCTAAAATCTAAGAATAAGCTGCAGTTTTCATTGAAGCTTTTTTCCAGCATAACCAACAATGACTACTTCCATAGCATCCTAGACCCATGATCCTTCCATTTAAACAAGCTTCCAAAGATGTGTTATTGGTCATTGCTGGAAAATCTCCTGTAGTTCAAGGACTTCACTGTGCTTGCCAACGATGCTTACCAAATCTAGCTCCACATCAACAACATCCTCTCAAATAATAATTTATTAGTAGATTAAATCACCCTCAACATGCTTTTGTTTGATTAGTCAATCCATATAAGCAAACTAAACGACTAAAAGTTGCTTTGAAATCAATTACGCAGAGTATCGCATACGAAAGACAAGATCAAGATTGCGGGACCGTAACCTGAGACGATTATTACCAAAACTTGCCAAGACAATGACAGAAGTGACTCAACTTTAGGTTCAACAGCAAGATGACTTACTTTCAAAACAAACATTGAAGTAATGATAATGCGTGATCTAATATCCGACAGAGTCCAGGATGAAAAGGTATATTTGAACAATGGTAAATAATACCAGTTATTCTAAATGATATAAATTTGACTCACCTAATAGTGCACGGACTCTCTCGAGTGCTTCTTCAGATATGGGCCCAGCCGCGTGGTGGCAATCGTGGAGGTAGCCTCCGGCGGCGTCCGACACGACGGCCACCACTTAAGGACGTGCGGGCCCCATATATCCCCGACACCGTGAGTCAGACGACGACGCCCACAAAGAACACCGTCGTCGTGGTGTGCAAAACAACCACGACTTCATGTGTGACTCGCCAAGGCCCGTCCGACAGCACTTGAGCTTGCTCGCCCCACCGCCCCCGGCCACCTTAAGCCCCATCGCCTCCTTGCACCCTGTCGAATAAGTGCAGGATGAGCCTATCCAAGAAGCATGACAACCACACATCAAATCGAACACACATACCAATCAAACACACAGATCTGAGCTAAGACAATCCACCAGTGCAACATATCCAAAATGTGCCATCCAAATATAGTGATAATATATTTACACAAACCTATTTCTGTTGAATCTCAACCTCCTTTGCATCTAAAAATTGTTGGGGCACCCTACTGGCATTCTGTTGCGCGCTGAGAAGGAGGCTCAATAGCTCCTTCATGAACTTCACTGTGTTCTTCTCCATGAACCTTGTCAGCTGGATATGTATCTTCTTCCCATCCACCTCCTGCAAAACAAATGAAAAAGCAACCAAAACTGTATTAAGCTCATGAGCACCTACTATTATCTAGTAAAGAAACCGACTAATTTTAATCATTAGACGAACACAAAATAGCTACACAGTACTTGAGTTCAGGTTAACTAACCAAATAAATTCTATAGTCGAGCAACAAAGAGCTCGATGACATGGCCAGAAACAAAACTTTCAAATAGTACAAAAGTGTGTTGTCTAAGCATGATTGACTGTTATAGACACAAACCAGGTCCAGGCCTCGTTTGGCAAAATTAGGAGAAAAATGGCAAGTCTACAGGATGGAACTCCACACGGTACCTCGGGTCACGTGAATTCCGCCCAAACGACACACCTGACATTCGGCAACAATTCAGTGTGATTCTCTCTCTTTTTTGCGAGGTAATTCGATTCCAGTTCAGTAAGCAAGAATAGCAAAACATGAGAAAAACGAATTAAGTCCCAACAGACTACTAATCCATTAGCAATTTCAGATCACAAGCACACCAAGGAAGAGGCTTTTCGATTACAGAGTGCTAGATCTGTCCAATAAATGTACAAAGGACACTAAGAAACTCGCAACAGCTGATTGAAAACCGGATAAGTTCTTGAATAGAGAAGCAAGACATCAAGAACCACCAAGAAGCACATAGAGATAGTGGTAGATTTAGATTCAGAAAGACAACAACAACAAAAAGAAGAAGCCTGAGGTTCAAGGGCGGCCAAGAGATGGAGAGTTCTAGCCAGCTCGATGCAACTACAGAAGTGGCGAAGATTTGATTGGTCATGCGGTTCCGGCCACCGAGGAGAAGAGGAGCAAGAGACAAGCCCGGCCGTGAAACCCATCGGCCACGACAGGGGAGGCGGTTTCTCGTCGGCTTTTTGGAGTGGAGGCGACATGCTCGTGAGTCATGGGCGGGGAGAGCTAGGCGATGGCGAATCGGAAGGAGACGACCGGTCGGCGGTGGATCTAGCCGGATCGAGATGTGAACAAGACGACGGCAAGGGATTTCACCAACTGCTCGGGAAGACAATGGCGGTGGCGGATCAACCGCATCCTCGCACATCGCCGCTGTGGCGCCCTCCGCCACGACATCTTTTCGAGACGATCGACTCTGAGACCATCACCGCTCCTCGTCGGCAGTGAGCCGACGAAAGAGGGAGGCGAGGAGAGGAGAGAGGAGGAGGCGATGGAGCTCTGGGGCGCGAAGAAGGGAGGCGCGAGAGGGCATTGTGGGCGCAGGTTGGGCGCGTTGCTCCATCGTGGCACTCCAAAGACCGCCACTAGGGGCGGGAGAGCTGGCGTGTCCCGAGTCCTGACGCCGAGAGGAGGACCGCCACGACAAAGGCTGGGAGGGCGCTATGCTGTCCCCAGAGCCAAGCGACGGAGGAGGCCACAACCACGTGGGCGTCATTGCCCGCAAGAAGAGGATGGGTCAAGGCGGAGGAGCGTGGTCGTGGGCAAGCTTGGCGCCGAATCGGTTGTAAAGCAAAAAGCAAGAGAGAGGGGGAGGAGAATGAGGAACCAAAGAAAAAGAGGAAGGACAGAGGACAGAGAGTTAGAAGAAGTGGGGAGGGGGGTTGCGTGAGGTGGTGGGCGAGGTACTCAAGCAGTTCGGATCAAGGGTGAGACGATCGTCCGGGAGCAGAGTAAACTCCGAATTATAGTAGTTAAAATAACCCACAGATGTTAAGCACGAAGTGAATATACAATTCTTTAGCAAGAAGTTTTCCAGTAAGGTGATTCCAAGCTTCACAAAAATTCAAATGTGTAGGGGTAGGGGGGAAGAAAATGTGGCACATCCATGGCGCATCTTCCAATCTCATTCTTCTTGCTCTCTAAAGGTACCTGATTCATCCAATGCACATCACCACGCCACAAGTAGAATGCTGATTCTGTTCTTCTTTGGCCACCACAAACTTGTCAGAATCGCATCAAACCCACTTGTTCGTCGATCTGCAACACTACAATGGCCCTTTGTGCTCAAAGGTTCAAGGTACCATCTTTCGATTTGATAACACGAGTGCCAGCAATGGCCATAATGGATTCCAACTCCACTTACACTACCTTTTGTCAAATAAAGAATTTTACTGAAAACAGATAGGTCCAAATAGAAAAGTATGGTACTATACTGCACTCCACCTCCACATCTGAAGAACAGGATTTGAGCCTATTAGGTTTAGGAGAAGCATGGAATATACGTCGTATTACATACAAAGGATGAAACCAGGTTAGATGGTAGATTTCTATCTGGAAGAGAGATACATTAGTTATCATAATTCATAAATGAGCTTGCTCATAACCTTGAGTCATGAGTTTTGATCCCAATCAAATGTTGTGTTCCCGCCTTGGGAGCTTCCTCTCCTAGCGCAAACTATGTGTTGCCTTACAGCATCCGGATTGACGTGAAAAATGAATTTCATGCCCCTTATCTGCAGGTAAAATAAACAGTTAAGAGAATACTACACGAAACTTGTAGCATTTCAGTGAAATATTCCTGGGAAGAATAATTAGTTCAAAACAAAACAAGTTTACTATAACTAGTCACCCTTTACCCAGATATAATTGTTACTGCAGTTTTTACAAATCGCTCTTGGGATTTCTTCTGGTTACTTTTCATGTTAGTCATAGTCATGATTCATGAGCAAAACAGCAGACAGGCGTAGAAAACCTATACACAGCAGCGCATCGCTACAGCTGAAAGGCATCAATTATTCAAAAAAATCCCCAAAGGAAACAGATATGGTCACTTTCCAGTTTCCACCCTAAACGTTCTTCACACTTCAGTTTGCAAATAACTGTTCTTACAGCTGCCTAACATGGTACATAGATAGGATTTGTTTTATTAAACATACAGTCTTTTATTTATTTTTTAAAAAATAAACCTGCCTCAAACTTATTTTAAAAAAAATTGCCTGCAACGCCGAACGGCGGCATTGCAAATGAATGTTGTAACAACATGGGTATGACCAAACTTATTTTCAAAACGAGAAAATTGCACTATAGGTCCCTGAACTTACGAGGTTGTGTTATTTAGCTCTTTGAACTTGCATTTTACTTTCTCAGCCCTCTGAACTTTTGAGGTTGTGCCACTTAACTCCCTGAACTTACATTTTACTTTCTCAGCCCCCTGAACTTATGAGATTGTGCTAGCTAGCTCGCTGAACTTGCGTTGAAGTGAAATTCGTCGAATGTGATGCCGACGACTTCGTCCCCTCCGGGTCCAGTGGACTCGTCGCCGCCCCATTCCGGCCATGTACATCGTCACCGTCACCTCAAGCCTACAAAAATATATTCTTCGGGCCTGGGAACGCACGTGCTCGCGTCTTCGCCGGAACTCCACCATCATAGCTTGCCGCCGCCCTCACCCTTGCCTCCTCTGAGTCGGCCGTGAGAGAGAGTAGTACATTTACAATGCCAGAGCAGGGGCACAATACTTCCCTCTCTCACAGTGATTCACCAGCTCAACCTTTTCTGTTAGCAAACGATCAAATGGACTTCGTACAGAGTGAGTAGCTTCTGCTCTGGCAATGTAAATGTACTTCTCTCTCACGGCCGACTCAGAAGAGGCAAGGGCGAGAGCGGCAGCAAGCTACGACGATGGAGCTCCAGCGAAGATGCGAGCACGGTGCGTTCCCGGGCCCGAAGAATCCGTTTTTTGTCGGCGTGAGGTGACGGGGACGATGAATACGGCCAGAACGGGCGGCGACAAGTCCACCAAACTCTGAGGGGACGAAGTTGCCGGCATCGTATCCGACAAACTTCGCTTCAACGCAAGTTCAGGAAGCTAAGTGGCACAATCTCGCAAATTCAGGAGGTGAGAAAGTAAAATACAAGTTCAGAGAGCTAAGTGCACAACCTCACAAGTTTAGAGAGCTACAGTGCAACTTTCTCTTTCAAAAAATAAACCCTTCCTGTAACACCACCATCTATGGCGTTGCAAGTGAACCTGTGGAATTTCAAGGTTCACATGCAACGCCACCAAGCAGGGTTTATTTTGGGAAATAAGTTTAGGAGGGGTTTATTTGATAAAAAAAATCCATAGATAGGAGCATTGCACACCATATCATGAGTTGTATGAACTATGGAAACGCAAAAGAACAATAGCCAGTAACATAAGCATAGACTCTTCATCCAGCTAGTCTGAGTGCTTCAATTTTCTAGTATATGTACTATGCAAATTTGCACAATATCAACTATGTAAAGTTAAAATCATTGTAACTTACTAATTTTACAATTACATGACACAATGGAATTAGGACAGTAGAACTTAACAGGACAGGAATATTAACTGAAATACTGTCATTTGTCACTAAATAATGAAGTCATGTAAAAGAGGAAATTTCTATGAGAAAAAGGAAAGGAAAGATTAGAAATGTTATACCTCAAGTAACGCATCCGAAATTAAGTTAATACGTTCGTTACATGGTACTTCTTTGCTATTAACAAAGATTGGAAATTTTCCGATATTCTTTATGTGGAAAGATCCACCTTCATCCATCTTGATAACTGCCTGTACACCAAAATTCAGAATGGATCAGTCAAACGGAAGCTGAAATAGCAGACTAATAACTGAATCTTTACAATATCATTCTTTTGGGGGCAGCGGACAAACTTGATACATAATAAGCTATCATTTTCTTTAGTGTTATTTGTAGCATTAGCTTTTAAAAGAATGCAGATTCAGTCATGCCTACCCCGTCTCTCTCTCATGCGGAAACATTTTTCCTTCGTTTTTTTTTAATATAGCAAGTGGCATTGCTTAGAAGTCAAGGTAAACTAACTCAACAAGCAGCTATGGTCGTGTTAAAAACAAACAGTGGCTCAAAATAGTGGAAGATATAGAAAGGATCTCCAGTGCGGAGAAATGGTGACAGAAACTGGGCTGCATGCTTAAGCAAGAAATGAATATGCAATGGTTAGCAGTTAGCACAAGCTAACTTATAAGGTAAGAATGTAGATAAAAAGGAGGTTGACAGTTGACCTTCACAAACAATCCTTGCTTAAACTTCTGGTGAATTGCCTGTTTAAGCGGAATGAAATGACAAAGTTTACACTACAGACAATTAGGTAGGCATTGAATGGCCGGAAAATTCAACTCCAGTTAGTTTATGCATGTAAGGAAATGTTAGTTACATTTTAATTTTTATACTCTGGAATAGTCTAGTATTGGAATTTTTTTTGTTCCAAAAGCAAACCCAAATAGCCACAGGACTGGAATTAACAAGTATCATCGGCCCTGAAAAGCACTGCACGGAATGAACTGCATCAAAACAAGCAAAAGAAAACAATAATGCTATATTTCAATGCCCATTCTCCTAGGAATATACACTGCCTGCCAGACTTAACATTTTCTACTTTCTTAGAAGGATGCTCTCAAAAAAAAAGCCAGATGTCATTGTTAATTATTATCACTAGAAACAGGTCAAAAGTGTTGGAACGAGGCTTATAACACCCCCCTCAAACTCATGGTGGATCAACTATACTGAGTTTGGAGAAGTAGAAGCTATGCTAAACTCTAGTCTGTGCCTTGATAAAGAAATCTGCTAACTGAAACTCCGAAGGCGCGTACGAAAGATCAATAACTTGGTCTTGCACCTACGATCGTATGCACTTAGCATCCACTCCAATATGTTTGGTGAGCTCATGCTTCACGGAATCTCGAGCAATGCTGATCGCACCAATACTATCTGATAAGAGAGGAGTCAGTGCAGAAACAGAAACATCGAAATCCTCAAGTAGCCACCGAAGCCAGGTGATCTTAACTGTTAACGATGCTATGGCTCTCAACTCAGCCTCAGCACTCGAATGAAAAACAGCAGTCTGCTTCTTGGTCTTCCAGGCAACCAAGGAGGAACTAAGGAAAACACAATAGGCAGAAAGAGACCGACGCTCAAAATGATCGTTAGCCCAGGTCGCATCAGACTACGCCTGAAGCTGCAAGAAAATGGAGCGAGGAAAGAAGAGACGACGAGTGATGATCCCGCGAAGATATCGCAAAACACGAATGTGACTATAGTGGAATTGAATGGGAGCAGAGACGAACTGACTCAGGATGTGAACTGGGTGAGAGATATCAAGGCGAGTGATCCCAAGGTTTGGCTCCCGACAAGATGGCGGTAGCGAGTGGGATCCTCAAGAGGCTCACCATCGGTAGGCCGAAGGTGAACACCAAGCTCCATAGGAGTATCCACCACATGCTGATTAGTGAGACAAGCACGAGTAAGGATATCCTGAATGTACTTCTCTTGGGAGAGATAGTAGCGGGAGAGAGAGTAGCCCTTAGGTGTAGAAGTGATCTCAATCCCAAGGAAGTAACGAAGAGAACCCAAATCAAACATCAAGAACTGCTCACTGAGACGCTCCTTCACAAAGGCAATGTACTTAGAGCCATCTCCAGTAATGATCATATCATCCACATATAAGGGGAGCGTCCGACCCCGAGGAGAGGTGTGAACAAAGAGGGCAGGGTCGTGATCACTGGCGGAGAAGCCAGCAGCAGTGACAACAGGGGAGAAGCGGTCAAACCAAGTACGAGGAGCTTGTTTGAGCCCATAGAAGAGCGACGAAGGCGGCAAACCATACCATCAGAAACAGAATACCCAGGAGGTGGCTGCATGTAGACCTCCTCACGTAGCTCGCCATTGAGAAAGGCATTCTTAACGTCCAACTGAGAGATGGGCCATTGTCGAATAGAGGCCACAGCAAGGAAAGTACGAACAGTGGTCATATGAGCGACAGGAGCAAAGGTCTCGTCGTAGTCACGACCATGCTCCTACTGAAAACCACGCGCCACAAGACGAGCCTTGTAGCGCTCAAGGGAACCATCCGAGCGGATATTGATCTTGTGCACCCACTTGTACGTGATAGGAGTGACACGCACAGGTAAGGATACAAGATCCTAAGTGCCAGTATGCTCCAAAGCAACAATCTCCTCAAACATCACGAGCTGCCACTCAGGGTGAAGCAACCTTCACCAGAGGGTTGTAGGCTCAAAAGGCAAGAATCGCAAAGCCGTGAGAGCTCTGGCGGCTCGACAAAGGTGACGATCACGAAGATCGATTTGGGAGAAGGCAGAGCTGGCCCCAACAAGGACGGAGAAGAAGAACTGGGAACAGGGCCCAGCAAAGACGAAGGCTCAACCAAGGAAGGAGTAAGCCGAGGACAGCGAGAGTAGTGTAGAGGAAAAGGTGGATTCCCAACAAAAGAGCGGGAAGGAACCTTCGGCGGAGGGGGAACAGGTGGAGCTGGAGGAGAGGAAGGCGAAGAAGGTAGAGGATGAAGCGAAACAGTAGTGGAAGGCCGAGAGTCAGGAAAAGTCAAAAAGGAGATCGACGCAACAAGATAATCTGACCTGACTGTGGGGGAACGAGGGTAGTAAGGTCGGGACTAGTCGAAAGTGACATCCCGAGAAATCCTCATCCTGCGAGCAATAGGGTCATACCAACGATAACCCTTGTGTTCAAGATCAGAGTTATGAAAAACACACTCAATCGACCGAGCGATCGAGCGCGCTCACGAGGTGGAAGAAGGACGAAACAAACACAGCTCGAAATTGCGAAGGTGACTGTACTCTAGAGCTCGACCATAGAGACGCTCGATAGGAGTAGAACCCTGAAGAGCAGTAGAAGGTTGCATGTTGATGAGAAAAGTAGCGATGGAAACAAATTTCAAATCTGCATGAGGGGAATGAAGAGGCAAGCATGAGAGCACGAGCTGTCTCAAGCAAGTGGCGATGCTTACGCTCAGAGACACCATTCTGAACATGGGCACCAGGACAAAAGTTGATGTATCCTGCTTCGACTACGCAGATTGTAGGGGTGGTTCGGCAACGCTCGTGAGCTTCGGTTTCAACGGAGAGGCGCCGTCGTGGGTAACCAGCCAGATAGCGAGGAAAGACAAGAGAATTTGAGAAGACTAGAAAACAAAGAATGAGAAGACGAGATTGATTCTTGCTTGCCAAACTATTACAAATTGAGGCGATATATAGTGCTATCAAGACTTGTTAACTACGACTTGGACTCTTAATTATAGAAACTATCTCCCGCCTCCCAATTCCCATCAGATTGCTACCGTAGCCTCTCGAGTCTATTTCTAACTTCCTTACGTTGTTTGCTAGTTTACTAATAGTAAGTCCACAACATTACTCCTCAGCTAGAGAACCACTTGCCCTCGAGCCGAGTTCAAGCGGTTCATTCTCGTCGCTGACTTTGTCGCCCACCACTTCAAGGTAGAAGAGTAGTTGGCATTTATGTTCCTGGTGAACTTCTCATCACAATTGTAGCACAAACCCTTCTCCCGCCGCTCGCCATCTCCACCGTGTTAAACGATTTAAATTGCCACGATCTACCAAAGACCTATGTCTCCTCCATCCTCGCTGATTGCTTGTTGCGCACCACAACTTGTTTGTTTGTTGTTGATGTGGCCGAGGCAACAAAAAGAGCTCGTTGTTCCAATGACCTTGTGACGCTCATGGCTACACCGCAACTGTAGACTCAGTAGTTCTACATCAATGCGCAAAAGATCGTGCAAACCGAAGTAAAGAGTTGCACTTGTTGCTCGCTGACAATGGACCAATCGCGCAAAGCAATGCCAAAAAATTCGGTAGTCCGCAATCTGCACTGCGCCATCCGCAACCTTGCGATCTCCCCAAGAGGGTTTGAGCGGCCGGTCCTTGAAGCGAGACCAATTCGGCGTTCCTTCATCTCTTTCCAACTGGATGTACCAGTGTTGCGCCGCTCCTATCATGTGATATGCTGCCAGCCACACCTTGTATCCCTCGTCGGCACGCCCCTTAAAAATTGTTCGCAACGATTCAACCACCCAAGAGGGTCCTCTTTGCCATCATATGTTGGAAAGTCGAGTTTGTGGTAGCATGGAACCCCTGCCGTGTCTACAGGATGATGCATTGTTGCTGATACCTGTGGAACGGCCGCTTGCTGTGGAAATTTTTGGGGCAAGAACGGCCAAGGTGCCGGAATAGTTGGTAAGGTCCTGGCAAACGGCGTCGTACCATAATTTGGAAAGGTCGAGGCTTTTGGAAATGCTCCAGTCTGCAGAGGTGACGAAGGGATTGTCTCCGTTGCTGATATGTTCCATTGTTCTACTTTGGCTTCGAAAGTTGTTGTCCCCAGTTATGGCTGAAAGCTCCCCAGAATACCGGTGTATCCCGTTTGATCTTCTAGCCTTTTGATGCGTTCGTCCATGTTGGATGGTCACTCCTCCAGAGCACTCACCCGAGCTTCCAGGGACGAGAAACTCTCGCGTATTTGTTTGCTCAGTTCCAGCTTCAATTCGATGATCGCTGCCATCAACTCTGACGTCTCGCCGTTCTTCTCCGCACCGGAAGAGATGATGGTCCGCTCTGATACCAAATGATGTATCCCGCTCGACCACGATATTGTAGGGTGGTTCGCAACGCCGTGAGCTTCGGTTTTGACGAGAGGCGCTGTCGTGGGTAACCACGGATAGCGAGGAAAGACAAGAGAATTTGAGAAAACTAGAAAACAACAATGAGAAGACGTAGATTGATTCTTGCTTGCCAAACTATTACAGCTGAGGTGTATTATATAGTGCTATCAAGACTTGTTAACTACTTGGACTCTTAATTATAGAAACTATCTCCCAATTCCGAATTCCTACTGTACTCTGCTACCGTAGCCTCTCCGAGTCTATTTCTGACTTCCTTATGTTGCTGCTAGTTTACTAATAGTAAGTCCACAACAAGAGTTCTGGGGAAGAGTACCCTACTCAGCAAGAAAACGATGCAAAGCAGTAGATAGATACTCACTAGCAGTCGGCACGAAACACATGAATGGACGAATCAAACTGAGTGCGAACCTTAGTGGCGAACATCTGTTAAATAAAGAACCTGACTGCGAGAGGACATGAAGTAGATCCAAGTATGATGAGAATAATCATCAATAAAAATCACATAGTATCGATAACCCCCTTTCGAAACGAAGGGAGCCGGACCCGAAACATCAGAGTGAACAAGATCAAAAGGACGAGTAGAAATAGAATCACTAGAGGGATAGGGGAGCTGCAGCTGCTTGCCAAGCTTGCAACCCATACGATGTAAAGAGGTGTCCCAGAAACAGACCCAAGAACACCACAACCTACTAGAGACGATAGACGCGATCCACAGAGATGACCCAGACAATGGTGCCACTAAACGAAAGAGGTAGTGGACGACGCAGCAAGACCAGAGGTAGTGGCAGTGGCTGATTGGCTAGTGGAGATAGCGGAAAGAAGATGAAGCCAATCAAGCTCCCAAAGACGCTGCGAATCACGACGCCGAGGGCCAGTACCAAGCAGAGTCCCTGTGTGGCGGTCCTAAACACAACAAGAGTCAGACTCAAGAACAACACGACAGTCGTGATCAGTGATCTGACAAGCCGACATAAGCTGCATAGTAAGCTAAGAAACATGAAAGACTGCAGGAACATAAAAAGAAGTGCAAATGATGCCTCGGCCTGCAATAGGAAGAGAGATACCATCTGCAGTCTGAACAATAGAAGGAAAAACTGTGGGACACACAGAAGTGAGGTGGGTAGAATCTGGTGTCATGTGAAAGGAAGAACCAGAGTCCAAGATCCACGGAGACAAGATACTTGACGAGAGAGGGGACGGAGGCGAGGAAGATTGCTGAGAAGCATGAGTCAGACGAGCAAAACCTAAGGAGTCTGAGGACGAGCCGACACCGAGGCGCTGGAGCAGTGAGAGGAGCTGTTGTGTGACGTCACTAGAGGAGCCCTAACGAGAGGAGCCACCTCCTGAGTGGGAGGAACCTCCAAAGCCCTTCAGGGGACGTCCACCCCGACGACCCCGGTCCCTCCTATGCTTGTAGCAGATCTGATACTGCTGCAATCCGGCAAGAGGGTAAGTGAAGAACTTCAGAGAGGCAACCTGGTCAAAAGGCCGGCAATCGGGCGAGGATCACTGTCGGTCTTTGGAGAAGCAGTGTTGAAGCGCATAAGACAAACAGATCTCGAGCCACGCCACGGTGACAAGTCTCCTCAGCACGCACACCCGTGAGGGCCTCCACTAAGCTCAAGCGCGGGTGGAGAGTCGAGTCGAGCAAAGACAGATCTCGAACTCAGCCAAGACGCGTCGGAAGTCGAGAGGCGGTGGATCTCTGATAAGCGCTGGTGGCACACAGCAGGCGTGTCCGTGAGACATCCGACCCAGAGAGTCAAGCCGACGCCCTCCGGACATCTCACGTATAAGTCATCCACAGTGGCATTGAGCTGTTGAAGTGAATGTGTCTGGTGCACAACTGAGAGGTACATAGCATCACTCGTTGGCTAGTAGTGAGCTCAGAGACGCTCCCACATAAGATGTGTCGTCGGCAGCTCCGCCACATCCATGGAGATGGCCACGGGCATGCTACCCACTAGGATGGCGGTAGCATGAGCCTCGGCATCCTGCCATCGCTCGTAGGCGTGTAGCTCAGACTGATAGAGCTCCAGAGCCTCTTCCATTGTAGCATTGGTGGCCTCCTACGCCGCCTGATCTGCACCACCAAGAAGAGCTAGCAAACCCAGCGTCATAGGGCGGGCGAAACAGGTGCTCACAGGTGAGATGACCCTAGAGGCGTTGGATCGTTGAGGTGAATCCTTAAGTGCACAGCCCACTCCCGGAAGTTCGTCCTGTCGAAACGAACCGGCGGAAGCAGATGGCGATGAGCCGCCAATGCCATCTGGAGCAAAGTGGGGGTGCGGAAGTTGAGGTCCGAGGTTGGAAAGGCCGGATCGGGAGCGGGAACGGAACGACGAGCGGAGCCGAACAACCGGAGCGGAGCCGGCCGCCGAATCAAAGCCGGAGCTACATGTTGGTGGCGGCGGCCAGTCTTGCTTTACTCCGGAGCACCAGCGACGCCTGGCGGCGGCGGCTCGTGCGCAGTTGCTGCCGGGAGTAGTGAGGCGGCGGCGGCCGCCAGAGCGGGGAACCGTGCGAGGCTCCAGCAATGGCCGACGCCGAGAAGGGTCTGGCGTGATCTGGCGCAGCGGGCCTCAAGGCGGATCGGCATGGGTCCGACTCAATGTCGAGTTCTCAACTTTCGAGAAACATCCGGCAAGATAATTTTGGGAAGGAAATCGCAGAGGAGGTGAGAGGAAAAGTAAACTAGGGTTCTAAAGCTAGCGCTAAACAGTAAACGAATATCGCGAAGTTTGATGCCTTCCCATTTCCATTCCGCTGGTCATATAGCCAGGGATTAAACCAAACCAAGTTACAGCAGTTCAAAAGCAAAACAACCGAGTTTGGTTTACGATTCTGACAACACACCGACGCCACAAGAACTCATCGAGTCCTTCACGGTCGTAGGGTCCTCCCGCAGCCTTCAAAGATCGATCTACACCATCCATCCCGATATAAGTGGACTCGACGAACCGTAAGTTAGACGCCGACTTCACTTCTTTGCCCAAATTTTGTTCTTCTTCGAGATCATGGATCGACCGATCATAGCCCCTGTGTCCCGACAAAGGCCCCCAATTGAAATCGATCTTGTCCTCAAGGAGTGAAGTGAGTGAATGTCTTCCGAATGAAAGTCAAGTCCTCCCGTAGCATCCTCGGGCCCAGATTCAACCATCGGATGAGCAAATGAGCCACCGGTTCATTACTGGCGAGGTATGATCTTGCACGGTCCAATCTGACCATTAGTTCTGCTTTTGATCTTGCCATCCTCACCAACTAGAGGCAATCCTGGAAGAGGCACTGCATGCGAACCCAAATGTTTCTTTAATTGACTCACATGGAAAACTGGGTGGATTGATGCTTGTGCCGGGAGTCTGCGCTTTATAAGCTACCAATCCCAACCTTTCTATCACCCGAAATGGTCCATAAAACTTTGATCGGAGCTTAAGAGATCCCCTTATGCCAAAGGTTGTTTGTCTATAAGGTTGCATTTTGAGGTAAACCATGTCACCCACTTGAAATTGCCGCTCAGTTCTTGATTTATCCGCATAGTGTTTCATCCTCTCCTGGGCATTGTGAAGGTTAAACTTCAACTGTTCCAACATTTGTTCCTTTTGCTCAACTGTAATCCATGCCTCAGCTGATACATTACAAGGAATAGAAAACTCCCCAACTTGCGGTGGGTGATATCCATACAAAGCTTGAAACGGAGAGATTTTCAAAGATGTATGATAAGTTGTGTTATACCACCATTCAGCAAGGGTTAGCCAACTCATCCACTCTCTAGGTTCTTGAAATGTCATGCTTCTCAAATAAGCCTCCAAACATTAATTAACCCTTTCCGTTTGCCCATCCGTTTGTGGATGATAAGCACTACTCAATCTTAAAGATACTTTCATCAATTTAAAAATCTCTTGAAACAAATGACTAGTAAATATTCTGTCTCGATCCGTTACTATGGCAATGGGCATTCCATGTAATTTGAATATGTTATCCATGAAAGCTTGTACTACATGTTGTACTGAATAAGGATGAGCTAAGGATAAAAAGTGAGCATATTTAGTGAACCGATCCACTACCACTGGAATTACCTCCTTACCTCGGGATTTTGGTAATCCTTCAATGAAATCCATGCTTATGTGCGTCCAAGCCATGTTGGGTATCTCTAAGGGATTCAATAATCCAGGAATATGAATATGTTCTAACTTGGTAATCTGACAAACTGGACATTCAGCAACTAGTGATTCCACATTTCTTTTAAGCCTTGGCCAATAGAATAATTTTTTTAATTCTATGATAGGTAGCTCTCCTCCCAGAATGCCCTCCAATTGTGAAGAGTGAAAAGAGTCCAAAATTTTGGTCCTGCTGTCATTTCCCACTCCCACATAGATTCTTCCTTTATATCTTATCAATCCAGAGTCCAAAATATAAGCACTGCCAGTTCCCGCCTGTAAATGGTCATCAACTACCATTCTCTCATAATGAGGATCATTAACATAACTTCTTTTCACATCCTCTACCCATTCCGATAGGATGGTAACTATGGCATGACATTGTTCTGCACTCTCTTGAAGGTTGTCATCCCTCCTTGACAAAGCATCGGCAGCCATATTTTCTTTCCCCTTCTATACTCAATTTGGTAATCAAATTCCAATAACTTGAGAAGCAATTTGTGTTGAATTCCTTCTGCTACCCTTCGGGTGGTTATGAACTTCAAACTTTTCTGGTCGGTTCTAATTACCAGTTGATTGCCTAACAAATAATGCCTCCATTTCCCTCCATTTCTTCAAAGCTACTAAAATTGCCATGGCTTCTTTTTCATATATGGATTGTGCCGCTGCCCTTGGCCCCAAAGTTTTACTATAATATGCAATAGGTCTCTTACCTTGCATCAGAACCACTCCCAATCCAGTACCACATGCATCAATTTCCAGAATGAAGGGTCGAGTGAAATCAGGTAATGCTAACACGGGACATGTAGTCATAGCTCTTTTCAAAGCTTCAAAAGCTATTGTCTGCTTTTCTCCCCACACATACGAGTCTTTCTTCAAGATGTCAAAGAGAGGTTGGCAAATCTTTCCATACCTCCTCACAAATCTTCTATAATATCCGGTCAAACCCAAAAACCCCCTCAATTTAGATACTGTATTCGGTGTAGGCCAATTCACCACATCAGTTATCTTCATAGGATCGGTTGCTACACCAGAACCACTGATAATATGACCCAAATATCCTATTTCCTCCACTGCAAAACTACATTTACTCCTCTTAGCAAATAGCTGATTCTGTCTCAATATGTGAAAAGCTTGTTGTAAATGTTGTACATGGTCTGTTAGATTCTTACTGAACACTAAAATGTCATCAAAGAATACCAGTATGGATTTCCTCAATTGATCACGGAAAATGTGATTCATAAGAAATTGGAAGGTGGCCGGGGCATTAGTTAGCCCAAATGGCATAACCGTGTACTCATAATGGCCCGAGTAAGTTCTAAAAGCTGTCTTTGAGATGTCTTCTTCTGCCATTCTGATTTGATGGTAACCCGATCTGAGATCCAACTTAGAGAAAATAGTTGCCCCATGTAGCTCATCCAAAAGATCTTCAATGATCGGCATCGGGTACTTGTTCTTGATCGTCATGGAATTTAGTTGCCTATAGTCCACACACAACCTCCAAGACCCATCTTTCTTTCTTACCATAATAGCCGGGGACGAATAAGGACTCACACTAGTCTTAATTTCTTCTGATTCAAGTAATTCCTTGATAATACCCTCTATAGCTTCCCTTTGGTGATGAGGGGTTCTACAAGGTCTTATGTTGGGTGGTTCTGCATTTCCCTTTAAAGGTATTTCGTGATCCCATTCTCTTTTTGGAGGCAACCCTTTAGGTTCCTTGAAAATATCTGAGTATTGCTACACTATCTCTTGTATCTCCCTTGGTAATTCCTTTACCACAATGTGTTCTTCCTCCTGAACCCAATTAATCAATCATACAACCCAACACTTCCTTTCTCATAATCTTCTCCAACTCGGTCACTCCCACCAAACAATGTTTATTTGGAAGAGTGTAATCATTGAACTTCACTGCTTTTCCTTCCTTGACTATTGTCAGCTCCCTGGATTTAAGATTGAGCCCAATTGGACTGTGTTCATATATCCAATCGGCCCCGAGAATGATGTCATAACCTTTGAGATTGAGTAGCTGGAACAAAGTAACAAAAGAGCAACCTTGCACCACATAAGTTATCTTTCCTGTTCTAGCTTCGGAGCATAACTCACCACCACCGGCTACAGTGACTTTCTTAACCGGTTGGTACATAAGCTCGCATTCACTCCTGACAGCGAATTCATAATCCATGAATGAGTGTGTGCTGCCGCTATCTACCAACAATACTACCGATTTACCCCCAATTAATGTTCTCAAAGAGAAGGTAGTAGGGTTTGAAACCCCCGACATAGCCTGACTTGAAATAATCAGTAGCTACTCATTCTCTGCCGTATCTCTGACTTCTTCTGGGCTTCCCAGTGCAGTAATAAAACCCGACTCCTTTGCACCCTCCAGATCATTAGCATTTTCCCCCAATTCGTCATCACCTTGCATCAATATAGTGTGTAAGGCCTTCCGGACTTTACATTTCAAGTGATGTCCCTAACCCACGGTTCATGACAATGCCAACAAGTTCTTTTGTTTCCTTCTTGTGGCTGGAATTTACCCTTTTCAATTCCTTCAACATTGCTTCCTTTGGCTGGCCCTGACCTGAAGGAAGTCAGACATGACTTGCTGTGGTTAACACTTCCAGTCTAATTTGGTCTTCTGGTCACTGCAACCTTCTCTTCCAATTTGGCATACCAATAAACCTCCAATAACCCCTTAGGTTGATGACTACTCACACTATACTTGACTTCGCCCTTTAGTCCCCAATAAAATGTACTCAATAAGAAGGCCTCTTGAAGATAGAAATGATCCTTCTACCAATTCAACACATTTTTCAAAGTAATCAATGTATTTTTCCACGCCCATATGCTTCATAGTTCCGCTTCTTTCTATCGCCTCGTGTGCACTTGCGATCGAGAATCGATCCGCTATCATTAAGCACAATTGTCGCTAATTCAACACTTGCCACGCTATGCCGATGCCCTTAAACCATGTGTGAGCCCTTCCAAAGAAGTGACCATTCATGATATTCACCCATTGCTCTCTTGGAGTGCCACCATTTCAAAAACTTCGCATTGCTCCAACCAATTGATCGGTTCATCCTCGTGAATAATGGTAGTTCTAACTTGGGTCCTCTAATCATCGCATCGGTAATTGATGTCCACCACTATTGATGTTCCATCCCATACCTCCGCCATTACCCACCCCGGTTCCAAATTCTCCTGCTTGAATTCATGTTAAGGACTAGATGGTAATATGATTGGATATGTGAGTTGGATGGTCGCTGCCCTCGCCCATGGAGGTCCATGTTGTACACCCATTCCCTGGTTGACTCCTGGTACAGTCCCAGAATTCACAATTACAGGTATTTGTTGTCCCACTTGACTTGCCCCTTGCCGGTTCACCATCTCGGTGAAATGTGGTTCGATGGTCAAGAGAAGACAGGAGGAGGATGTGGCAGTATTGTATTTGGTTCGACAAAAAATGGTATTGAAGTTCCAGATCCTAATTGCTGCTCCTGTTTCCAGGTTATATTTCTCCCGATCGGGACAGATCCGGAGGCCATTTGAGGAACAAAACTGCAAGGCAGATCTAGGTGTTTAGACCGGGGTTGTGAACTCATACCTGCTGCTTCAGTTATAGTTGGCCACTCCTTCCTTTGATCCACTGTTCCCGCATCACTCTCAGGGACTGCTGCAGGACCAAATCTAGAGAACAAGAATGCTTTAATCTCAGCAACATCTGTCTTCAAAGTCTCCAACTCGCTCAGCCTCTCCTGGATCTTAGTGATTTCTGCTCGATTTTCCATCTCCAAGTCTTCCTCTTCAATCGATCCTTGCGAGCGCATTCTTACCGCCATTTAACTGGTTCCACCACTCTTCCAGATCTGGCTGAACTCAGGGATTTTACAGCAGTCAATCCTTCGATTGCTCCAACCTTTGTTCTACCAGATCCACTCTCCAAGGACCGGATGTGTGCTCTGATACCAAAAGTCAGGTTCTGAACTTTCAGAGAAACATCCGACAGTACTTTTGGGAAGGAAATCGCAGAGGGAGGTGAGAGGGGAAAGTAAACTAGGGTTCTAAAGCTAGCAGCTAAATAGAAACGAATATGCGGAAGTTTGATGCCTTCCTATTTCCATTCTGCTGGTCATATAGCCAGGGATTAAACCAAACCAAGTTACAGCAGTTCAAAAGCAAAACAACCGAGTTCGGTTTACAGTTACGACAACACAGCTGACGCCATAGTAACTATTGGAGTCCTTCACGGTCGTAGGGTCCTCCCGTGTAGCTTCAGCATTGATCTACACCATCCATCCCGATATAAGTGGACTCGACGAACCGGTAAGTTAGACGCCGACTTCACTTCTTTGCCCAAACCTTTTGTTCTTCTTCGAGATCATGATCGACCGATCGCAGCCCTGTGTCCCGACACTCAAGCGGCGTGGTGATGACGGGATCCGGCTCAGGCGGCAAGGGGGCGGTGGGATCCGGTGGCAGGGTCACGGATCCAAATAGCAGCGATGGCGCTTAGCTCGGGAGGCGACGGCAGCTTTGGTGGAAAAACATAGCACGTGGTTCGCACGTGCCGGTGGTGGCAAAAAACAGAGGAAGCTTCGGTAGAAACAGAGGAAGAACGGGGAGGGTGGCAGCTGCGGCGGCAGCAAAACCCTAAATCATAACCTTGCTCTGATACCATGTTGGAATGAGGCTTCTTGTCTATTCCAATGGGCCAAAAGGCTAATATATAACATGTGCAGAATTGTCAATATGCAAAGAACACCCTAGGCTATATACATATCTAAGACAAAGGAGATTAGTAATAGTCGCAGGTCTCAGCTCTCAATGCACGCTGTTAAAAAAAGCACACAATTTCTGATTTGAAAACATAAAAGTTCCACATCAACAAATCTAAAGTCTTCTATCACCAGAGGAAAGACTTTCACAGGTTTGCTCAATATCCATATAGGAAGAGCTATCAACTTATCCAAACCTTATCCCAAACTTAATTAGAATCATTTGCGCGTAATAATAAAATATAAAAAGGAAACAGTGGTAGTTTAAAACAGTCAGTAGCAAGCGGTTTGTTACACAGTTTATGGTGATCCACAAAAGCTGAAAAATGGTAATGTACATAACACAAGGAAAGAGTGGTCCTGAAAAACGAAACAAGAATCTCCATATAGCTTCCATCAATCCAAGCTTTTTTGGCATATTTTAACTTCAAAATAGGCAAGAAAGTACCTGTTGACGGGATATTTTATTTGCCTTCCCTTCTTTACCCAAATCAATGTCAACATGTACCTCACCTGTTTCTCTCCCAAGAGTTACCTGCATTAGCAGAGGACTAAGTAAAATTTCAATGATGGCGTCAACATATTAAAGAAATATATTTGAAAACATATCAACTGTAGATGATAATATTAGCTTGCAGAGTGATGTTCTGTCTTGCTAGTTAAAAACTGTACTGAAGAATTCAGCTGACAGTAAAAATAATAAAAACCTAAGTGGGTGTAATTTGGCAAATAACAATTAAGTGCTATATTCTCTTGACAAAAACCACCTTTGATAGTCAAAACATAGATTTAAATACTTCAATTGTCCTCAAACAAGGAATATATCCAAGGGTTTAATCTCTAGTTAGTCATTACACCTGCAGCTATGTAATGAAGATTTACTAAAATATTGCTTAAACTTACCTCAGGATCCTTTATGTAGTATTTCAAATGTCGGCCATAAAGAATTGCAAAAGCACCCCGAGACATAATAGATCTGTTCATATAAGAACGAGCACCTTGCTCTAATCTTACCAAGTCCTTCCTGATTTCAACATGCTGAAACCTTGAAACTGATCATGCAAATAACACAGATAAAAGGAACTCGTTTTAGCATCCATTTAGCACATAACAATGGAACCAATTAAGAAAATCTTCAACCACAATGGACTTGAAATATCATATATCTGCATTACATTTACCTTCAGGTTGGATGAAATCAAATTCTTGATCCCATGGAATTAGATCCTGATCAAATATCTGCGGTAAATATTTAAAAAGTCAGAGGTACCAACACAAACAAAGCCTTGTAAACTCAACTAAGAAAAGAAATATGTACCAAAGCTTCTATGTCAAAATAGTTTGGGACACCATTCTCATTGTCAGATCCTCCTCCTGCTTGGCCTGAAGTGGACATGGTTGCAATGGGATTTTGAAATTCTATATCTGGCAATGCATGTGACGACATACAGTTTTGGATAGCAGTCTCACAACCTATTTCTGGCTTATCAGAAAGAGACTTGGAATTCATTTGATCAGGCACTGAATTGGCATATCCAACATCAGATTCCGCAAGTTACCCAAACCTTCACGTTGCACTGAACCACAGGTTGTTTCTTCAACAAATTCGGCAGCAGAATGGAAAGTTGGCGTGCACATGTTTGCGTTGTTAGCACCAACTTCACCATGCATGACAGGTGGCTTACTTCCTACAGTACAAGCTTCATTAAGAGCCATCATATTTTCCTTTTGTTTTAAGGTGGATGGTTCCAGCTTCATTGGTGGTGATGAAGGTTGGACATCTTCCACCACGTCAGTATGATTAGAATCATCAGTATTTTGTGGAGGGATAGATTCGGTGGAAAACAAACACATATTGTGCTGGGAATTCTGGTCGCAGGTAGAGGTGCATTCTAAAGGGGGCTGGCCAGGTATCAGGATATCATCATTGCAAGGAATTTCAGGATCTTCCGTGTTCAACCTGCACTCAAAACTACAACCAGGAAAAGGCACTTCTGTTGAGGTAGGTACCATGTCTATTCCAGAAACATCTGCCACATTGTCTTTCTGATGGATTGGATCTATGTGATTACCACACACATTGCTTGTATCAGAGAGGCCCAAATGGTGCACTCTGGAGATGTCCTTCAGATTAACTTTAGCGTGAGGATCGCCTAAATCTTCTCGATTTGTGTCAAGAGCAGAATCAAAAATATTCTTGCCATTAAGGAGCTCAAAGTCTTCCCTGTCACTGAAATCCATTGAATGGGAATGCATGAATTCACCTTCTGATATTATTGCATTGTCTAAACCAGAACCAGATACTCCACTGTCAATATTCGCCTGAAATGCTATTGTATCACTGTTAGTTGTTTTCATTTTCTTGTCATCGGAAAGGGTGAGGATTTCTTGTCCCTTTCTATGCATATCAGTCAGCATGTCAGGTGAATTAACACCCTGAAACTTACTCCAAGTAGGAATGCCACATGCTCGAGAACACGAATGTTGCTTAATTACTTTGAATGAGCCTGGCTCTGGCAATCCTCCCTTGTTCCCAGAAAATTGGTTCTGTGCTATGCCATCATGATCGGTATCCAGCAGCATCTTTGATCCTGTCACTCCATTGCCATACTGATCATCAAGAAGCGGTTGCGAAGGTGCACATAATCATGGAGATCGGAGAGGTTCTTTAGAGAGGCTATATTCCTTTCACTTGACTGAGGATTCTTTTGCATGTAGTCACATCCATACATCTGACCTACATCAGAACAGCCATGTAGGCTTCCATCATACGTGTTTCCATCTATTACCATACTCCCAGCAGCGTTAGCATGCTTAGTATGGAATATATAATGTTCATTGTCTTTGAGGTGTACATCTTGTCCGCCAGCATAGCTTTCACCTATATGTCCATAGCTATTTGCAAAAGCTGCTGCTGGATCAATTTTATAAACCAAATGATGGCCTTCCAAGGTTTAAGTAGGCCGCCACATACACAACCACTACCTACAGGAAGGCATGAACAGGGTGCAATAACATAACCAAAATCTGCAGATAAACATGGTTCATGGCAAACTCTCTTCTCATTGCATAATACTGATTCTTTACACTATCTATTTTCCGCTTGCGGAGTGAAAAACCTTTTGCCTTTGAATTGAAATGTTTAATTGCTTTGGTAGGATTGGAAGTTGAAAGCTCAGTCTCATACTCGACTATGCAGGCAGATGCTTGTGCTGAGGTCTCTGAGTCATATAGCAACGAACACCAACGATCCTGCAATTCTTGAAGAGTGAATTTGCGGGAAAAGCATACAGCTCCTTTAGCCAAGGATTCCAACGACGCACCAGCCTACAAGAATAAGAAAGACGAAGTAAACAGGATCAAACAGATAGTACTTATAAATGGGAAACAATCCTCACAATAAGAAAGATTGTTATCACATGACCGACAAGTGACAAGTCATATAGCTTTGGCCCACCTAATCGTAAGTCGTAAACACCAACAAATTTGGTGTTGGACATAAATTAAGGCAGTAGGGTTTTACAACCAATTCTGATAAATGTGGCGTTGAGTCTCTACACCCAACAAAGATCAAATGAATGAAATAATGGCAAGATTTTCCTTGAGTTACCAGAACGCTTAAGTTTATATCGTTAGGACCACCACCAGTTGTGATGTTTGATATTGACGTGATGACAGGTACAATTGTTGCACCACATACAATGTGGCAAGGGGGGTAAATGGTCTATGGTCAGTGACTCTAGCAGTTACTGATTAAATATAACATCTGAAATCAATATGCTAGCTTTTAGGTTCATTTCTGGGGAGAAAGAAGGAATTTAGTGCTGCCATAAGTAACATATTTTTTAGAACTGCAATGATTTTCTCATGTCATATACAAACATCAAATTGCATGCAGAAAATAGGGCACAAGTGAGTGCTAGTTAGGGTATAACCAATGGTTTCTTTAATGCAGAAAAATTTAATGTCAGAGAACAGTTTTGACAAGTAGATTTCAGTGTCTGTAAATACCACTGATGTTACTAAAGAAATTCTTACAATACACTGATCAGTACACAGATGAAAAATTCGAGTGCAAGATTTCCAAAGTCCGGACAGGATCCAAGCTAATAAGAGCTGAGCAATAAATGAATTAAATTAAACGAAACACATAAAGTTTTGCAACACTTCCTAGTTCCTATCAAACAGAAGACCATTCAGAAGGTAGCACAGTCGTTATTATGTAACTTGAAGAGAACAGTTGTTTTACAAATAAATCTTCTCACTCAGCAGTTGTCGACAAAGTTACAACTTACAACAATTCGACAACATAGTAGCCTCAAAAGCAACAGAACGATGCATAATATCGATACAAGTTGACTGTTGCAGCAAACTTAATCAACTTGTATCAGCAATTCTTCAATAGATCCTGAAATGAATGCTTCAGCGTATCTCCACTACAATGAAACTATCCAAATTCATACCCTCCAAAATAGTAGAAATGTGGTTGTACAAACGAATGCATCCATGATACAAATAGACCCGTCCAGGAAGCACCATCTGACGGCAAGAATGGCAGACTAGCGCTTGCGGTGCGCACCAACCGACACGGCAACGCCAACAGAACCACCGAATCATGCAGAAAAAACTCTAATTAGAGCATACTAACACGTTGGTTAACGACGGTCTACATGCCTTTGGACGCAAGCTGCAGCCTGCAAACACTCGAGCCAGGTTCAGTGACACGGATCAAACTGAATTTGTGAAATTTATCAACTAGCCACCCAAAAACATTCCAAATTCCAGCTAAGACAAGCCAACAAAATTGCAAAACACTTGAACACAGTAGCGCTTCAGCATTTGGCAACCCCAAGCATAGCACAATAGCTACAGCGATCACTCAAATGGCTACGGAGGACGGAGCAACCCATCGACATACCCAAACCACGCCGCGAGCGATCAATTCGGCACCGAGCCTTGCGTCAGACATACTGCACAGCGAGGGCGAGCTACGGAAACAATACGAGCCCGAAATTGCGGCAAAAATCCGGCGGCGTGGCGATGGTGGCCGCTAGTCGGGTAGAAATAGCGAATTCCGCGCCGTGACGAGGAGAGACGACTCGAGACCGGGAGGTTCCGATCGACGAAGGGGTTGGGGTGGGGTGGGATGCTTTACCTCGACGGCGTTCTTCAGCAGGACGTCGTCCGCGGCGGCCCAGCTCGCCGCGGCCGAAAGGGCACCCATGCCGCTCCGCCCGCCCGCCGCCAACTCCGCGGCTTCGAGGAAGGGGACGGGAGTGGTGCGGTGGGCGCGGCCGAGAGAGAGATAGGGGTGACGGTGTGAAGGGGGTGCCAATGACGATTGGGAGGAGAGGACTCAGAGGAGCAAAAAAATTTCGAGAAGAGAGGAAGGTTGGAAGCCAGAAGAAATACTCTGTTATTCTCGTGATTATTCTCGTGATCCAAAATACAGAAATGCTAAAAAAAAAAAAAGGAGAAATGCAGGCCCAGTGTCACCACAGATGATTGGCCCAGATTACTTTCGCACCAAATGCTTTAGCCCACGTGAAATGAAAGCTAAGGGAAATTCCTGCGTTTCAAACGGCGCATTAACCCACGCATTGTGGTGCAGCAGTGCTAATGGGTACAGAAATGCTTCACATAATTGCATGCTTAACTCGACTCTATTCTTAAAAAACACTATTGGTTGATACTGCCTCCGATCTCTACTCTTCATTGAAAACTCAAACTTTTTTATTTTGCATCTTTACAGTTCTTTCAGCTGACGCATTTTGTTTGGATGTGTTATGTTAGGGATTTCAAACAAGGTCAGTCTTGTCGGTCTATATTCCAACATGAAGAGTTAGAAGTGTATTGTATGTTACATTTAGTAGGACAGTGGGGTTAAGGAGTCTGGGGGTGGAAGGATTAGAGGCTTCATGTAACTGCTTGTTGGATTGATCTTACCTTGAGTCCTTGACAATGTTGCACCTTATACAACACATTAAGATGCTTGAAGTAATTTTGGAATTGGTTTTGTTTGACCATTTACTCTGGTATCCTTGTACGTTGTAATAATTTTGAAGATATAAAATGAAATAAACGTCACTTCCTCAATCATGCTTGTTAGACGTGCACCGTTCCACTACTCACGTTCTGCATGTTTCTGCACTGCCGAGACCTATTCTTCAGGAGCATTAGCGCATACTCAGTTTACCGTTCCACACATGTAGCTTCTGTTATTGCTTCATGCAACTGATGTACTCTATATATCTGTAAACAATGGAATGCAACATGTGTGATGTGTGTGCTTTTGCCATATACAGAATTTAGCAATGCTCCTTTTGATTCATTTCCCCAGTTCCGTGAGACGTACTGCATACATATGTGAAATACAATTATTTGTACTAAATATCAGGATATAGTAGGCTAATCGATTTGTTAATGACGCTCATAGCACCGTTAATAAGTTTCCATTGCACTGCATAACTTTAAATTACATAGGCTATTAACATTTTATCAGTTGAATCTCTAATCCTTTTTTAAAATTTCTGCACGTCTGTTTGTTGGACTTTGGAACGCCATTAATCATGTTCAGCTTAGAGTCCACCAAGATGGCCGCTAATTTTGGTCTAAAATTGTCTATATCATCCTGCGTAGCAAAAAATAGAAGTGATAAAGAATTTTTGCTATGTCATACATGAGAGTAAAATAGTATTTGTATGTAATACCACTACTACAAAAGCAGATTATAGTAGACGCCCATCACGCAGCGGTTCCTTTGGAACCGCCTGCTGTTGGGTCTGTCCGACCTACGGTGGCAGGCGACCTATCACGACGGTATTTTTAGAACCGTCAGTGATAGTCATCTATCACTGAGCGGTTCTATTAACAAACCGTGCAGGATAGTACTGACGACAGTTCTATTCACAAACCGCCCGTGATAATCCCCAATTACGAGCGGTTTTAGTTTACAACCGTCAGGTACTATCACGAGCGGTTCTATTAACAAACCATCTGCGTGATTGGCGGATTATCGCGAGATGGTTCTTAATAAGAACCGTCGTGATAGCATACGAGCAGGTTCGAATGAGAACCGCGTGATATTGAGATATCACGAGACGGTTACGATGAAGAACCGTCGTGATATTGAACCCCTTATAAATTGAGCCCGACACATCCCTTTGCCGCATTGCCATTTGTGTCGGCTCAAGCTTGCACTTACTTCGCCTTTTGCCTCTCGCCTACCACTTTGGAGCAACCGGCCCTGTCATTTGGCTCCAAAGATTAGATCTCTGCTCCTCCTAGGTGCCACACTTCCCTGCCCTAGCTCTCCTCCAACCTGCGGCTCCTCCCCTAATTAAACAGATGGAGTAATACTTATTATCCTTGATCGATCCACTCTATTGATTAATGATTTTCCCTTATTTTGCTACTCTGTACATGGACCCTAATGTTTTGTTTTCTTTGTTGTATTCCTTCATCGAAAGTATAGGGTTTAAGTTTGAATTAATACTTCTCACAAAAGCTATAAATTCTTAAAAAAAGGCAAAACATCTAGCTCTCAATTTTGATGGACCCTAATTAAACCTAAACTATAGCAGCCATTGGATGTTATTGAACCAAAACTATGATCTAAATTCTAGAAAATGAAAAGCAAAACATGTAGCCTTTAATCTGTGTAATTCCTTTGTGCAACGATGAGACAAAACGAGTAAAACGCGTAAAGAGGTGAAAGTCTTAATCGAAACTAATTTCATGAGTTGTTTTCTAGAATGATTAAAAAGAAGAATTTATGACACACCAAGATAAGTCACATGTGCAATGATCTATTTTATATTTCCTCCATTTATCCATGAAGAAACGCGTCATCACAATGGTTTATTGTTTCAATTATATCAAAGCGGATACAGCCATGAATCGCAGCGGACCAACTTGCTAGTTATTAGGATCTTCCTCTTGTCTTTTGTCTCGTATCTAATCAACAATCATGTAGATAATCAATAATTATCCATTGCGCCACTTAGAGAGGAGAAGGTGGACCCTTGCCCTAGCGCCTCCAACACCCGCCTCCTTCCCCATTCGCCACCTTAGAGAGGAGAAGGAAAGGAGAGAGAATCGATTTTCTTCGTGAGCTCCAAGGGTAACGATCTATAACCCTTTATGTTTTCTATAAATTAATCGCTAATCAATTTGACACTAATTTGTTACATGCGTAGTGTAGATGGATCGAATCGATGTACGGTGTGAACCGTGTGAGTCAAGAGTACATTAATGGCGTGGTTGCTTTTAGAAGAGCCACGAAAGGGATATGTTGAAGAAGGGATAAATTTTATGTACTATCCATGCATTGATTGCGTAATCAAGATGTTTAACAACGCGCGCAGATCAAGCGCACTTGATTGAAGGGTTTCAAAAAGGATATACATGTTGGACGATCCACGGTGAAGAGCAGATTATACCGTGGTTAATAATGACGACATCGCCGAGGAAGTCAACGATTTCCCGGATGTGGTATGCTTTTGATGAGGATAGGTGGCACGATGACAATCTGGATCGGATGCTACGATGCGAAGAGAACTATAGTGAGAGAGAGTTTTGTAAATTCGAGGGCTTAGGGAGGACTCGGTGAGACCTTTGTTCCTGGTTGCAAGCGGAATATACAAGGTTGTCAACCGTGTTTGAACCTGCTGAAATTGAAGGCAAGCAATGATTGGTCCAATAAGAGTTTCACGGTGTTGTTAGGTCTTCTAGCGGACATCCTTCCGGAGAAATGTGTTGCCCAAAGACCACCTATCAAGCAAAGAAGGTTATTTGTCCATTGAGAATGGAAGTAGAAAGAATACATGCATGTCCAAGCGATTGTATCCTCTATCAGTAAAGAGTATGCAGACATGCATGTATGTCCGTGTGCAAAGCATCCCGATACAAGCGTCGAAATCGCTAAGGTGAAGCAAGGACCTCCTGCTAAGATGTTGTGGTATCTGTGATCCCACGTTTGAAGCGTTTATTTGTGAACCCAAAGGAGGCAAGATTGCTGCATTGGCACTTTCGAGAGGCGTAAGAGAGATAGAAAGCTAAGACACCTGCCGATTACGCGGTGGAGAAACTTGATCGAGCTTGAAGAGTTCGGTCGGAACCGAGGAATATAAGGTTAGGGTTGAGTACGGATGGAATGAATCCTTTCGGTAACATGAGCGTGAGCCGCTTTTGGCCCGTGAATCTATGTATGTACAACCTTCCTCCTTGGTACATGTATGAAGCGGAAGTACATTTTGATGTCACTACTTATCCAAGGGCGAAGCAACACGGGAATGATATTAATGTGTACCTAGCACCATTCTTTGAAAGATCTTGTGACACTTGTGGAGCGAAGGGTGCATGCAAGTATGGGATGCGTACAAGCGAGAGAACTTCACTTTACGCCATGTTGTTCTCGCACCATCAATGATTTTCCCGCCCTTGGTAACTGTCAAGACTTCAAGATACAAAAGGAGCCAAAGCTCATTCTTTGCTTAGATGCTACGGAGAGTGTATAGTTGAACAACTCGCAAGAAAGCGTGTATATCGTCCACCGTAGGTTCCTTCGAGTCACCCATACCGCAAGATGAAAAAACAATTGACGGAAATAAGGAGAACGATTCAGCTCAAGGGCTTTTAGAGGAAAGAGGTCTATGATATGGTTAAGGATATCGATGTTGTGCTTGGGAAGAGACGTAAATTAAGAACCCGTGAGAAGAACATCTGAAGAAGCGGTCAATTTTTGGGACTTGCCTTATTGGGAGCACTTAGAAGTTTGCCATTTGCATCAACGTCATGCACGTAGAAGAATGTATGTGATAGCTTGATTGGTCTCTCTTTGAACATTAGTGGCAAAACAAAGGATGGTGTTAACGAGCGGTGTGACTTGGTTGATATGAACATAAGAACCGAGTTAGCACCGAAGAGACCGACACTGAGACGACGTACCTTCCCCAAATTTGCTACACTCGTCCAAGGGCGAGAGAAATGAATCGTGCGAGAGCTTGCATGGTGTGAAAGTCCCATCTGGTTACTCCGCTAACATTAAGAACCTTGTTTCTATGCAAGATTTGAAATTAATTGGTATGAAGTCTCATGATTGTCATGTCTTGATGACACAAATGCTTCTGTTGCAATTAGAAGTATCTTGCCAACAAGATCCGAGTGGCAATCTTGAGTCGTGTTATTTTTCAACTCAATTGCTCGAAGATCATTGATCCCCAAGGACTAGATGCTCTGCAGTCGAGGTGGTGACGACTCTATGTCATCTTGAGATGTATTTCCTCCGTCATTTTTGATATCATGGTCCATCTCATTGTTCACCTTGTGAAAGAGATAAAGATATCTTGACCTGTGTTCTTGCGTCATATGTACCCGTTCGAGAGGTACATGGGAATTCTCAAGCCCTACGTCTGGAATCGATCTCGACCGGAGGGCAAGATCATCGAAGGTTATGCAACCGAAGAGGTCATTGAGTTCTGCGTCGACTACATGGCTCGTGGAACCGATAGGTGTGCCTCTATCTCGCCATGAGGGAGATCGATGGTATTGGGACCATCGAACGAAATCAATCACTCCCGATCTGGATACGTGCGCTCAAGCCCATTTCACGGTCTTGCAACACATGACCCAAGTGTCCTTGTACATCGGCGAGCACAAAGACATGGTGCGCCAACGAAATCCGCACCGGTCGGAGGTTTGGATCACGAGAGCACACAACCGTCGGTTCAACGAATGGTTAAAGGTGCGAATCACTAGGAGGTCATCAAGTGATGATCTGTTGCTATGGTTGTACGAGGGCCACAATTTACAATTGTCGCATGGCAAGGATACGACATAAATGGGTACACATTTTATACGACAGCTTAGGATAGGAAAAGCACAGTCCAGAACAGCGGTATCCGCATAGATGTATTCAGTACCGATGGGATGAGGAGCTCCTACTATGGGCAAATAGAGGAGATATGGGAGCTCGACTACGTGCTTTTCAAGATCCCCCTATTTCGGTGCCGTTGGGTCCATCTCCCATAGGTAAAGGTCGACAAGTACGGTGTCACTACCGTGGACCTCGAATGTGTCGGATACAAAGACGAACTATTCGTACTGGCTAACCAAGTTGTTCAAGTCTTCTATGTAACCGACCCGGCAAATAAGAAACGCCACGTAGTTCTTCATGGAAAAAGGAGGATTGTCGGAGTTGAGAATGTAGTGGACGAGGAAGAATATAATCAATTTGACGAGTTGCCTCCTTTCGAAAACGGCATTAGGCTCGAGGAAGAACCCGGTGAGGAAGCAAGCTATATCTTGCGTCGATCATCGGGAAGGCCTATATTTTAATTAAGAATTTACTCCAATGTAATTAATTTATTCCATAACATCATGTGTTATGGACTTGTAATCTCTCATATATTTTGATGTCAACGTGAAATTGTCACGTGTTGATGTGTTATGGACTTGTCATATTTGATATTGATGTCAATGTGGGCGTACATTGTAATGTGGACTATCAAAATTGGTTTCACTTGATTTGGAGTTGAGTTGAATTAGATATGAAATTTTGAAGTCAAATGTGTTATGAACTTGTTATGGACTTGTCATATTTGATATTGATGTCAATGTAGGCGTACATTGTAATGTGGAGTATCAAAATTGGTTTCACTTGATTTGGAGTTGAGTTGAATTAGATATGAAATTTTGAAGTCAAATGTGTTATGAACTTGTCATCATACTTGTCACCGTGTTCAATTCATATGGACTTGTCATGATTGTCATCATACTTGTCACCGAGTTCACTATGTTTTGTCGATATCACACATTGTCATCGTTTTGTCGATATCATACATTGTCATCGAGGTTTTGTCGAGCTATCACGACGGTTTTATAATACAAATGCAGTGAATAATATCACTGACGGTTTCGATGAGAACCGCTCGTGATAATAATATCACGACGGTTTTATAATAGAACCGTCGTGATATAGAAATATCACAAGCGGTTCTATTAGGGAAGCTATCGTGATATTATTATCCTGACGGTTTTTAATAGAATAAATCATGATATACTTTTTATAAGGCGGAAACGCTAGGTTTTGCTCTCACTTGTCACTTCCTCTCCGCCCTTAGGCTCTCGTGGCGCTCGTTAAATCTCCTCTAGGGTTTAGGGCTCGCCTGTTCACGCCGACTTCGACCTCGGCACCACCGCCGACATTGGCGCCCACCTCGGCACCCCCAACCTCGGCGCCTTGACCTCGGTGCCCGCCCGACCCTCGGCACCCCGACCTCGGCGCCTCCGTTCACCTCCCCCAGTAAGCCCCGACGTCGCGCCTCCGACCTCGGCGCCACTGGTCCTCCTCCCGTGTCGGCCTCCTCCCCTCAGACTGACCTTCTCCCCCCAGTCCTCCTCCGTGTCGGCCTCCTCCTCTCAGCGGCCTTCTCCCTTGCCGTCCTCCTCCCGTGTTAGCCTCCTCCCCTCTGCAGGCCTTCTCCCATGTTGTCCTCCTCCCGTCTCGGCCTCCTCCCTGCACCTCCCTCCTCCCGCGTCGGCCTCCTCCCTGACCGGCCTCCTCCTTGCAAGTGAGTTCTTGTGCGGCATCCTCTCAGTATTGCTCCTCTCGTGGCGATTGCAAATTGATCGATGGGCTTTGTTGACATGCTCTGTGATGAACTCTGCCTTATCTTGAAATTGAATGTGATAGTTAGTTCATACTTGAGCTCTATTGTATTACTTACTCTTGTCAATATGATGTCTTTATTAATTGGTTACTTTCGGTTGAGCTCATAGTTCTATTGCAAATTGATCAGTTCTATTGACTAGTTTGTGATTCTTCTAGTAGTCTGTATGAGCTCATTCAACTTTTCATTTGCCATCTTGATCTCTATAGTCAACCTCTGTTTGACTGGAAGTTTAATCTGTTTTCGTTAACAGTTGAGATCATTTGACAGTTAAGCAAAGTATTGTTTAGAGCTCATAGTTTGAATTTATATTATCATATTCATTTAATGAAGAGTATAGACAATAGGATTGAGATGGCAAAGACTTGTTCTTTAGCTACTCTCCTTCTGAGAGCACATAATATCATCAATCAATATGTTGGAATAGTGTCTGCGTACCTTTGTTAATCTCTAGACCTTTTATTGGCTGAGAGTTTAATCCAGACGGTTCTTATTAAGAACCGTCTGTGATTTCTTTGCATTTCCTTAGAGAAGCTGGTGGATTAAGGAGTGTTAAATTCTTTAGGAATTATGCTTTAATGCTAATTAATTTTGTTGGGATTAATTCTGAAATTTTGCTAAAACTGCATTTTTTACAACAATCCAAAAAGAAAGTTTTACTTGATTCTATTTTGTTTCTATGTTGGGATTAAACCTTTGCTTAGCATTTCCTTCGTCGATCATTTTACTTGATTCTAGTTCTATGTCTTCATTAAAGGCTAGTCTTCTGTATGAGCTCATTCAGCTTTTCATTTGCCATCTTGATCTCTATAGTCAACCTCTGTACTTCTTCCTGAGATTAATTGTTTCATCTGTTGAGCATATTATTAAGTTTAAATGTATATGTGAATTTGGGACACTTGCAATCCATTTTATTACATATGTAACTTATATAGATAGCAAGTAAGCGAGATGGCAGAGGCACTTGTCTTCGCCATAAATCACCGACGCCGCAGATGGAAGAAAGCGCCGACGAGGCCAAATCACCGTCGATTTATAATGACACTGAGCGAGATGGCGGAGGACAATCGAAAATGCCTTTGGGCGGTGGTCATCACGGAGGTCGATGACTTTGGGGTCCCTCTGAGTCCCAAGAGATCGTGGCGAGATTCCGGACCATCTGCGGGATACTTGGAAGAGCGGATCCCCATCACCACACCAAGGTGGAAGGACTGACGAAAAGAAGCGAAAGGCGTCTTGTGGACAGAACTTTCGTGAGAAGTTCACTATTCGAAGCGACGTGGCACGTGCGGCGACGGACGGCGATGCTCACGATGGATAAATCGTGGAGGACCTTCAAGAGCATTCTTGTCACAAAGTCACGTGAACACGGGTCGACGCCCTTCATGCAAAGATAGATTCTTGATGCAGAAGCATGGGACACCTTTGTGGCTATGAAAGCGACGGCGAATTTAAGGAGCAAAGTCACGGCGCACAAAGCTCTCGGACACGAAACACTCACCGCGACAGACTTCGGCACCACGGTGCAGCGAGTAAATCTGAGGCATGGGCAGCGGAGGAGCGAACTCAACAGGGCCATTTCGATATCACGGACCCGTGTTCCTAAAATTTGGTTAAGCGAGGGCAAATTCTCGTCTTGGGCAGCATCTCTTTCATAAACCCGGCACAGAAGTGTCCCAATGTGTGGTAAATATGTCGAACTACCTAGTTAATAAGTCCATAACTTCATAGTGTCTATAATAACATGATGACCTCTTGCGGCGTGACTTGATGCCCAAGCTTCCCAAGGCTCCTTCCATACGACGGGAGAAGGATATACTATCTACGGCCTGGGAAACAAGGAGCACCCGGTGCACGCGAGGCCTTGGGGTTAACGTACCTTGGAGCCATGGATTCGCGGACGACTCATCGCGTATAGGAGTAGGAAGAGATCTAAGGCGAAACCACGACGACCGGTTGAGTGCAGATGATTACTAACAAATTTGAAGAAAAGATAGCAGCATTGCAGGGTCAAATGGAGATACTCCTGAGCCAGCGGTCGCAAGCCGCCCCCGTTAATTCGGGAGGCAGTCCTCCTCGACGTCGGAGTAGCGTCGCGTCCGCGCATAATTCTGAACATGACGACGTCCGATTACCGATAGACGACATCCGATTACCGATAGACGACATCAAGGTAACGTACATCTATGGAATGCACCAAAGATAGACCTATAGGACGCCTTAGCTAATTGCGTATCGTTTTATAGGAGCCGACGCCGTGCAAGCTCCAAGTGAGGATGGATGGGTCCCTTTGTATTGAGGTCTTGCGCGAGGGATGGTGTATCCATACGAGGAAGGCGCGTCTGACCTGCGGTGCCCGTGGCGCGCAGGTTACGCCAAGGTCCAGGTGGATATGGTACATGTCAATTTCCGAGCCATCCCGCTGAAGATTCGCCCGAACGAAGAGATCATAACACTAGAGGATGCCGTCCACTCTTTTATCCGATGGCCCAAGAAGGACATCGCCTACGACCCAGCGAAGGCGCGATCCGGATATGACCATTCCTCTCCAACGGGACCTCGATGACTCCACCTCATGTTTAGCCTCGAAGGCCACCTCTTGATTCCCGTCGAGAAGACGCCGAAGAACGACAAAAAGCGTGCCACCGTGTCGGTTCCCGAGTCATCTCATAAGAAGACGTTGCCAATCGCTAAGGCCAAATCGAAATCGACGACGTTAACGCCTCCCAAGTCCGGAAGTCCGCGATACCGGGAACTACATCATCGAAAACCGTTGTGCTCAACGCGATATTAATGCACGCCGGATATGCTTGTCGGGCTTTGCATGCAGGTACTTGGACAAGACCCAAAAGAAGGAGTGCGATCTTCGAATCACCGTCGAATCGAGGAGAAGCATTTCTTCAACGGATGAGGTACTTCGTCGTGGGCTTCAACGACTTATATGAACTATTCAACCTCGTTGGCCTCGACGTCTCGCTTCTCGATGTTGGACATTTGTAAGTCGCGTACAATCAAGTTCTACATTCATGTAATACCGATAAATATCACAACCCATTGCTTATGTATAGATACATCTTTGAAAAATGTCAGGAATGGAAAGAACCGGTGGGTTTCCTCGACCCACATGTGGTATCGTTGCAAACCATCCAAGAAGACGCGTCCTTCGTCGAGAAATACATAACGAGGTCATTGCTTCGTCAGACGAACATGAAGTACATAGTGGTGCCCTACAACCGAGGGTAAGTGTCACTACTTACTATACAAATTTCATTTGTACTTTATCTGCAGACGAACTTAGGTTTAATGACTATAGCGACATACATGAGTAGGTACCACTGGATCCTTTTAGTTATTATACCCAAGAGGAACCATGTAATATACCTTGATTCCCTAAACCGCAACAAGCACGACTTGACGTTCTAAGAGGAATACTCGAGAGGTAAATCATTAATGACAACGGAGAGTTTCAATTGCCGCCAACCGAGAGCATCACCCCGCCGACACCTCTCAACGTAAACAATTGTAATCCAGTTGTAACTATAGCGACAATACTTGAACAAATGCGATCTTTTGTAATTTATTTTGAGTAATGATCACTTTGAGTTGTCAACAATTGATTATCTCTGATGAATCTGTTTTTGTGCATGCTTGAATCTGTTTTTGTGCCTGCTTATTTTCAGAGGGCATGGCTAGCAATTCCTGAGGCTAGCCAGAAAAATAGCAAAAATGTGGTCAGGGGTATGAGCTATCATAGACGGTTTTTTGTTAAAACCGCATGAAACAAAATATCACGAGCGGTTGTCGATAAAAACCGTCTGCGATCTGTTAATATCACAGACGGTTATAAAAACAAACCGTCTGTGATCTGCGAATATCACAGACGGTTATAAAAACAAACCGTCTGTGATATTAACAGATCGCAGACGGTTTTTACTGACAACCGTCTGTGATATTCGCGGATCACAGACGGTTTTTTGTCGAAACCGTCTGTGATACTACACTTCACAGACGGTTTTTGATTAAAACCGTCTGTGATATTGCGTATCACAGACGGTTTTTTACCGTCTGTGATAACGCCCGTTATCACAGACCAACAAACATAGACGGTTCGGAAACCGTCTGTGATGACGGTTCCGAACCGTCTGTGATGTGGCTTCCTGTAGTAGTGTACATGTGTAAAGTTGTGAGTCATCCTAGATCCTGTCCAATATTCCATGAACTACAGCATGTATAGACCGCATGATGAGCTACAAGATTGAATTATTTTGAGGAAACCTTTGCACCAGCCCTAGTCTCTTGCTAGCAGTACGGTAATAAATGTCTTCTCTAGGTAGACCTTTGCACCAGCCCTAATGTTTTTGTCTTATTTACAGGTAGGTTGCCCTCAAGATTGACTTAACTTGTCTTGAACTTCTTAATACTTGATGTCAAATGATTTAGAGTTAGGCTAGCCCAATTGACATTGTGTAAATCTTGGACGTTCTCGACTAGGCCGAGGTACCTAGAGCTGACGTAAGGTTGGGTTATAGGGCATAAGAAAATACCAATTGTTTAGAGCACAAATCTCACGATGAACCCTTCATCATAGTTATTGTTTTGTCCGAAATGTTCTAATAAGCTAGTTAAAGTAACTGTTGTTTATATTTTTGGAACAGATGAGGTACCTTCTTACTTGGAGCTTCAACTAATTCTTTTCCTTTAGATGGCAGGCCAAGTAGATGTTCTACATTGTCAATGGTAATTGTTAGCATGGATCCTCTAACGTTGAATGCTTGGGCATCCATGTCATATGCTTGCGCTAGCCATTTGCACAAATCGCAACGAATGATGACACTATCCATCTTAAGTAAATCTGCAAAGCATGCATCTTGTATAGCCTTAAGTTGTTCCGTCTTTAATCTCCTGATTAGCTTGACATATGCCGTCTGTGAGCATTTTTGTGTTCCCTGTTTAATGTCATGGGAAAAAAGAAGCTTGAATTTGAGCCACCTGCGTTTTGTGGTAGTACATGTATGGAACCCAATGAGAGAAGTAATCTAGCCCTATAATTTGGTTCTTATGTTGTTTTCCAACAAATTATTATGTTAGATGTCCTTACAATGATAAACGGCAGATAACATGTTACTTTGTTATTCTTATTTCAGATGTACGTACCGGTTTCGACGCCGATTATTGGATCTTTTTTCCGGTGGCTCATATTTTGGTTCTGGTGCCATGTCCGCTAGAATTTTGATTGAATTTTGATGAAGACTCCTGTTGATATTGACGTGGAGGCAGCCTTGTGTAGATCTGGATGTCAAAAAATATATTCGAACTATTCTGTTGGGGTCCCCCTGGAATTTGGATGGAATTATTACTAATGCTTCTGTTGAGCTTGTCGTGGAGGCAGGGTTTTGTTGATCTGTAGGTACAAATTTTGTACTAATGCTTTGTTGATCTTAGGAGGCAGGGTTTTGTTGGCCTGTAGAAGTGTTGTTAATCTGTGTGAGATTTCCAGTATTTGTAAACATAAGAACAGAACTAGATATTTGTATTGCAGTCGGATAAATAAACTGTAGGCATGTAAGTATGTAACACTTGTATTGCACGCGGACGAATAAACTGCACCCGTGTAGAAATCAAGTGCACTCCGACGGTACGAAAACTTGTATTGCACTCGGATACGCCAACGACGACGAACATGCAATGCATTCTGATACGACCATGCAATGCATTCTGATACGACCAATAGTACGTACTAGTGCCACTCGGACATTTTAATACGGAGTACGAAACTACATTTCGTAACATGCTTGAGATTGAACTACAAATAGGACAATATTGGCCATTGTATACGGCTGCGGTCGTGTAGCAAGATGTTGTAAGCAGTCCAATCCCATTTCAACCATCCGATGTCATCTTATTTAATCACCGCATGTTTACATGGGTGCCCACCGTTGATTCCTTCTTCCGCCACCCCGGCCATGGATCCTCCCCAGGGGTGAAAAAGTGACGGATAACTCCCGTCCGATCCGATGCCGACGGCCGGGCACCGCGCAACACGCACACACAGAAGCAGAGAGCAGGGCACCGCGCAACACGCGCGCACACACGGAGCAGCAGCGCGCGCCGATCCGATCGACGACATGGCGGCGGCGGCCGCCACCGCGAGGATGCTGCCCGACAGCGGCGGGGCGACGAGGAGCGTTGGCTCGGCGAGGGCGTCGCCGGCGTCCAGCAGAACGCCTTCTACATGCACCGCGCCCTCGTAAGTCGCCTCGCCGTCGCGCCCACAAACCCTAGCCCCTAGCTCTCGCGCCTTCCCGCCGTTTCGGCGCGCTGACCCGTCTCGCCTCGAGCAGGACTCCAACAACCTCAAGGACGCGCTCAAGTTCTCGGCGCAGGTGCTCCCCGAGCTCCGCACCTCGCGCCTTTCGCCGCACAAGTACTACGAGCTCTGTGAGCGGATGTTGTAATGTATTTGTTTCGGTTCTGGAAGAGTATTCGTTCTGGGGGTGGGAATTTCATGGGTGTGGTGGTGTGGCAGATATAAGGGCGTTCGACGAGCTGCGGAAGCTGGAGATGTTCTTCCGGGAGGAGACGCGGCGGGGCGGCTGCTCCGTCATCGATCTCTACGAGCTCGTGCAGCACGCCGGCAATGTGCTGCCCAGGCTGTAAGGCACCCTGCACCCCCCCCCCCCTTCTGCTGATGCAGTATGATTTTTATCATTATAACGTATCAGTGCAATTGTGGGTGCTTGAATTGTCAATTGCCATTTGGTGCCACTACTGCAGTATTGCACGCAATTTGATTGGTTTTTTGTACTGACCTGTTTGTAGATGCAAGTATGCATAATTTTTAGTCCAACTGACAGCTTGAACTATCATTGCTGATAGGGGCATTATGTTCTTTGTTGAGAGTAGAAGTGCTTGTCCAATTTTACGCACAACATCTCTGTCATGCTAAATGACTGACTGAAGGAACCACCAATATGTCATCAAGGAACTGATAAAGAAAACTAGGCCCGGCTCAGCAAATTAATGCGTAATGTTATTGTAGTTGACTTCCTATTTTGTTGTTATGTGTAAATGGGCTGCTCCTATTTTCTTTACTTTCAAAGAACGATTATCCATTACTATTTATTGATTTCAACACAATAGGTTATGTGAAATATTTTGTCAAGGCTAAAGATGAAATGGGAATACCAGATTACTGGTGGCCTGGTAGGAACTAATTGTGATTGCTGATTGCATAAACAAGGTTGTTCTGCGATTGCAAATGACCAACGTCTTCACAATCTCCATCTTGTGTTAAATTTCACAAATACATAATGACACCCACTGATCGAATATTTTACCACCTGATGTAGTTACAGTAGATCAAGTCTGTGTTGCTATATTTACATAATACATTATATGATATTAACTAAATATACCAACAAAGTTGTGGAAGTTATAATCGCAGATTGAATATTTATATCATAGTTTTATTGAAATAACATAATTTTGTTACTACTTTTGACATCTTACGTTACGGACTCGTTCTTTAGAAATATTTATGTCATTTTTTTTATAACATGCCAAATTAAGTGAAAATAAAAAGATTGCAATAAGAAATATACAAACTTCATATCCAAGATTTAAAATAAGATTCACAATCAAGCTAATCCTTTTCAATGAACATCGCAAAGTACTAACTATAATCAATCTAGTTAAAGTATTCCGTCATGTCATGCTTTAGTTCAAATGTGGCAAAGTAATTAAAACCACCATGATCAAAGCTACACAAAGACATGAGTAAATATGATAACGAGAGCTCTACACCTCATTTGATTTCAATGGCTTGGACTTGATGAATTGTTTGACAAGTATAATAAGCAAAGCTTCTGAATTTTTAAACAACAAACTCCCCCTCAGAATAAACCATAGGATGCAACACAATCAACTCACTTTGCAAATAAGATCTAGGAATCCAGTACTGAGATACACGATATGGAGGAACAACAACAAAACTAGAACCAGAACCACGTGTGCGTGCGCGATCAAAACACGAATTATGTAAATTAAATCCCAAACTAGTATGTGAAGCAGATTTAAAGCCATTATAAAAGTTCTCTAAAAATCTAGCTTTTGCATTAGTTCTAGGGACAACAAGAGAGGTTGCACGTTTTTGTCTTAAGGCATTCAATCTTTCCGTTTTCTTTTCCTTAGCACACCTAAAGCAAAATTCATGCAAGTGCCCATCTCTACCACAATATGTGCAATGAAATTTAACATAATTAAAATTCCTTTGAGATGATGAGCTAGCACCTACAACATTAATGAAGAGCTTTGCACAAAACCAAAGAAATTTAAACACGCTTTATAAGGCTCACTTTTTGCTTCAATTAGCTCACTTCCAATGACCTTAACTATCTTAGGTGGATTATTCTTGGCATAATTAGCAGTATTAAATCCTAGACCAGTGTTTTTGACACTCAGTTTTGACTTGTCTAGAATCATATTCAAAATTTTCTTGCCAAAAGAAAATCTCTTTAAGGTGTCCTTAAGGTACTCATTTTCTTTAGCTAAAGTGGGACAAGTTGTGCATTTAATCGGTTCATTCATAAGATTCTTAGAAGCACTAGACTGAATCAATCTATCTTTTTCAGCAAAATCATTAAGTTGTCTAATCAGTGCTTCTATTTCTGTGCTAAGCTTAGGACAATTAATGCAAGAAAATGTTTCATGATAAAGCATTTGTTTAATATATTCCTAGGATGAATTAAGTCTAGCTTCTAGCAATTCACAATTAGAGCAAGCTTTAAATTGAGCATTTGAAATATTTGACTCGAAACATGTAGAAGAACTAAACTTGAACTTTTCAGTTTCATCATTTGCAAGTTTTAACTTTTTCATCACAAGAATCATGTGCCAATCTTAGATCATCAAGTTTAGCAGTTACATCCCTAAGTTGAACCAAGGTTGATGCATTAATTGTTCTAGCAGTCTCCAACTCAGAGTGTAAAAGTTGATAAGACTCACAAGATTCATCATCAGGAATAGAAGCTCCAAGTCTATCGATTTCAGAAGTTAAGCTTTCAACAAGACAATTATTTTCTTTCAGTTTCTTTTTTGTCTTTTTCAATTCAATAGCAAATTTAATCAAACCATTTTCAAGCTCATCATATGATGGTCTTACCTCATCGGGATCATCTTGTCATTGTAAATGCGTTGTTGTCGCTTTCTTGCCATAAAGCACATGCCCGTGAAGTCGTCATTGTTCTTCTTCTTATCTTTAGCATCATCATTGTCGTGATTGTCGTCGTCACAACTCTCATATTCCACATCACTCGAGATCAAGATGCTCGATAGTCGCAAGAGACTTTTAGCTAATTTCGACGGAGATTGTCACCCTTGGTGTTGTTGTTCTTGAATGGCCGATTTACGGTAATTCTTGTCTTCCTTGATCACCTTCCCTTGAGCTTGGGACACTCCATCTTAATGTGACCTAGTTGTTGGAAATATGCCCTAGAGACAATCATGGAGTTGATTATATTTCATTATGTTCATAATATTGGATAATATGTTATCATGTTCCTTGAATGAATCATTGGTTATAAAGATTAACAAGTATGTGACTTGTTGGTGAAACTCTTAACTTATATGATGTCGTTCTAAATGAATCTCTAGTCAGATGTCAATGGTCGGAACACTATTAACTCTATCTACCAGCACATTGTATTGATTGATGACCATGTTTCACCGGTCATGGGTATAGAGATATTGAATCAATAATGTGAACACATGTTAGAGAACATATGGTTGGATTGATCCACTTTGAGACACTATTGAGATTGTTATGATTCTATGTGTCGTTAGTTGGTCTCAAGCAATGATGATGTATAATCCTTAGACCTAAGATCAGCATGGTTTTCTACATGTGTAATAGCACTCTTAGGGGTTGCCAATCGCTACTCGTAACTGGGTAGTTATAAAGGTAGCTTATAAAGGTTCGTTCGATATAATTTGTGTGTATTTGAGAATTGTTATATCCTGCTAGGAACCGCTAACGACTCGTGGTTGGAAAGGGTTTCGAGTCACAACCGATTACGCATGAACCTACAGGGTCACACACTTAACGGGTTGGAACAAACCAGTACGGATACGATTCGTCAAACGTGTTCGGATAGGATCCGTCACGAGCACTATATAAGGATATGCATGAGGCTGTTGTAGGAGGTGAACGTAACAGACTAGACACACGAAAGTCGTGGGTTGAGTTGTTCCACCGAAACCCTAGCCGCCATTTTCCAGAGAGCTCTGTCGTGCGACTTGGTGCTAGCACACCAGCGTACGGTTGTTCCTTCCCTGGACGTGTGGATACTGTAGAGGCGATACTGCGGTCACTGTTGCGCTTGAGGACGATCCGCGATCTTCATAAGGAACTATTGAGGTTGTTGGAGGAGACGATCAACTCGCGAGGACGCTGGACGATCGACTACAACCACTACATCGGCGCTCTCTACGTTGGACCAGGCTGCTCCAACTCTTCTTCCGCCGCTCACAAGCCCGGTGGTAACGATATGTGATCATCTACTTGTTTGGCTTCCTAGTTTGCGTGGTAGAATTTTTTTGATTTTTGCTATCGTAGCCTACCTGTATCCCAACACTAAGTCGCCACACTCATAGCACTTGATCAAACTTGACATACCAACTCGCTTTCTCATCCTCATGTTGTTGAGTGCCTTGTATGCCTGTGAGGAGATCAACACCAAATCCTTTTCAGGGAGCCGTTCAACTGTTCATCTGAAAAAGAAGACAAAGTAAACACAGAAAAAAAAAACTCGACGGCAGCGACTGCATGGGGTTAGTCACAAGTGCTAAAGATGAAGGTTTATCAATCTTAGATGGCAAAGCTTCCATCTCATAGGTTTTCATTCTAGAGAAAAGATCATCCATGATTAAAATATCTAGATCAATAGTTTGATTTGTAGTTGTGACAACCATCAACCATTCGTAACCTAGAGATCTCAAAATTTTAGTTGCATTATCTTCATCAAGAGGAATAACATCAACACCGCGCAAATTATTCAATATTTTTTTCGAGACGAGCAAAAGATCATCAATACCTTCACCAAAGCTTCATAGCAAAATCAGAATATTCTTTTTGATAAAGATTTTTACGCACTTTCTTAATTTTAGTGGTTCCTTCATGATAATCGCACAGAGTTTTCCATATTAAGTGGGCAGAGTTAATATGAGCTACACGATCAAATTCTTTGCAAGAAATTTCTTGAAACAGCAAGTTACGAGCTTGAGCATTTAAATCAACATCTGTTTTATTTATATCGATGTAATGAATAGAACCTCGTAAGGTCTAGAAACCTTATTCTAAACATCACTACCTTAAGCCTCAATATAAACTTGCATACGACACTTTCAAAAAGCAAAATCAGTATCATCTAACATGGGGGACAATTCATATACCTCTCTGACGCTATAGCAACCTTGTTCTGATACCATTTGTAGGATCGTTAATGACAATCAGAGAAGGGTGAATGATTGTTAAAGATTATTCGCAAATGCTCAGGCACGAACAGAAGAAATAATTTTCGGCTGGCAAGCAGTAGTAGAACTTGACATTTGATGTCAATTCCAATAGCAATCAAGAGACAATAGTCGTCCTACTTGATTTCCCACGCAGCAATGATTCTAAGTTGTACAGCCGCCACAAACCCTTGGCAAATTTCCTGCCGAGAGCCTAGAGCCTCACGCATTCTCTGCACCAAAGCAAAGCCAACAAAATAGTACCTAACGAATCTACTGCCGCCACCAGCACAGCATCCAGCCGGCAGCCTACGGCCTCAATGCGGCCGCCGCACCAAAACCTCCTTGCCGAGAGACACAACTACCGAAAGGCACCAAACCCTACAGCCGCCGTAGCCCTTTTTGATTAACTCAAACAGCGATCAAAACTCAAACCCCAGCGCTGCATGCATGCACAACCAACGAGCTATGGCAGCCACTTTTTCCTCTGGAAACCACGCATGAACAACCAAAGCCACCATCAAGTCATCTCACGCACAGCACAAGCATCAATCTCCAAAAGTGGTTTTCTTCTACAGATTTGATGACAATGACAGCCACCATCAATAGCTCATCTCGCTACACACAATAACTAACCCGTCTCTTAGATCGGTTCTTCAGGAGATGAACACCAACAGCTGCCGGCCCTTCTTTTTCTGTCTACAGATCACGCTACAAGCCGCCGGGTCCAAACCTAATCACCTCCCTATATCCTTTTATATGTAACAGCCATCAACCCTAAAACCTTCTAGCGTTAGCACCTAATCATCCACGTGCAGCCCACTAAATGCTTAGAGCCCAATGCGTGGGCTTTTACACCAGATTACAAAACTAATTTTGGACACCCCAAAATTATCACATGTCGCAGTCTTCGGACCGCACCTCCGTAGCTCCAACACGCATCATCCATCTTTGATCTCCACGCGCCCCAACTCGAGCCCGACCGTCTCCTCCAGTATCCTCGATCCTTTAGACCTTGACTTCACACCAAGCCATTTCCTAGTCACCGCCGTAGACCACGATCGCCTCCGAGTTATCCTGCACATGCAAATACCAAAACACCTTCTTTTCCCGGCACACGTTCTTTCCAACTTGACCGATATAAGTCCACACACACCACACGCCTCAAATAACATCAGTATCCAACATTGTCAACTATTCATCAACTAAAATATACTAGACCTAGCCACATGGTCTAATAGGAGAAGAGATAGGATTAGGTTTCGTATTAGGTAAGTCCCTCATGGATAAATTGAGATAGTTGAGATAGTGTCTATTACGATACTTTAAATTGTGTGGTATCCTTTCCGATACATAGTATCCTTGCTGGATATGAATAGTAGTTCATCCTCAATAAAAGGACACCCAATTGTACTCGATTCTTCAAGCAATAATGGATTACTTCCTCCCCTAAACGCCCGGCGATTCAGAGCCTCGGCGCTACCGCGAACGAGTCCTGACTTGTGCACGAGGGTGAACTTCACCGTTCTCCTACCCACTTCGCAAGAAACCCTAATTCGCCTCCCATCTTCTTCCACCGCCGATCAACACCTCAAGCGGTTCATATCAATTTGGTATCGAGCCAAACGTTGTGCCATCGTACATGTCCGGTGACAACCACGAAGCCTGCGGCAACCGCCGCCCATGGTCGAGACGACTCGCCAAGCTTGATCAAATCCTCACGCAACTCTCCACATCGAACCATTGATTGGGCAATCATGACTTGCGATTTCGCTCACCGAGAAGTTTCAAACCGAGGGCTAAGCAATGAATTGATGGCGCCTGAATCGCACCCACTGCACCATAACCGCACTGCCGGCGCCGATGCGGACAAACGGAGGTGGCGGTTGGGTGAGGAGCCCTTCGCGTCCGTGATTCCTGATTGGAGTTTCCCATGTATGATGGAGACGATGACCACTTGCCATGGCTCAATCGATGTGAACATTTTTTTCGAGGGTAGCGTACCATGGAGAAGGAGAAGGTTTGGCTTGTCGCTACCATCTCACCGCAATGCTCAACTTTGGTACTATCAACTTGAGCGTGATGAAGGCATTGTGTCTTGGCCTCGCTTCGTCGATTTCATAAACATGCGTTTGGTCGCCCTTTGCGTAGCAATCCACTCGTGAATTGGCTCACCTCGGCGTTAGGACAATTCAGAGTATCAACAAGAGTTCTTGGCGCCCTTTGTCGCATGCCAATATCTTTCGCCTAAGCAACAGTACAATTGTTTACGACCGCCTACTAATTCGCTAAAGACCAACGTGGAACTCCAAAACCCGTCCAACTTGCAAACGATGATGAGTCTCGCCCATGCATACGAGCATTGTGGTGAGGATGATGCGATCGACACCCTTCCACCAAATTGTGGGTCATCTACATCGCAGTTTTACGCTCCGATCCCGCACAAGCCGACCAAGCCAACACTGCTAGTTCAATCGAGCCAACTACCGCTTTGACTACTGCTGGCTCCGGTTCACCCACTCTCTAGTGTTGGCTACATCACGTCATTGTTGCTTCTAGGGCCACCGACCACGGTTTCGCGCCTTCGCCAGATGAGATGAATAACCGCCGTCTCAAAGGTCTCGCTATAATTGTTTGGACAAATTTACCCGGGATCATGCATGTTCGTTCAAAGGCATATATCTTCTCAAACTCGACGACGACTCCAGTGAGGAGCCTGTTGACACCGACGTCCAGATTTCTTTGCATGCAATCACAAGGGCCAGTACTGGCCGCACCATGAAGCTTCGCGTATCCATCCAGGGCATCCTCCTCACAGCTTTGGTCGACTCTGGCTCAACTCATAATTTTTTTGGCCGAGGGTGTCGCGAACCGTCTTGGTGTCCTCCTTACACCGCTTCCCACAATGAAGGTCATGGTAACTAATGGTGATCGCGTCTCTAGCTCGGGAGTCTACCGTGGCCTACGCGATGATCATCAACGATGAGCTCTTCCACGCCAATCGCCACGCCTTACCATTGGAGGGCTTCGACGTGGTCTTGGGTGTGCAATGGTTGCGCGCCCAAGGACAGATTGTTTGGGATTTCGACCTTCTTACAATGTCCTTTTAGTGGCATGATCATTAGGTGACATGGCAAGGATTGACAGTCGACCGTGGCACCCCATGCATCCATGCATGCACTTAGGAAGACGTGATGGAAGACTTGCTCGAGAATTCGCACCCATCTTTGAGGTGCCACATGGTCTTCCATCGATCCAAATCATGATCATCATATACATCTTCTACCAGGATAGCTCCCATCACTATCCATCCTTATGGCTATCCTCACCTTTTGAAAGATGAGATTGAGCGACAATGTGATGACATGCTTCAATAGGGATTATTCGGGAAAGTACGTCGACTTTCTCTTCTCCTGCACTCTTGGTTAAAAAGCATGATGCTACTGGCGTTTTTCGTGGATTATCGTGCCCTCAATGATAAAATGGTCAAGGACAAATTCCCAATTCCCGACATCGATGAGCTCTGGATGAATTCAAAGGCGCATGTGTCTTCACTAAATTGACCTTCGTGAGCGGTTATCAAGTCCAGATGTATCCTTCCGATATTGAAAAGACGGTGTTCCGCGCGCACCAAGGCCACTTCGAGCCCCTTAGTATGTCATTTGGACTATCGAACGCACTAGCGACTTTTCAGGCTTTTATGAATGACGTTCTAAGCCTTTTGTTCGCTGCTTTGTCCTTGTGTTTTTATGATATTTTGATTTATAGTTCGTCACGGTGCGAACACATTCAAGAAGTCCGAGCCATGTTGCGCTTGTTGTTAGAACATCACTTGCTCCTCAAGCGCTCCAAATGTACCTTTGGCATCGATTCAACAGATACTTGGGTCACATTATTCGACGAGTTGTGGCCATGGATAAAGTTTTGATAGTGGCAGAGTGGCGGTGCCTAGTTCTAAGTGCGTGCTCTGGGATTTCTTGGTCTTATTGGTTATTACCGTAAATTCGTTCAAGATTATGACATCATTTTTACCCCTCTCACCAAGTTAACGAAGAAAGAGGCCTTTGTATGGAATGACAAGGCCTCTCATGCCTTTTCTGCTCTCAAAACGGTTCTCACTTTTGTACCGCAGGTATTACGATTACGATTTTAATATCCAATTTACTGTGGATTGTGATGCATCTGGAACAGGGTTTGGTGTCGTTCTTCATCAGGGAGATCGGCCTCTAGCGTTCTTCAGCTGTGTCGTCGCTCCACAACATGCCAAGCTTGCCGCATATGAACGTGAGCTTATTAGATTGGTCAAAGCTATTCGGCATTGACGTCAGATTTATGGGGCGATCTTTTCAAGTTCGTACTGATCACCACAATCTGAAATTTCTCCTTGACCAATGGCTTTCTACTATTCCGCAACATCATTGGGTGAGTAAGCTACTATACTTTCACGGTGAAATATCGGTCGGGTCGTCAAAATGCTACGGTCGGTGCTCTTTCACGTCAGGCAGAAGAACCGATGGCATTACATGCGGTTTCTGCCCTTCATTTTGATATGGTTGATCGCCTTCGTCAAGATCTTAGCTCCAGACCTAACTTGGTACAAAGAAGATGTTGCGGTTTTGGCCAATGACACTACGTTCGATTGGACCGTTGTGGACGATCTCCTCCTTTTCCACGAGCGTGTTTTTGTTCTGGCTGATTCTGAAGTATGGGCCACTCTTGTGGCTGCCGCTCGCAATTCCGGCCATGAAGGTTCTTGTAAAACACTTCATCGCCTTCGTCTCAGCTTTTATGTGCCTGGTATGCGCAAGTTGGTCCAGGAGTTTGTCCATGGTTGTGCGACCTATCAAAGCAACAAGTCTGGGCATTTGCATCCTTCCGGTCTTGTTTAGCCTTTATAGGTGCCGCACAAAGTTTGGGACGATATTTCAATGGACTTCGTGGAAGGATTTCCCAAGGTCCACGGTAAATCTGTTGTACTTACCGTGGTGGACCGCTTTCCAAAGTATGCTCATTTTTTGGCATTGGGTCATCTGTATACAGCAAGTGCAGTTGCATGTATATTGTTTGATAATATCGTTCACCTTCATGGCATTCCATCGTCAATTGTGAGTGATTGTGATCCTATCTTTACGAGCTCTTTTTGTTTTGAACTCTTTCGTCTTGCTGGTTCTAAATTGCGCCTCAGTTCTGCCTTTCATCCACAATTTGATGGTCAAACGGAATTACCGGATGTCGGGCATTCTCGCCTGACCTCCGAGCAGTTCACTAGCCGCCACGGTTTCGACCAGGGAACATGGAGAAAGTTGATGGGTCTCAAAATCCCATCGAATTCCTTCAGATCTACACGACTGCTATTCGAGCAGCAGGAGGAGGAGAACGTGTCATGGCGAATTACTTTCCAACTATGCTCGAAGGGTCTGCTCGATCATGGTTATTAAACCAACCAGTCGAGTCGATCTACTCGTGGCAACATCTCTGCGATCTATTGCTGGCCAATTTCCAAGGCACCTACCATCGCCCCGAAAAGGAAGATGACCTACATCGGATGCGACAAAACGACGACGAAACACTACGCTAATTCATCGTGTTTGATCCAGTTCGCATTCGATTCTGAAGTTTCTGACTCATTTGTTATCAGAGCCTTCAAGCAGGGAGTTCGCAGTAGAAGGATCACGAAGGACATCGCTTTAAACCCTCCCGCCATCAGAGCTAAACTCTTCGAGATAGCCGATCAAGACGCTATCACGATGAAGCAAATGAATGGACCAAAATCATCGATCGAGATGACCAGCACCCTCAGGAGACGGGCGAAGGTAACAAAAAGAGTGATAAAAAGACCAAGAAATCCAAGAACAAGGCAAAGGGCCAAAAGCCTCAAGCCAATGCTTCTAAGGAGGTCTTGGCCATAAGTGATAAGGAGCCACGAACTACCAAACAATACCCCGATCGAGGCAAAGGTAAGCGCCCCGAACGGAAGAACGACAAGCCTAGGTGATGCCCTTTCCATAAAAAGGAAGGGCATGATCTCTGCAATTGCCGAGTTTTCCAACGAAAACTCGAAGACTACTACAACGGCAAAGGGCCACTCTCTGCCCTCGAAGAAGTAGGGCAAGCCAGTGGTCGTACGCAGTCGGACGACAACGAGGACATGCTATTTCAGGATCCCGAGCACACCATCGAACACATCTTTGGGGATCATCGGCGTACGAGTCAAGGTGATGACTTAAGGTCAGTCGAACGTGAGGTAAACTCCATTGACTCCTCTTGTCAATAAAGTATCAAGTGGTCGGAAGTCACCATCTCTTTTGAGAAGGGTGACTGCCCGATCCCTTCGATCCGACCAGGTCGTTACCCGATCGTGGTCGAACCCACCATCAACAACTGCCGAGTGAATCGAGTGTTGATTGATGGTGGTAGTTCATTAAATATTTTGTTGACGAACACCCTGGACGAGATGCAAGTACCTAGGACCAAGGTAAGGCCGGTAAGATATTCATTTCATGGTATTATACCGGGATCTTCGGCCAAACCTATTGGTCAAGTTTCCCTTCCTATTACATTTGGTTCACCAAGAAATTTCAGGACGGAGAAGATCTCCTTTGATGTGGTCGACTTTGATATTTACATATAACGCCATACTCGGACGACCACTTTGGCAAAATTCTTAATGGCAACTCATTATGGGTATCAATGTCTTAAGATGTCGTCCCAAAGGAGTAATCACAATTCATTGTGATAAGAAGATAGCGCACATGTGTGACCGCTAATCCTCAAGATGGTAGGTCGACATACTAGCTCGGGAAGAAAAGGCGCCTTCGACCAAGTGCTCGAAGCCTAAAAGTCGCACCAAGCCGAACGACCAAGTCAAAGAGGTTTCCCTGGATCAGGAGGAACCTTCGAAGACTATTCGCATCGGGGATACTTCCAACTACAAGTAGGAAGACGCCCTCATCACTTTCCTCCGAGTAAACACAGATGTCTTCGCATGGCAAGCATCCGACATGCCCGGAGTCCCCAGGGAAGTGATTGAGCACAGCTTAGCTTTACGGCCTGACAAAGTACCCGTAAAACAAAAATTATAGAGATTTGCCCCTGATTGACGAGACGCTATAAGGTCAGAATTGGACAAGCTACTTAAAGCAGGCTTTATAAGAGAAGTCAACCACCCAGAGTGGTTGACCAACCCTGTAATGGTTAGGAAGTCTAACGGCAAGTGGCGAATGTGCGTTGACTTCACTGATCTTAATAAAGCTTGTCCAAAAGATGATTTCCCTTTACCTCGTATCGATCAGTTGGTTGACTCTACTGCTAGTTGCGAAACATTAAGTTTTCTAGATGCATATTCTGGCTACCATCAGATTAATATGTGTCTAGAAGATGAAGAAAAGACCGCATTTATTACTCCATTTGGTATATTTTGCTATGTCAAAATGCCATTTGGTCTAAAAAATGCTGGCGCTTCTTTTCAACGTTTGATGCAATCGATTTTTTCACCTCAGCTAGGCCGAAATTTGGAAGCCTATGTTGACAATCTAGTCGTAAAAAGCATCAAACGACTTGATCATGTTTCAGACTTGCAGGAGACGTTCGACAACCTCAGAAAGCACCGCTTGAAACTTAATCCTGAGAAGTGTGTATTTGGAGTCTCTTCGGGAAAGTTGCTTGGATTCCTAGTCTCTGTACGAGGGATCGAAGTAAATCCCGAAAAGATAAAAACCATTGTCCAAATGCGCTCTCCAACCATGAAGAAAGAAGTCCAAAAATTCACAAGATGTATAGCGGCTTTAAGTTGTTTCATAGCACGGCTGGGAGAAAAAGGACTACCTTTCTTCAAACTTCTAAGGAAGCACGAGGGTTTCGAGTGGTCGGAAGAGGCAAACGCTTCCTTCGAGGATGTCAAGAGATATCTTACGAGTGCTCCTGTTCTGGTTTCCCCAAAACCAGAAGAGACGCTCTTGATTATCTAGCGCCATGCCACAGCAAGGAGCGCGGTATTAGTCGAGAACGTGAACACATTCAACGATCAGTGTACTACGTGAGCGAAGTTTTGCACGGACTATAAGGGCCTCGGCTTATTTGGCTTGTAATGCTTAGTCATCCATTGACCCTAGCATCACAAACAAAATAACCCGTGTCTTCGAGATATGTATACTTCCCAGAAATGCAGTATACACACTCCTTTACAAAATCATGCATTAATTCCATACAAGGCATAGAACCAAAGCATGAACTAGATTAAACAAAAGACATACATAATAGAGTTATTACAAAAGGGGCCAACCGCCTAATAACAACTAAGAGAGTTAAATAAACAATGAAGCAAAAAGCCATAAGATGGTGATAAACAAAAGCCATATGGTTTGCATATAACCCACAAGGCAACCAACCAGCCGCTAACCTAGTCGTCAAATCCACCGCACATCTCGCAAAAGTGAAACCTTAGGGGATCAACCTCCTCTGCAACAAATTATTAAGCAAAGCAAATGAGTACAAAAATGTACTCGCAAGACTTACGTGTAGGGTAACATACCTATAAATATGCTACATGCAAGCTCATTTAAGTGGAGGTCAGAGGTTGTTTTCAAAGATAAAGCAAGTTTTCATTTGCAATAATGTAATAGATTTAAAGCAGTTTTTGCAATCTGTTTTTAATTTGCAATTAACAGCGAGACAACAATATAATACAATAGATATATGACAACAACAATCCTGAAAGTGACTAACCCAATGGTCACCACAACAAGAGTATGAATTACCCATTCATACCACCCATATCAAGTTTTAATTAAAGGTGGTAGTCTAATTCTTGCGGGAAATAACCAAGCTTGTCCATAACCTAGGACGAGGCTATTCGAATAGATTTAACCCTGCCGGGGTGTACCAATGTACCCACACGTGAGACCACCTTTTCGCCAAGCTAATTAGCACACTTCCTTTGGTATGCCGGCACGGTTAGTCTTACATGAAATTTCCAATGAATGATGCTAATTAAGAGTCACACACAACCCAAAGAGTAGGATACACCGGCCCAGTCTAAGCAACTGCGGGTGCTCTTCCCTTTATAAAAACAGTTTTAACCACCAGCGACCCATAATTAACACCTCCCAAAGTACTAAGTCAAGAGAGGTTCCATATCCCCCTCGCGTGGTTAGCACGCAAAAGTGCTTGGATCAATGGCGCAAGTAATTCGGTCCTTGTTGATTCGGGCATCATTCCAGTTACACCCAACACAATCACACCAACATACCAATATGCCCAAGTCCAAAGCATTTTATTTTTCAGTTTTAGATTTACAAAGTAACAAAGCACAAAGTGCTGAACATATGGTAATAGATAGATTTGTGTGATCAAAGTTATCGACTAAGTCGATAACCGCCCAATTCTACCGTAAGCTAAGCATTTCTAAGCAATATCCACACGTAATCTACTAAGTGACAAGAGCTCATCCAACGAACTCTAAATCACATCAAGATATTCCTAGGCATAGTAGAGATTGAACATTTACCTACAGAGTATGCATCTATAGGATCAACTAATCGACAATAATTTAATAGTAAAATAGAGCATGTATACATACACTTTGCAAACAATATATTAAACTTTTAAAGTAATGGGATTAAATATGATCAAACTGCTTGCCTTGCTGAAGATTCTCACTAGGCTGCAGAGGGTCACTCTCGGGATTAACGCACTCGTCGGCACCTAACGAAAAAAGCGAAAAAGAACCGATAAGAACCAAGAATACCGAAAAGACTCAATAGCCAACTTTCTCCAAAAGCACTGAAATTTTTACAGCAGCAAGAGCATGATTTTTAAGGAATTTATCAATAAGAACCAATTGATTTGGATTCCCAATGCAAAAGTTATGGCCAAAACAATTCTGTTCAGCCTGGAAAATTCAAATAGGTTACTGTTCATCCGAATTAAATTCTTTAGCACAATTTTCCAAAGAGGTGTTGCACCTGAGATTTTTATGGTAAGCAAAGCACCTCATGAGACGAACAACACAATTGAATTCACCTCATTTGGAGCTAGGATGCATTTTCTATGATTTTTCAAAGACATGCAAAAGAGCACAAATAAAAATGCACTCACAAAGATTTTAAAAATAGTGGCATGCCTAAAACCTATTCTACCATTTAGTACACTAACAAAGAAAGCCAACAAAATTGGATTCACTAAAAAATGATCTACAGAGAATTACTTATGCAATTTACAAGTTAAATGCAATTTTTAGATTAACAATTAAAGTCTATTTCCAAACCAATTTACCAATCCATTTTCTGGAGCCGAAATAAGCTTACAACCATTTTTAGATTAAATCTGAGTTCAAACCAGAGCTAACAAAATTTGAATCAACTTAAATGGAACTAAAATAAAATAGTTATGCAATTTTGAAGTTTATTACCTTTTTTAGTTCACAAATAAATCTATCGGGAAAATCCTAAATCCAAATCGACGTGGAAACTTATGGGCTGTTGATTTTGCATCGCACGGCCCAAGATGAACGGGGCAACGCGAGCGCGTGCGCCCGCGAGACCAGGCGAATGTGGACCGTCGATCTTGAATCCAACGGTCCCGATTGAATCGCGCGCGCCGCGTTTGGAACTCACACGCGCGAAGGGGGCAGCGAAGGTGGACCGTTGATCACGAGATGGACGGCTCACACTCAACGCAACACACGCGAATGCACAGACCACGCGACATCTCAACCCCAGATCAAGAAATGGACGGCCCTACTACGCCGCTACAGTTGCCGACGCGTCCGACAAAACCCGAACGCGTTCCACGGCTCGTCGCCGGCGATTGGGACCACGGCGGCGCAAACCAAGAGTACCACCAGGTCCGCAATAGAGATGCGCACCTGCTGGTACCACTCACACCACCGGAGGTGGACCAGAACGCCGACGAGCCGGGAGAGGGCGACGGTGCAAACACTACTAAATGACAACAGCAAAAAGCTCATTGCAGCTTCGAGAAGCGGGTGCCCGCGCATCTAGGGACTACTAGGATGCTACTTGAGCACGGAGGAGGTCCAAAGGTGGCCGGAGAAGCTCTGGCGGCGGAGGACCTTGCCGACGCCGAAGAAGACAACACGGGGAAGCCAACCTGAGCAAAGAGGGTGGGACCGCGTCATTGGGATAGCTCCAACATGGCTCAAGGGTGGTCCCAGAGCGAGCAATTGGAAAATGGAGCACTCACCAGCGATGGAGTCGAAAGGGGGTGATTTCGGCCGCAAGCTCCAAACTTCAAATTCAAGCCGCTCCTGTAGAAGCAACCCAAAATTAAGTTAGGGGATTTACTCCAGGAGGTTAGAGTAACAAGCTGGAGCAGAAAGATTGGGAAGAGAGCCACTGGAGTACGGGTTTCACCGAGGAGCTTCACGGTCCAGTAATGGCGGCAGAGGAGTTTTGGTGAATTGAGCTCACCCAAGCACAGAGGGCGCTCGGCAAAGCTCAAGGTGGTTGAAAGGAAGGCAAGGAAGAGCTTGAGGGGCTTAAATAGCAGAGAGGGCGAAGGAGGGAACGGGCGGATGCTCGGGAAGGAGTTGCGGTCCACGCTCTCCCCTATGCGACTTGAGCGACGGGAGCAGGTGAGAACTACGACTTTGAGGGAGGGAGCACGTTGTGAATTCAATGCTACGACCCGTTGGCGAGGACATGGAGTGGACGCGACGCTGTGCTGCCGACGCTCTGCTCTGCCATGGCGACCGCGCGACGCGAGCGAGTGGAAGGAGACGACGTGGCCAGCGTTGGATTTTGATCGGACGGCTCACACGTACGCGGGCGAACGCGGCTCCGCGCGAGCGTCGACCGCACGATGGAGATCCAACAGCTGCCGATGCGCGCGCCAAACCGACCGGGCCAGTTCAGTTAGTTGATTGGGTCGAACCAAGTGGCTCGAGCCCAAGGAACAATGCAAACCAGTTTGGGTTTAAATTTGAAAGCTGAGTTTGGAAGAATTCTTAGAGGTAGCAAACTAACTCCAAAATTTCTGAAATTTTGACTCGAGCTTCCTCACTCCAGGATTAACTTTACATAAAATTTCCAAAGATTTTCATGCACTGCATTTTTCTTAAGAAATTCCTCAAGGTTTGTTCTAGGGTTTGACCAATTGGAAAACTGGTTTGACTTGCCTCCAAAAATTACCAAATAATTTCTAAAAATCATGAAATTTTTCAGAGGGGTCACACATCATCCCTAGAACCAAGGAAAATATTTCCCCAAGGTTGACACAAGATTTTGGACAAAGTTGAAAAAGGGTTTGACTTTAGTCAACTGGAGGTTTAGGTTTTTGAATTCCACAATTCCTTTACAAGAATTACAGGAAAGTTCAAAGACTACAAGATGTAAGAAAAGTTTTAATTTCTTCTCATTTTCTTACATTTGAAACAAACACCCATATTAGGTTACATTTGAAACACAAACCCCGGTTTGGTTACATTTGAAACACAACTTATATTTGGGATGTTACACGGATCTAAGGAGCGTTACCCTCAGGTCCAAAAGCTTCTCTATGCCCTCCTCATGTCTTCGAGGAAACTGCAACATTATTTTCAGGCGCACAAGATAATTGTGCCGTCTGAGTTTCCCTTGGGACTAATCCTCCATAATAGGGAAGCAGCGGGACGCATGTCTAAATGGTCAGTAGAACTTGGGGAGTTTGACCTGTATTTCGTGTCCCGAACGGCCATTAAATCCCAGATCTTGGCAGACTTTGTCGCCGAATGGACAAATCCTGAACCTGTTCTGGATCCCTAGTACGATACCCACGACAAGTGGACGATGTACTTTGACGGGTCATTTACTTTAAATGGCTCGGGTCAGTGGTCTGGAATCTCCTAACGGAGAGACCTTAAAGTATGCCATACTGACTAAACTTTCAGCCACTAACAACGAAAGGTAGTACTGAAGGTTTACTAGCGGCATCACGAAGCCGCGAAAGCGCTTCGCGATTCGACGATTACTCGTGAGAGGAGACTCTCAACTAGTCGTGAATCAGTCGAAAAGAGTACGGTTTCTAACCCGACCATGTCTCGGTATTTATCGGAAGTTCGAAAGCTTCAAAAGCATTTTTTCGGTTTCGAGGTACAATTCATCCCTCGAAAGGATAATTTCCTCGCTCGGTACGACTGGCAATGGAAGACGGTCGGGTTCTCTCTAATTCTTGGAATATCGACCAGTTACGCAAATTCTATGTGTAAACGACCAACCATTCAATAAAGCATCAGGTTATTTCTATCTTTATTGTTTTACTTTGAGTAGCGCTTTGATAATTCTTTCAACCGTAACCTGGTCGAAGGTCCGCCCTCGACCAGTTCCTAGTTGTGAGGTTTCTCACGACAACACACTGGTCGTAAGACATCCTACGACCAGTACCCAGTTCATCTTTACACTGGTCAAAAGGATAGTAACACCACCTAGTCGAAGCCTTTCCTCTCTGCACGTGCTCCCGCCCACTAGAAAGAACTTCCTAGAGTTGACTCATTCCTCCCGTTTTTACCAACACAAAGAGCTTGGGTTCAAAACATGGTCGAAATAATAACAAGCCAACTCTTAGTACCTAAGTTTATTTCTTCATTCATCTTTTTTGGAAAATAAACTAAGCAAAGTACACTTTCAAATTTGCTCAACTACTCTCGATAAACTCGATTTGTTTTAACTGGTCGGAGGAAGTTGCAACACCTAGTCGAAGACTTTCCTCTCTGACGTGGTCTTGCCCACTAGAAGGAACTTCCTAGCGTGCTCGCTTTCTAACTCTTGCTACCATAGTGAACATATTAAGTGCATTGAAATAAGTTGGACAAATTTTATAAAGGAACTCCGTAGTTTATCTAACTCAAGTTGACCGCTCTTGATTTGATTAATCGATCGGAGATGGTAACATTACCTAGTCAAGTCTTTCCTCTCTCGCATGTGGTCCTCGCCCACTAGAAGGAACTTCCTAGTGTCGACTGTTCCTACTCTTTCGACGGTCTTGAGATAATCGCGATCGAAAAACTACAAATTAGCTAAATGACTCTCTTTTTCGTAAAACCCATTTAGTACTATTTACCTCGGTTTATCTAAATAAACCAAGAAAATAGTCGAGGGCTAGGATAAAGTTATTAACTTGACTTCAATTCTTAGTCTTGCTCTTTTTCCCATCCATTATCTTAAGAGTTGCTAACTACTCGACAAGATGATTTTTCAGGAAAAAGGAAGGATTATATATCAACATCAACAAAAAACTTGTCTTTACAGGACTCCGATACAAACTACTCTAGCGACGGGGTTTTATTTCCATACCCCACGTGACTAACTCGGCGATCGGATGCATTGACGCTATCAACTACTCTGCTTTTTCTTCAAGATAGGCAAGGTGTCGTCACGAGGAGTAATCTCCTCGGCATGAAGCTCACCGAGTACTTTGTTTAGAAGATAAACGTTGTCCTGAAGATTGATCTTCAAAGCCTTCATTTCCTCGACAGAGTCGAAGCCTCGTGAGTCGCTTTTACTTGCACTACTTGCTCAAAAAGAATAAGGCCGACCAAATAAAACACTCTCGAGAAGAAAACACAACCTATTACAGGTAAATATTTGCTTACCAACAATTTGAGAATCTAACTTCTTAACTTCTTCAGCATGGGCTGCAGTGTCCTTAAGGTAACACTGCTCCCACTTCTCAACCTCTTGGTCTTTCTCTGAAAGGAAATAAAATTCAGAAAAAGAAGAAGCGGTCGAAAGCAGTCTTAAGTTCAGCACTTACTACTTAGTTGTCCCTGCAACTTTTGATTTGCAGAGTCTGCCTCCTGAAGCTTTTTTCGGAGGTCTTCTTTCTCCTCCCTTAGCTTTTTCGTCTCGGCTTTCTCATAGTCGAGAGAATCGGCTAGGGACTTTTCATTACTCTTAAGCCTGCAAAGGAAAAGGGTAGTTGTAAGTATAGAACCTGGTCGTAAGTTTCTTCTACGATCACTTTCTAGTCGTAAGTTCTTCTACGACAAAAAACCTGGTTGTAAGTTCTTCTACAATCAGTACTTAGTCGTAAGATCTTTTACGACAAACTTGACAAGTACTGCGTAAGTGGTTGGAACATATAAAGACTATAAGAAGCAGTTACAATTTCTCTGCTTGTTTGTAGAGTTCAACTTTCTCCTGTCACAATTGGACAAGTTGCCTGTTGTACTCAACAACAGTAACAATCTGCTCCAACGCTCTCTGCGTAAAGCAAGACAGTTAGAAACGAGAAAAGGTATGAGTGCAAATACTGAATAATAAGTACTTACATTCATCGCCCTTCGTGCAAACAATGACACAACCCTTGTGGGATCCCTCTGTTTATCAACCTCTCGAACTCGGTCCTACCACACCTCTTTGAGACGCGCATCATCGAAGACATCCCTTCCGCCCAGAATGCTTGGAAGACAGGGATTTGCCCCATCTCCCCCAACGACCAATGCTGCCTGGCGGCTTGATCCATCTCATGAATTCAGCCTTCGGGATCTTCTCGGAGTCGACCAAAGCTTGAATCTTGGCCGCGTCCATCTCCGATTCAGCCCACTGGGAAGCAGGTCCGGCCATTTCTCCCGAAAGCTAAGAGATTGGATGTGGAAGGGTTGGAGAAGAAAGCTTGATTTGGTCGGCGGCGGAGAACTCGAAAGTTTTGAACAGCAAGAACAAATTGGAGGAAGGTAAAAGACCTTACCCTCACCTGCGGTGAAACTTTGTAACCGCACGCCCAAAGATAAAAAGACCTGGCTACCCAACGGTTGCCAACGCTCGAACTGCTCCAAAGAAACAACGAAGAAGGAGTCGATTGGGATTATTAAAATTTGTCTCCGCCGAGGAAGTCAGTCTGCTTTTACACCTCAAGCTTAAATTATCTTCTTGACCAAGTCTTTTCGGTCAAAAGTAACAACGGTTGGAAAGTTTCTACTTCTAACCACAGTACTGCGACCACTCGGGGACCGTTAGATCTTCTACGATCAGCTTATGAGCTGCAAGGTTATCCTACAACTTTCTTGACTAAGTAAATTTTTAGTCAAATGAAACATTAGTCGAAGAGTTTTTCCTTCGACCACCTTTTCCACGACCATCTACTGGTCGTAAGATCATCTACTGTTCATTTCTCAAGCAAGCTATTTTTCGCTTAAGCTGGGGGGCTAGATGACAAGGATATAACAATCTTCATTTAATCATTTATCCATAATTCATATTATGAGGTAATAATGACGTCACATAACTCCCCGAGTATACCCTTAAATATTAATAAGGAGAAGTCAAGGTCGAAGTTCTTCTACGACCACCCTGTAGTCGTGGGTCTTCCTACGACTACCCCGTAGTCGTAAGTCCTTACACGACTATCCCATGATCGTAAGCTCTACTACGATCAGTATGCAGTCGTAAGCTTTCCTACGACCATCCTCTGGTCGTAAGACCTTCTACGATCAGGCCCTAGTCGACAAAGCTCACAGACATGTGGGTCTAGTCGATAAAGGAATCTTCCGCACCGTATTCAAAATATGGGCAGTAAACTACACCATTATTTCCTAAGATAATGGCACGATTTTAACTCCTTTTTATGATGATAATTGCCTGGCGACGTCGGAACGTTTTAACTCCTACAAGAACCTCCAAAGAATGGGCGCCACGATCCGATGATTAAGTGACCTTTATTAGAGGTCCAACGGCGTACATTCTGGGGACAGTATAAAAGGCAAGGATCATCAGAGCAAGGGAGGAGAGCCCGAATTCTGAGAAGCACAATATTCTAGTTTTCTAGCTTGATCTTGTAATCCAGTATACTCAATACATACACACAGGAGTAGGGTTGTTATTCTCCTAGGAGAAAGTCTAACTCAGATAAAATTCCCGTGTCTCCATCTCTGTGTGATTTTGAGCCTAGAGGAATCCCCGAATCAAACAATCTTTACGTAAGTTCGGTCCTAAAACACCGACAAGACAGTTTCTATCTTATTGTTCTGCTGTGTAACTTTGGTAAAGGCTTATTATTCGTTGGAACAGTGTTCTACTGAGCAAACGAATAGTAATCTGTATGCCTAAGTGTGATTACCCCTAAGGTAATCATACCAGGGCACCACAGTTAAACACGAAATACAATGATGATTCTGGAAGTACCAACTAAGAGCTTAAGTTGAGGAGCACGGCTTGCATCAGTGGAATGCTGGTTCTGAGACCACCTACTAGAATTTACCTAACTTTGGCATGAGGTACTAAACCCCTAATCAACTTCTATTTCGGGCCCCTACATTGTTTGAAGCATACCTTGACCCTGAGAATTGCTAATGTCGCCCAACATATGGCTAATTTAACAAGGGGATGTTAGCCATAATCTTGACATGTTTAGTTTGTTGAGTTTGCATGCATTAGCTAGTTAGTTCACGTGCGTGCATCCATGACGAGGATGCATGAAGCTTGGTTAGTTAGTTAGTTTCTTGCTGTTTGGATCATGTGCGTGTGGCACAAGATCAGGAGTTATTCGGTTAGCTAGCCTATTTATTCCATGTACGAGGCATCAAGTAAAACAAGCCGAATAACAGAAGGTAGTTTTTTCCAGCGGCAAACCAAAAGTCTCTCTCCTGTGTTGCCTTCCTCCTACGGAGTGCATCTTCGTGTTGTGTGCGTGCGTCCAGGGTGCCTGCGTGTGCAAACGAGCGATAACATGAAGCGGTTTGGTTCCAACAAGTGGTATCAGAGCTCCAGATTCGAAGCTGCTGCCTCGGGAGAGGTGATCTAGACTCCCGGGGTGGCATATACGGTGTGGCGGCGCGGGCGCTGTTGCGGCACGAGCGTGGCGCATCACGGCGGAGGGGTGGCTCCCGTAGCGCACGACGGGAGTATGCACGGGGCAGCTCTCGGCGACGCATCGCGCGCAGCGGCGGCGGAGCGCACGGCGGGGCTTAGCGGCTCGATGCGGCAAGACCGACGCCCTGCACGGTGCATACGGCTTTGTGACAAGGAGCCTATACGTCGATGGAACGCAAGATGAGTTGCGCGTTGCCAAGGTGAAAGCGTTGTGTTGGTACTAGGCGGTTGCGGTGCCATATTTGTGTGTGCGTCCATGGAGCTGAGCCCGGGACGTTGAGGAGATGTGTTCGCCGTCCTGAGTTAAGTCCGTTGAGTTGAGTCCGGGATGTTGAGGAGGTGTGTTCGCCGTCCTGAGTTGAGTCCGGGATGTTGAGGAGAAGCGTTCGTCGTCCCGTGTCGAGTATCAATTGGGCAAGTCGTAGTTGAGACCGACTGCCGCAACAAGTTAGAGTCGGGGTGTCAAGATTAGGGGGGAAATTGTTAGCCATAATCTTGACATGTTTAGTTTGTTGAGTTTGCATGCATTAGCTAGTTAGATCATGTGCGTGCATCCATGACACGGATGCTGGAAGCTTGGTTAGTTAGCTTGTTAGTTTGTTTGTTTCTTGCTGTTTGGATCATGTGTGTGTGGCACAAGATCAGGAGTTAGTCGGTTAGCTAGCCTATTTATTCCGTGTACGAGGCATCAAGAAAAACAAGCCGAATAACAGAAGGTAGTTTTTTCTAGCGGCAAACCAAAAGTCTCTCTCCTGTGTTGCCTCCCCCCTGTGGAGTGCATCTTCGTGTTGTGTGCGTGCATCCAGGGTGCCTGCGTGTGTGCGTGTGCAAACAAGCGACAACATGAAGCACATCGTGTGATCGCTTTCTTCGGCTTGGTTCCAACAGGGGAAGCTGTGGAACTGTCATTATCTTCATTGAATTTTTTTGAATGAAACCGGCAGGAGGGTTGCCCATTATTAATAGAGAAGAAGCGGTGCGAAACCGCACAGAGCCAGAGTTAAAGGCAAAGGCCTTAATTACAAAGAACTAAAACACTCCAAAGATTTGGCCCCACTAGGAACCAAGCTCTTCCCTCCTCTTTGATCTTAGCTAGGATATCTAGAAGCGTTGTTGCTCTGTTGTTAAAGATTCTCACGTTTCGCTCCTTCCAAAGCTCCCATGAGATTAAGATCATGGTCGTCATCTTGGTCTTCCCAAGGGCACCTGAAGCCTTTGTCACGTTGGACCACCAATCTTAGATGTTCAAGCAAGGGGGCCAGTTGGAGGGTTGAAGGCTTTCCAACCCCGACCAGTCCGCCAGAAGCTTCCAAATACGACCAGAGAAACGACATTGTGCAAAGAGGTGCATGGCTGATTCCGGAGCGTGTCTGCAGAGGGGATAGAAGCGATGGTTTGGCCATCCCCTTGCTTCAAGCCTATCTGAGGTCCATAATTTGTTTTGAATTGCTAACCACGCGAAGAGTTTTCCCTTTGGAGGGGCTTGGGATTGCCAGATTAACTGTTTGAAGTTGGTTGCTATGGAACCCAAGAAGAGTAAAGCGTAGGCTGATCTTGAAGAGTAGGTTCCGTTCTGACTTAGTTTCCAAGAAATCTCGTCAGTGGTGCCTTGAATTAGTTGGATTTGGTTGATTTTGGTCCACAAATGTACGAATTGTTCGATGTGGAGGACTGAGAAGCCTATCCCGAAGTTGATGTCCTGCACCCATCGCCCATTCTGTAAGGCTGAGAACACAATCTGATATTTGCAACAAGAAGATGCAAAAATCTTGGGAGCTATGTCTTTGGGGGCCTTTCCAAATAACCAAGCCGAAAACTAGAATTTAGATGTTTTTCCATCCCCGAGGGAGATCCTCGTTGCCGCCGCGAAAAGATTTCGATCCGAATCTTGACAACGGATTTCCATACCAACCCAGGGTTTAGATGAGTTCTTCCATTCTTGCCAGAGCCAGCACAGTCTGATTGTCGAGAAGAAATGCGGTAGACTAAGGATGCCTAGACCGCCAAGATGGGTTGGGCGGCACACTCTTTCCCAGTTGATCTTGCACTTTGCACCCGAGAAATTATCATGTCCAGCCCAAAGAAAATGTCGCCTTAATTTGTCTATGATGTGGAGAATCGCTTTGGGGATTTTGAAGACTGAGGAAATAAATTGTGATCAAGGTGAGAACCGATTTTACTAAAGTGGCCCGCCCTGCTGGAGAAAGGAGACGCCCCTGCCAGCCTGCTAACCTTCCCGCCACCTTGTCGATAAGCGATTGGAAGTCCACTTTACGGAGCTTTTTGTGGGTGAGCGGGAGTCCCAGATATTTGATCGGGAAGGTTGAACAAATTGCCGGGCAGTCATGAAGGACCAGGTTAAGGTCTAAGTGTCGCAGCTGATTGGAAGCACTGTGCTTTTTTGGAAATTGGTATGGAGACCGGTGGCCTTCCCGAAATTGAGGATGATCTGAGTGGTTATGTATAATTCACTTGGGTTAGGATTGATGAAGATAGCCGCATCGTCCGCATAGATAGAGGTTCTGATTCTAGTGAGATGGTCGCGGGGGGGGGGGGCGAGGTATCCCAAGTTCGTGGCCGCCTCTAGGAGACTTTGGATAGGGTCGATGGCCAGGATGAAGAGGAAAGGCGAAAGGGGGTATCCTTGTCGCAGCCCCCGCCCGTGAGTAATCGCATTGCCAGGGAAGCCGTTGAGAAGGATCACGACGAGGCGGACCTTAAGAGAGTCGCCACCCGCTTTGTCCATCTAAGGAAACCTCTTTGTGCAAAGAGTCCGTAGGTAGTCCCAAAGAAACCGAATCGAAGGCTTTGGCTATGTCTAGCTTGAAAAAGAGATGGGGGTTTTGGAGCGGTGAAGTCTAGTAATCAGGTTGCGACGTAGAGAAAGTTGTTATGAATGCTTCTTGTCTTGATGAAGGCGCTCTGAGCTCGCGAGACCAAGCTATTGAGAAATGGCGCCAACCGCCGTGCAAGAATTTTAGCGATCCATTTACCAATCCTATGAATGATGCTGATAGGTCTATAGTCTTGAACTTTGTCGGCTCCCTCCTTTTTTGGGATCAACGCGATATTTGCTGTATTGAGTAAGTGAAGGTGCGACGTGCGAAGGGAGTGAAAGCTAAAGAAAACTTTCATGATATCTGTTTTAATGATAGACCAGCAAGATTTGTAGAAGTTTGTGGAGAAACCATCCAGCCCCGGGGCTTTGCCCCCGGTAGTTGATCTAGAGCTAGGCGCACCTCAGATTCTGTGAAGGCATCCTGCAGATTTTGCAGATCATGCGCTAGGGGGTGCAGAGTCTCCCAGTTGAGGTCCGTGTCACGCGGGTCCGGCCTGGCTAGCATTTCTTGAAAATACTTTTGTATAATGTCTTCTTTCTCTGAGTGCGAGATCGCCCAGCTGAAAGCATCTAGGCCCCTAAAAATTATTTTGGTAATTAATGATAATATGTGAATATGGGATTAACATGTTTATTGAGTATTTACAAGGTTAAGTCCCATTGGTGAATTTGATGACATAAATATGCATGCCAAAGGATAACATGAAGATCTACATGGCTTGAAGATAAGGTACAAATAGTCTAGGATCCTTTTATGTTTTACCGGTCTTAGGAGATTTGGTTTGAAGACCGGATGATAGGTTAAATGCCGTACTATTAAGAGGGATCTTGGCTAGTAGCTTGATAGCATGTTCTTGTGCCATATGGATCAATTTAGGATCATGCATGCATTTGAATTCTCTTGAAATTTGAAAGCTTTGTGCACTTTGTCTGTAATCGATAGTATGCATAGCTTTTATCGCGGTTGTACCGCTTCTGTCTTGGTATGACCGATATTTAGTTGGCGGTTGAATAAAAATGTAACCAAAGGCATTTTGGCTCGTAACCTCTCTTTGGTTTTCGCTGAACTGCTACCGAGAAACGGCTGCATCGATTTTCTATGAATCGATTTTTATATGGCGGTTCAAGAAAACCGTAACAATTGTAATGCGACCGAGCTCTCTGGATTTTCTGCTGAACCACATTTGGGAAGCGTTTGTACCGCCGCGGTTGTATCGATTCTTATAAGGCGGTTCATATTTTCCAGAGAGCTTGTCATTTCAGCAGTTTGGAAACCCTACAATCGGTTGTACCGTGCTTCAATGCGGTTCAACCGGGCGATGCGGTTGTACCATAAGTTACTTGGCGGTTGTACCGAACGGCAAATTCCAATGGCTATGTCAGAGTAATAAATGCCGCCGTTATAGCCGTTACGGGCTTCTGACGCAAAATACGGTTCAACCGGGCTCTTAACGCCGCTTGTACCGAATCTGGCTGAAAGTTAGGGATTTGGTCCCCAACGGTCATAATTGTTGATGTGGGCTATAAATACCCCCCCCAACTTCCATTGGACAAATTGCTAGTGAACATTTAACATCCTTAGAGCCTTGGAGCCAAGTGCATTCACTCAACACCCAAAATTCTCTTGTGCATTCATTGGTTGGTAGTTGAGTTCATTCAAGTGCATAAATTCATTCTAGATTGATCCTATTGCACTTGAGCATCGTCAAGCAAAGGTCTTGGTTTGTTACTCTTGGAGTTTTGCCGAACTCCTAGACGGCCTTGGCGGTGTAGCACGGTGATCTCTTCAAGAAGATTGTGAAGAGGCCCGGTGCAAGTTTATGAGTGGTTTGGTGTTCGCCATCTTCGGAGCGGAGGAATAACAACCATAGTGATCGAGGGAAGGCTTAATTCGTGGAGCCGGCTTGAGTTGTCAAGTTTCCTCAACGTGGACTAGTGAAGACCAGCAAGTCTTCGATACCACGGGAAAACATCGTTGTCTCATTGTGGTTATTTCTAGTCTTTATATTTCCGCATATATATTTCTAGCTTGTTTATTGTGATTAAAGTGCCTAGCTAGAAGTATAACTTGTTTAGACTAATTTATTAATTGGATTAAATTGTTAAAAAGTTTAAAAACCTCCTATTCACCCCCTCTAGTCGGTTATCCTTGATCTTACACCAGCCCTGACCGTTTTGAAGTTTTTGGATGAAGTTTTTCCTTTTGCGGCCGTTTGGCTTAATATGGAAGAATTTTGTGTTAGCGTCATTTTCTTTGAGATTGGTTATCCTGAGCACCGGGCGTTTTACGTTCACTCAATCATCAAGTAGACCTGTGACTCTCTTCTTTAGGTTGGCCCTCAAGATCAGTTCAGAAGAGGACAAGGCCCTATACTCTTGAGCTACGTCGAGTCGGAGAATAAGCTCTAAGGCCATGTGAAGAAAGAGTTTAGGCTAGGGGAAGAGGGAAGAGCTCCACGATTTTAGAGCGAAAGCCGTGGATGCTAGCTTGTGATGCAACCTATGCATGGGTTCTGTGTGCGCTGTGGTGCTAGCTGTTGCTTATGACCATCTCAAGAACCCTAGCATCTTGATCCAAGTTTTCAAATGTATGATTTGGGGCGGTACGTAAATGTTGGAGAAAAGGAGGGGATAGTGGTCGGAGATTGAAGAAGACAGCGCTTGAAGAACATGGTTGTTGAAGAGAGTGTCCTAGCCTTCAAGAAAAAAAAACTCTATCCAGCCTGACTAGAGTGGGTCTTTGGTGTTCACTGCTCCAAGTGAACTTTCTGTTTTGGAGGTGAATTTCTTTTAGCTCGCAAGCATTGAGGGTGTTGCGGAAGAGCGCCATGCGACGTGGGTTAATGTTGGAATTATTTTTGTCTTGAGCACGATAGATGAGGTTGAAATCTCCTAAAACCAGCCAATTGGAGCCAGTGGTTAGTTTTAAGGAGGCAATTTCTTGAAGGAAGGTCGCCTTGTTTCTGCTTTGGGATGGCCTATAGACTATCGTGAGGCGAAAGGACGAGTTGCACTCCTTTAGGAACATCGTCGCCGTCAGGCTGAAGACCGAGTTGAGGACATCTTCTACCTCGATGTAATCACTATTCCAGAGGAGAATTCCGCCCTTCGTGCCCTCTGCCGGGTTATGGGCGAAGTTCTGCAGGTTGAACCCCCCAAGGGAGCAAGCAAGGTTATGGTCTACCGTCGTCAGTTTGGTTTCCTAAAGGCAAACAAGATGGCACGTTGTGGACCAGAGGGTCTCCTGGGTGAGTGAAATCCTAGCCTGGTTGTTGAGACCGCGCACATTCCAGCAGAGAATGTTGATGGTTGGGCTAGACATCTTTAGGCGCTGCAACCAGAGAGAGGGGGTTGGCCTAGGAGGCCTAGCCGGTTAGAAGAAAAAGGGAGTCAAGTGTTGAGGTTGTGGCTGTGGCTGGCTGAGGCTTGCTGAGGAGCGGCAGAGACTGGCTACATGCACACTTCACTACGGGCAAGGCTGCCCTCCTTTGCCGCCAAAGCCTTGCACGGGTGCACGTCCCGTAGGGTGATCCTGCCATGCGACGAGAACCACGAGTGGGCGGCTGGACTGGAAATCCTAGCAAAAGAAGAGCGAAAAGGGGCAGCGTCTGTGGCGGCAGGAACCGCGGATCTAAGCCGGAAATGCAGGCCGAACCCTGGGGGAGCCAAGAGACAGTGCGGGAGTGGTAATTCGGCAGATCACCTAACATCTGCAAATAACTTGACGAGCCGAAGATGTAGACCGAACCCAGGGGAAGCCAAGAGACACTGAGGGAGTTGGGATTCATCAGTTCACATAACATCAGCAATTGACTTGAGTTGGGATTCATCAGTTCACATAACATCAGCAATTGGCTTGACGAACACATCAAATACTTAAACAGCGACAATGTTGCAAAAGAGGCATGATTCGCAGGATCTACAACAGCAGTAATTAAGATCAGCATGGTCCTAAAATTATCTAATCTTCAACGAAGAGGGGTTCGACCTTCTAGGCCGCCGCCACTTGAGCGCCCTGTGCGGCTGAAGGAGCTTGAGTAGGCGAGGCCACGAACTCCTGGCTGTCCGGAAGGAAATGGCCTCCCATCTCGACGACGACGAGGGCGTCGTCCGCTTGCTGAGTGAGCTGACAGTCCACCTTGAAGAGCTACGCCAGAGTGGAAATAGTGTCTTTCAGAAGGGGGGTTTCAAATGTTGCGAGGTATTCTTTGAGCGCCGTCTCCGTGAGAGGACGGTCCTTCGGGAGAGTGCCCAACTTGTGGGCAAGGACTTCCTGGGCTCGTAGCATCATTGAGCCTGGCCTTCTCTTGGCCGCCAAGCGAACACTATGACGGAGGTTGACCCTCCTAGTTGTGCGCTTGAGTTGTGGGGAGACCGGTGAAGCGATGATCGAAGGAGGCGGGCTAGAGAACAGAGCCGCCTTAAGAGCCTGCCACTGTACTTTCCCCTGCTCCTCCAACTGATGAACTTGGGTCGGTTAGTGAAGTGAGCTGGGGTCGACCCTCTCCTGGTGTGCAGGAGAATTCTCACTGGACTAGAGCTGAGCTAAGGTTCCGCCCATCAGTTCCTGTGGTGGCGCAGACTACATCAGGGCGTGGCCTCCCAAGGCAGGGTCGGCGGAGGAGGCCAGCTCACAGGAGGGTGGCCCTTGGAGCTCTCGAATAACCGCCACCGCCCTGTCAACTAGACTGGGACCCTTGCTAGCATCGGTGGAGGAGTAGGGTGCCAGTTCTAGAGAAGGCAACAGCGCGAGAGAAGTCTCACCGAGCTGATGCTGCAGGGGGCGGAGGGAAAACCAAAGTCGAAGAACTGGAAGGAAGGGGTGTAATTCGGAACCTGGAAAGCAGCAGCTAGCATCTGTGCAGAGGTCCCTCCCGTCGGCTCCTTTGGGGACAAAGTTGACACCGGGGCGAGGCCTCTCGTGAAAGGGACAGCGGAGGAGGCTGGCTCTAGGGGGGTCAGCGGACAGACCTGGGACGACCCTTGTGGCTCGCCAAAGAGCGTCGCAACCCTGACAGCTGGGCTTGTAACCTTGTTGGCGTCAGTGGGGGATGAGGCATCGGCACAACCTGACATTGCCTGAGCCGAAATCCAGCCAGGCAGCTCCTGCAGCGTCTCCGTCTGCACCAGGGTGACGCCACCTTTGCCGGAAATGGTGAGGAACTCCAGCACCGAAGGGTTCGACAAGCCGGCCTGGAGTGACAACTGGGACTCGCTGAAGTGTAGCATACCGCCCTCTGGATCGAACCCCTGCCGGTGTCGTCAAGAAGAGAGCAGAGTCAGATCAGAGAGGCTTCGGTCCAAATTTTGAGGGGACAGAAGCTTTGGGGCCAGGCAAGGCTCTTGGCCTGGGGCTGTAGTTGAGGACGATGGGGGCAGCTAGCTGGCCCGCCGCCTGGAGGAAGGACGGCTAGGTCGGCTTGGGTTGCGCGGTCGTCGAGCTACTCGGCAGAAGACTGAGTTGAGCAGTAGTCGCCGAGGAAGCCTTGACGTAGTCTTCCGCTCTGTGAAGCCAGTCACCTCGCAGCTCCTCCGTGCAGGAAGGTTGATGTTTGTTCTTGTCAAAACACTCCTGGTGGGCTTCACGCAAGGATTTGGCATAAGACGTGAAGAGGTCCTGCAGTGTACGATCCACTGCAGTCTTGACATGCTCCGGAGATTTGGTGGATGGGCTGAGGCTGTCTTGGTTGGCCCCCAAGGCGCCGGGTTGCTGGGCTGGAACCCCAACCGTTCAAGCTCTGCGACGACGTTCTTTGCTGCTGCCATGTTGGTGGCCCTGGCGGGGGGATCTTTCGCGGTTCCGGCCGGTGTCTGAGCGAAAGTTGGCCGAGGTGATGAGGCTCCTGTGGCTTCGGTTGATGTGGGGGGCGGGGGATGGCGCTAGCCTCGAGAGGTGCGACGATCATCCAGAAACTTTTCTTCCGACTGTTACCTCTTCTGGTGGATTTATGAATCCATCTATTTTGACCCTTGTTTGTTTGTCAGGTATTTGTACTTCTTCGAGAAAGGAATTCCAGATATCACAAACACTGTTATCCAAGATTTGATCGAACTGATCAAGACCGAGAAGCAAAGTGAAAACAACACATCTGATCCATCCGCAGAGTCCTACTTTGCAAGCACTTTACGATGCATCGAGTTCCAGAGGCAGAAAGGTGGATGAATAGGTGAAAAGTACGAGCATATAAAAATCGACTGATTGTTCATAGGAAGCGGGACAGTTTTCCATTTCATCAAGGAACCAAGTCTTTTTGGTAAGAAATTCCATGTGGAATATAAGGTGTATATTTTTCAGTTGACTCCATCAGGAAGCTTCTTCGGGCATTGACCCGCAGCTCTGCTGTGGTTTAGTTGTCAAGTAGTAATAAGCTTTGCTCCATGAGAAGCCTGTACAGGGTAACTTGTTCTCTGGATTGCCATTATTGTTTTTTTTTTTTGGGTAGAGCACATCGATTCTTAGTTTTCGCACCTAGAATTACATAGCTCCATCCTCGATTTATCTGACAGTGAACATTCGTTGATCTGTTCATAATGGTGAATTTTTTTAATACTGTACTCAGTTCGAAATCAAGAATGGTTACTGTCATTGCAGGCAGTTGCACCGGGTTTGAATGTCCGCGAGGAAACTAAGATACCGTACGCTGTACGGCTACAGCAGCACTACTCCGTACTGCCTTCTTTTGTTGGGGATTCTTGCCGTACAAAAAAGAACACGGCAGTCTAGCCGGCGCAGTGACAGAACTAGGATTGAATTTTAAGTATAGCGAAGTTGTTTATGTGGACCAACAGTATTACCTAAAAGCTATAGTTATCAACTGCAATAAGTCGAGGCGAGGTGCCCGAGCACCTTCACATCTTTTAAGCACTTGAGGCGTGCGGCGAGGCGACGCTATATATACATCAAGACTTTGTGTGACAACAAATTGAATCAGCAATAAGTAGTTGCAAACCCTGATGTTGTCTGTTGCTGAGTCTGACAACTCTCTTGTGCTCCTCTCCCAGACAACACCCAACTCTCTTTCAACATGTATCAAAGCAAAGAAACAAATTGCGGTAAATGTAAGGTTGCAGGCATATTGTAACTATTTGTGTAAATATGAATGGAAGTTGGTTAATATTTCCAATTTCTCCAGTCCGTGCTCTTCTCCCAAACAGTATGCAGCCCCATGCAACTGCAATACTGCTAAGGAACACAACAGAGAGAGTAAGCAGTATATGTGCATTAGTGCATATATGGCAGTATATAAATAATCAACCATTCAAAATCTTGAAGCAAAAAATCACAATCCGTCATCCATGATTTGAGACAAGCATGTCCATGTGGAAATTAGAATTGAGATTTGAAGGGATCAAAAGAGTACTTACTGTTGGACCTAGACTTAGACATTGCACCGCCGTCGCTGCCCACTAGCTTAGCTTGCCCTTGCTGCTGGCCAATCGCAGGCTCCAGGTCACCTCACACCCCCAACCACCACTGCCCGCTGGTACCGCTAGGGTTGTAAAAAAAAGCTCGAGACTCGAGCTCCAAACGAACCGAGCTCGAGCCTGATCTCAAGCTCACGAACCTTAACGAGCCGAGCTCGAATAGCTCAATTGGGCTCGTTATTTTCATAGCCTACCTGCAAGTTGTTGACTGTTACCGAGCTTCCCTCGAATAACTCTCCTATCTTATTGAAATTTGATGTATGTTAACTGTTACCGAGCTTCCCTTAAGCTTGAGCTCGAGCCTACTCGAGTTTTTCTAATTGTTAAAAATTGATGAATGTTGCTAACTATCACTATGCTTACTCAAGCCGGGCTTGAGCCGAGCTCAAGCCTAGGTCCTAGCTTAGACCCTAACTCATGTGAGCAATAATCACTAACTTGGTCGCTCGATCGGCTTGGCCCCTTGCTATGCCGAATCGAGGTGGCATGCCCGATGTTTAGCATGTCAGTAGTGGGTGCGTAGATCAGGTTACGCAACTAGTGCAGATCCATTCGCATTGAGTTTGTTTTTGTTCCATAAGAATAGCACTAGCAGTTCTCAGTTTTGCATTGTGTTTTTGCCTCAAGGTGTAAAAGTTCAGAGAAGAGTTTTCTTTGTACTGTGCTTCACCCGAAAATACAGAGAAAGCAGTCCAGAGCATTGAGTTCTTGACGTCTGTACTCAGTCTCCTCTATTTTGAAGATTGCTATTCTGTGTTAGATACTTCTTGTGTGAGTACAATTCAGAGACTCATCTGAATTGTGTTTAGGGTGTGTTCATCGATCCGAGGGCTGATTCCAACACTTGGTACCAGAGCTGGTTCATGCCCAAATACCTGAAGTTCAAACCCATGGCGATCACTACACATCAAGCTGCTAAGGAAGGTAATGTCTCACTGCATTACCCGATGTTGTCTTCCTCATATTACTCCACTTGGGCGATCAAGATGGAGGTCTTCATGGAAGCCCAGGGGGTCTGGGACGCCATTGAACCTACGGCCGGAGAGACCGTGGAGAGGAAGAAAGACAAGATGGCGCTTGCGTGCATCTTTCAAGCGGCGCCTGAGGAAGTGCTACTGTAGATTGCCAAGAAGAAGACAGCAAAGGAGGCATGGGAGAGTCTCAAGACCCGGTACCTTGGTGCTGATCGGGTGAAGAAGGTGAGAATTCAAACCTTGAAGAGCGACTTCGAGGCTTTGCAAATGAAGGAAACTGAGTCCATCGATGAATTTGCTGGCAAAATCAGTGCCTTGGCAAGTAAATTCAGTAGGCTTGGGAAATCTCTGGAGGATGATGCTCTTGTCAAGAAACTGCTTGATTCGGTGCCTGACAAGTACCTACAGGTTGTTGCTGCAATTGAACAATTCGCAGATGTAGATGCAATGCCATTTGATGAGGCAATTGGCCGTCTCAAGGTGTACGAGGAAACGGAGCAACGGAACCGGCGAGGCGCAGCTCCTGCTCACTCACGCTAAGTGGCAGGCGTGGCAGAAGGTTGGCGGTGGGGATTCTTCATCAGGCAACAAAGGACATGGTGCTGGTAGTAAAGGAAGCGGCAGAGGGAGAGGCCGCGGCAAAGGAGGCCGTGGTGGTTCTGCTACACTGCGTCAGGACAGCACCGGCAAAGGTAAAGACAAGAGTCACATAAAATGTTTCAATTGTGACTTGTATGGACACTATGCGTCAGAGTGTTGCAAACCACGCCGGGAACGTGAGCAGCAGGCCAATTTGACACGGGTAGAAGAAGATGAACCTGCATTATTGATGGTGATGTGCAGTGAAGAAGCATACAAGGGTGTTGGCGACAAGGTGTTACTGAGTGAATACAAGTTTGTACCAGCAGTGTACAAGCATGAACACACCCAAGTTGAGTCCAAGGTCTAGTACCTCGACAACGGCACAAGTAACCATATGACTGGCCAGAAATCCATGTTTCAAGAACTTGATGAGAAGATCTCTGGACATGTCCGGTTTGGAGATGGTTCAAAAGTCCAAATCAAGGGGAAAGGATCCATCCTGTTGCAATGCAAGAACAGCGAACAACGACTTCTCTCCGAGGTATATTATATCCCTGATTTGTGCAGCAATATAATTAGCCTTGGACAGCTAGCCGAAGAGGGTAGTAGAATTGTGTTGCAAGCTGCATTCTTGTGGGTGTTTGACTGGAATGAAAGGCTGCTGATGAAAGTCAGAATGACAGGGAATCGACTCTATAAAATGTCACTAGAGACTTGCAATCCCATTTGCTTGGCTGCAAGTCTTGGCGATCTGGCTTGGCTATGGCATGCCCGGTTGGGGCATCTGAATTTTCAAGCTCTCAAACTTATGTTTGAGAAAGGAATGGTTGTAGGGCTCCCAAGAACTGATCACCCTATGCAGCTGTGTGAAAGCTGTTTGGTAGCCAAGCAATCAAGGATCCCGTTCCCTCTACAAGCAAGCTACAGAGCCGATTGTCCACTGCAATTGGTGCATGCTGATTTATGTGGGCCAATCACACCACAAACAAGTGCTGGTAACAAGTATTTTTTCCTCTTTGTTGATGACTTTAGCAGGATGATGTGGGTGTAGGTGATCAAGGCAAAAGATGAGGTACTTGCTGCATTCAAAAAGTTCAAGGCAATGGTGGAGAACCAAATAGAATACAAGCTCCAGATTCTTCGGACTGACCGAGGAGGTGAATTCCGTTCTCACGAGTTCAAGGACATGTGTGAAACACGCGGCATTGGCAGGCATTTCACAGCCCCTTACACTCCCCAGCAAAACAGAGTGGTGGAGAGAAGAAATTGCTCAGTGATGGCCATAGCTCGCAGTTTGCTCAAAAGCAAGATGATGCCGGGAAAGCTTCGGGGAGAAGCAGTGCAGCAGCGGCACGTGGTGTGCATCCTCAATCGTGTGCCCACCAAGGCAGTAGCCGACATCACACCCTATGAAGCTTGGTCAGGAAAGAAGCCACGCATGGATCATCTGAAGGTGTTCGGGTGTATTGGCCATATGAAGGTGCCCACTGTCCAACTCAAGAAACTCGATGATAGGAGTAAACCCATGGTCTACCTAGGGGTTGAAGAAGGCAGCAAGGCATACCGCTTGTTTGATCCTCAGTCAGGCAAAGTCCATGTCAGCAGGGATGTCATCTTTGAAGAAGAAAAACAGTGGGATAAGTGGGACAAGGCTGCAGTCAAAGATCCACAAGAATGGGTTACCTTCACAATTGAAGGAGATGTGGGTTTGCAAAGCAGCCCAAATCGCACAGGGAGGTTGAAAATGATGATTTTCACTAGGAACACCAAGTTGCGTGGAGTATCCAAAAATTTGGTGGATGTGCCAAAGGGGAATGAGACACCGAATTTTACAACCCTTAAGCACACTGTGGACCTGCCCCTCATCTCATGAGGTTCCTCAGCTACCACAACTGAGGCTAGGATGTATCGGTCTCTTAATGACATCTATGCATATACGGAAGAGGTGCACATTGATCCTCAAGAGTTGTTTCTTCTTGCTTCTGAAGAACCAGCAACATACCGTGCAGCTGCAGAAGAGAAAGAGTGGCAGGTGGCAATGCAGCAAGAATTTGATGCTATTGAGAAGAACTGCACTGTCTCCCGACCGAAGTTACCGATCGCCACAAGGCTATTGGAGTAAAGTGGGTGTACAAGTTAAAGAAGGACCCCAATGGCAAGATTATCAAGCACAAGGCCAGGCTTGTGGCAAAGGGATACATGCAGCAAAAGGGGATAGATTTTGATGAAGTGTTTGCTCCTGTGACGAGGATGGAAACCGTGAGGATGCTACTTTCACTCTCGGCTCAACATGGATGGGGAGTCCATCACCTCGATGTGAAGTTGGCATTCCTAAACGAAGACTTGCAGGAAGAGGTCTACATTAAACAACCAGAAGGGTTTGTGCTGGAAGGCCAAGAAAACAAGGTATACAAGTTGTCTAAGGCTTTGTATGGCCTGCGTCAAGCGCCGAGAGCATGGAATGCTCGCCTTGATAGATGCCTGGCAGGTCTCGGGTTTGAAAAATGCCCTCAGGAGCAAGCTATGTACAAGAGGCGCAAAGGAACTGAGACTCTGATAGTAGGAGTGTATGTTGATGATTTGATTGTCACTGGCACCAATGATGCTGAAATCAGAAGATTCAAGCAGCAGATGATGAAGGAATTCGAGATGAGTGATCTCGGTATTCTCTCTTACTATCTTGGGATTGAAGTGGAGCAAGCTGAGCACAGCATCACGTTGAAACAGACCTCATATGCCCGAAAGATTCTGCAGCAAACTGGGATGGATGAGTGCAACCCCACAAAGTACCCAATGGAGTCAAAGCTGCAGCTACGGAAAGATGAGGAAGGAACACTTGTAGATGCAACTGAGTACAGGAGGATCATTGGCAGTCTAAGGTACCTAACCCATACCCTACCTGATCTAGCTCACTCAGTTGGAATGGTTAGTAGGTACATGGAAAGGCCTACAACTTTGCATTTACAAGCTGTGAAGCAAATTCTCAGATACGTGAGAGGAACTGTTGGTTATGGACTGCAGTATATAAGAGGCAAAGAAGACGAGATGCTAATCGGCTACAGTGACAGTAATCTTGCCGGGGATGTCATTGATAAGAGGAGTACAAGTGGCTTGGTGTTCTATTTCTTTGGGAATGTCGTCACTTGGGCATCACAGAAACAAAGAAGTGTCGCATTATCATCTTGTGAGGCTGAGTTCATGGCGCCCACGGTGCGCACCGCCAGCCATATGGTTGCGTGGATTATTAAGTGAATTGACAGACAAGAGCCGAGCTACCACTCAGTATGTCGACAACAAATCAGCCATAGCATTGATGAAGAACCCTGTTTTTCATGGGAGAAGTAAGCATATCGACACTCGATTCCATTTTATTCGAGAGTGTGTGGAGAATGGTTTAATTACTGTCAAGTTCATTCACACGGAGGAGCAGCGGGCTAACATCCTCACCAAAGCAGTTGGAAGAGTCAAGTTTGAGGAGATGCATGAATTACTTGGTGTGAAGAATCTGGAGTAAGCAAGTCAAGATTAGGAGGGTGAATGTGAGCAATAATCACTGACTTGGTCGCCACCGCTTGGCCACTCGGTTGTCTTTGAGTCGAGATGGCATGCCTGATGTTTAGCATGCTGCAGGTAGTGGGTGCGTGTAGATCGGGTCATGCAAGTAGTGCGGATCCATTCGCATTGAGTTTGTTTTTGTTCCGTAAGAATAGCACCAGCAGTTCTCAGTTTTGCGTTGTGTTTTTGCCTCAAGGTGTAAAAGTTCAAAGAAGAGTTTTCTTTGTACTGTGCTTCACCCGAAAATACAGAGAAAGCAGTCCAGAGCATTGAGTTCTGGACGTCTGTACCTAGTCTCCTCTATTCTGAAGATTGCCATTCTGTGTTAGATACTTTTTGTGTGAGTACAATTCAGAGACTCATCTGAATTGTGTTTACACTACTAGAAATCCCCATTTTCCCTAGTGAGTAATATACTAGGGAACATGCCCAAAACTGTAGGGAATTGGTTTCCCTAGTGGCATTCGTAGGGAACGACTACCAGGGGAAAGAATGTGAGGAAAGAAAACGTTCCCTACGGTTTTTTTGGGGAAAACTTAGGGAAAGAATCGTTCCCTAGGATTTTAAACGGTAGGGAAATCTTGTCCACATAGCATTGTCATCTGACGTGGCAAGTTTATTTCCCTACGTTTCCTTTCTGCCAGCCTAGGGAAAGAAATTAACAAATTCCTTACGTTATTTCTTATATACCCTAGGGAACATTTTTATATAAATATTAATTTTCTTTTGCTAATTCAAAATTCATCCCCTACTATTTAGCATGAACACTAGGGGTACTAAATTTATTTATTTTTTCTAAATATACATACATTATTCAAATACTTATTTATATTCAAAGACGCTAAATTCACATTATCACTTAAAACAAAATTTATGCAAGAGATAAAAATAACAATATCATGTATTTCCAATTGACCATTAAGTACTATTTAAGGCACATTTGCACCAACATATACAAGTGTAAACGTCACACTACCAAAAAGTCCAAAAAAACAACACCCATGCTTGCACCACAAGTGCACAACACACATGCATACTGAAGTACAAATAACCAGCAAGGTTTTAGACATCAAAATGCAACCCTTACATGTTAGTCATTCTATAAAAAAAGACAACATACACCACTTGCAACAAAAGTATTTTTCCACATGTAATTGGACCATGGCTGACATTAAAATAGTGCAAGATCATCCAGTGGAGAAGAATAGTTCCCATCAGCACTAACAGATGCATTAACATAACCTCCAAACATTCCTCAAGCAATCCTATTCAATGTATCATCCGGATTCTCTACTCCAATATCCTACTCCTCGCCATATTTTCAAGCAGAGGTTACCTCCACCTTCATGCTTATTTTGATTAAGGTTACATCCACCTTATTAACAACACCGGGGTACATCCACCCAGTGGAAGAACAAATTCGGGCTAGGTGAGCCCGCCACATTTTTATACCACCCACAAGGTTTTGAAATAGAACTAACTCAAGTTAAGTTCCTATGTCCGCTTTTGACCAGAAGGCACGGTGCTTTAAACAGCTTTAATACTCGCAGAGATAGCACACTTTACCCACAAGAGACAATTAACTCATTGCCCCACACAATTCCTTAGATGTGTAGTCGAGAGGTTGTCACAATAACGCTTCGACTTATCTCGCCTTCTTCGTCATTTCACATATAGGGTTACGCCCATGATGTTGAGCGGATGTTTTACTCGCCGACCGGGTATAGCGGTGCTATACCCTCGACCGCAAAACGCCACCCTCCTCCTGTCCCATTCAAGCAGAATCGAATCCACTTGGCTCCCCATTTATCCGCCCAAATAAATGGCATCCAAGGTTCAATAAATCTACTAAGCTAAGTCGCAAGTTTTTCCAGACTTGTGGTTGTACTTGTTTAACACGGAGGTCGTGACCCGATTAAGTCCTTAGGGTTATCTCGGCGGTTCATTCCACAACCCAATCATTCTCGTGTTCCTGAGCAACAATCCGCCTCACCATCCGCCCAGATAAAGCTAGCATTTTAGGGTTTTTGAGGAGTAAACCAAACTATTTTCTCATTTTAGTCATTAGACCACCAATGACTACCCAAAACATTTTATTTTTGAAGGCATGATGATTTGGGGTATTTAATACCCCATGAAAGCAAGGCTAGCATGTCGCCTAAGTATTTACCTATAACTAGTATTACCATAGTATTACTAGGGTGACAAGGGTTATTGATTCAAGTTGACATGGATGGCATATTAATTAATTAAACAACAAGTAGGTAATTAACTACCTTAAGCTTTAACATACATTTGGTTAAAAATTAAAGCATGCAATTTGTTAATTTAAAAGAAACTAATTTACATAAAATGTAGGAGCAACATGGTCAAAGTATTGACTCGCCTTGGTTAGAGGCAAGATGATCGTGATATTCTTGGTCTTGATCAACTTGAGGGTCTCCATGCCTTTAATCCTAAACCAAGCGATTTACCTAAAAAGCACAACGCAAAGAGAGCAAGTAAATACAAAAAGAATACACAAATGAACTCCAAATTAATCAAGTCCTATGCCATTAGCAAGATCTTGATTTAACTAATTTTTAGAAATTTATTTTGCAATTTTTGGAGCTATAACGAGGAGATACTGAATTTACTAAGCTAAAAGAGAAAAAGGAAAAGAGAGAGAGGGAGTCATGGGTTCAGTAACAAAGATGGACTAAGTCCACAAGACAAGGCGTGCTCGGGGTGGTTTCGGGTCCATGGCACAATGGCGCGCTGGCCCACCGGCCGCTGAAAGGGGAGGTGGTGTCACACAAAGGCTCGGGGGTCCCACACTAGCCCTAAAGGGGAGGGTATCTATGGCAGGGGGCCACCCAAAATCCAAAATTTCTCATTGCTTCCTCCCCGATTTCTGCATGAGGAGGCAGGGAGCACTTCGGCCGTCCCGGCGTGGGCGGCGGGCGGGCAGTAGAGGCGGCGGGGAGGCCGGCGGGTGGCGGGCGGCTGGTCGCCGGAGGAGGCGTCCGGGACGATACAAGGCCGGGAGAGGCAAGCGGTAGGTGGGAGGAGGGCGGCGGCGGGCTGACGAAGCCGGGCGCTGTGCACGGTGAGCTGGCGACGCAGTCAAGGGATACAAGACGGCAACATGGGGTGAGGGGGTGCTGAGGAGCGTCCCAAGCGGCTGGTGGCTGCATGTTTCGGCACGGGTGGCCGAGGCGAGAAGATGATGCGCGGCCTGGCAAGAGACAATGGCTGGGAGGAGCAGGAGGTGGGGGAACGGTTCCTGCCACGGAGTCTTCAGGACGCTGCCTCAGAGGCGGGGCTCACCGAGGCGGCTACACTGGCGAGGCGGCATGCCGAAGAGGGAGTCGGCGTGACCGGAGGTATGTTTCTACTGCTCGTCAAAGGCGGTATGGGGAGCTCCAGTGGGGAAGAAGGGGCTTATAGAGAGCCAAGGGCAACGGGAGGGAGCTCGGGGTCGGCGAGGACGAAGCGGGTGTCTTGCGCCCCGAGGCGCTATGGGCGCTCGAGCACGGGATGAGACAGAGCGAGGGCGAAGCAAGGACGGGTGGGCACTGTGGTGCTCAGAGTCGACGCTAGGCGCTGCTGCAGGCTATGCTGGCACAAGCTGGCGGGTCCACTCCACGGCGATGACGCAAGCGACGCCGCTTGCACGACCCGAGGAGACAAGATGGAGCGGTGATGACCGAAAGGCCCTCGGTGCCGATACTGACGCTGGCGACGAGACGCCCAAGGTCGCGGGTGGTGCGGCCAAAGGGAGCCGACGCAGAGAGGAGTTGGTGGCCAGGGCGCAGCGGGGGCAGGGGAGCAAAGCTATGGTCATTGCCGAGCAAGCACGGAGCAAGGGGAGGCGCTGATCGCTACCGCAGAGGAGCAAGCAGAGGGAGGACCGAGCGCTGCAGCGGGCAGGAGTTGGCGAAGCCGGTGGCGCCAAGAAGGCTGTGGGAGCGCAGAGAGAGAGGAGGAGGACTAAGCGCCACTAACCGCCGCTGCCGCTGGACCAGAGAGAAGAGGGAGAAGGAAGATGACCGAGCGGTCGGCCAAGACGGGGCAAGGTAGCTAAGGAGGGTGGGCCAAGGCTAACCGGCCGAAAAGGAGATGGGAAGGGCTGCCCGACGAAGCAAAGCATTGAGCCCGAAAAGGAATGGCGCCCAAATTTCGGGCTTTGGCCCGAGATTCAAACGGAGGAGAAGAACTCCAATCAGCAATTCAATTTCAAATGCTACAAGTATTGCATTTGAAACTCAAACCGAGGAAGAACGGAGATTTTCAAAATAGAGATAGTTGAATTACGCGAAGAACTAAACGAAATTAGTTATTATTTGACCGTCCGAAACGGACGCTACAAATCCTACCCATTTTAAATGTAATCTCGACCGAGATTCGATTCGAGCCCGAGAACAGAACGGTAGTCTTGCTTAGTTGATCTTCGCTGCCCTGTGTGGCTTCCTTGGCGGTGTGGTGACTCCAATCGACTTTGCAAAGGCGATGACTTGACGCCTTGTTCGCTTCTCGATGACGCCGAGGATCTTGATCGATGCTCGGGATAAGTCGATCTTATTGAAGGGCGATGGCTTCAACGCAAGCGCTCGCTTCTTCAGTACTCGAGACACTTCTTGAGCCGAGACGTGAAACACATTGTGAACTTCGACAAATTCTCCCAGTAGCTCTAATCGGTAGGCAACTTCTCCACGCTTGCGTGATGGGGAATGGGCCTATATATCTTGGGCAAGCTTGCCTTTAACTTTGAATCTTCGTTCCACGAAGTGGTGATACTTTAAGGTACACTAAGATCTCCAACTTCGAAAGTTAACTTTCTTCGACTTCGTTGTCGCATAACTTTTTCTCTTTTTGATCGAGTCGCTTGGAGACGATCTCTGATCAATAACTTTCTCTCGGCTTGCTTGAGAGTATCCGGTCCAAGATATATCCTTCACCGGATTCTCACCAATGCAGAGGGTTCTCAGATTTTCTTCCATAAAGTGCTTCAAACTGTGACATTTTCGACTTGATCGGTAGCTATTATTGTATGCAAACTTCGCATACCAGAAACACTTTTCCCAATCTATCAAATTCCAAAGCACAAGCTCAAGCATGTCTTCTAGAATTTGGTTTGTCCTTTCTCTCGACCATCGGTTCATGGATGATAAGTCAGGCTAAAATCAAGGTGTGTTCCAAGGGCATCATGCAACTAGCCCGTAAATGCGAGGTGAATTGGGATCCTCGATCGGAGACTATCCTCTGGGCACCCGTGTAAACACACAACACGAGCCATATATAACTCGCTAACTTGTCTCCTTATAAGTTGTCTTTACCGGGATGAAATGGGCTACTTTGGTCGGCCTATCAACTATAACCCATATTGAGTCACATCCGGACTTGGTTCGGGTAGACCGGTAATAAAATCCATTCCAATCTCTTCCCATTTCCACCGGGAATTTAGGGTTGAAGCAATCCCGCCGCTTCGATGTTCGCCTTGATTGCTGGCATACATCACAACAAAGTTACATACTCGGCGATATCTCTTTTCATGCGGGCCACCAATACAAAATCTTTGTGTCTTGATACATCTTTGTGCTACCTCGGATGTAGGGTATATGTCGAATTGTGGGCTTCTTTCGAAATTAAATCCTTGAGTTCTTTTGGTGGGGAACAAAGAGACGGTCCCATACCATAGAATTCCTTGTCGATCTTCGATCATCTTGGGGCTTTTCCTTTAGCCATGAGACGCTTTGAATCTTTGGACTCCGTGATGTTCTTTTTGAGCGGTCTTGATTTGCTCTTCTAAAGTTGGATGTGCTTCCATAGCATCTCGGGTTACCTTGCTCTATCAAACAAAGGTTGAGGGCTTCAATTCCTTATAGAGCTCAAAGTTGATGTTCTTGAATCATAACATTATTGCAAAGATGACTTACGCTTAATGCATCCAAGAACTACATTAGCCTTCCGGATGATAATGGACATCCAAGTTGTAATCCTTTATTAACTCTAACCATCTTCTTTGTCGAAGGTTGAGATCGGATTGGGTGAATATGTACTTGAGACTCTTGTGGTCCGTGGTAGATATCACAATGATTTCCAATCAAATAATGCCGCCAAATTTTAAGGGCGGCACTATCGCCGCTAACTCCAAGTCATGAGTTGGATAATTGTCTTCATGAGGACGGAGTTGTCTGGATGCATAGGCTAAAACTTTTCCTCCTTGCATAAGCACGCATCCAAGACCTTGGCGCGATGCATCACAAGAGACTTCAAAGTCTTGATGAATGTCCCAAGGTCAATACCGTGCGTGGTTAACTTCTTCTTCAATTCTTTAAAACTCTTTTCACAAGCATCTCGCCCATTCATACTTTTTCTTTCTTCAACAGGGGTCATCGGCTTGGAAAGCTTGGAGAATCCTTCTATGAAGCGCTCAGAGTATCCGGCTAAACCGAGAAAGCTACGGACTTTGGCCATCGATGTAGGTTGTTTCCAATCCATCACAGCCTTCCACTTTGATGGATCAATCGCTATTCCTCCTCATGATACAATATGTCCGAGGAAACCGATTTCTTTTAAGCCAAAATTCACATTTATCAGATTTCTGGCATAGAGCTCATGCTCTTTAAGCTTTTCCAGACCATTTGCGATGTTCAAGATGCTCTTCATTGGTCTTGAATAGATCAAGATGTCGCCTATGAACACGACTACAAACTTGTCCAGATATTCCATAAATACCTTGTTCATCGATTCATGAAGTAGGTCAGGGGCATTAGTCAAGCCAAACGACATGATCGTGAACTCATACAAGCCATACCGAGTGGTAAAGGTCAGTTTTAGGAATGTCCTCGCTCCGGATCTTGAGTTGATGGTATCCGCATCTTAAATCTATTTTGGAGAAAACTCGAAGTTCTCGCCAATCGATCAAATAGATCATCAATGCGAGGCAAGGGATACTTGTTCTTGATTGTCACCTCGTTGAGTGCTCTATAATCCACGCACAACCGGCGGAACCATCTTTCTTCCTTACAAAAAGAATCGGCGTAACCCCGTGGAGAAGAACTAGGTCTAATGAATCCTTTCTCTGCAAGTCTTCGTTGTGTCTTCAACTCTTCAAGTTCGCTGCCGCCATTCTCAGATGGTCTCTAGCAATGGGGCTGCTCCGGCTTCAAATTGATCACAAACTCGATATCCTCTGCTGTGGCATGCCCGCAATTCTTCCGGGAAGACATCGGGTAAGCTTGGACTACAAAGCGTTGTCTCTAAGGACAACCTCCAAGGTGGTGGATTGTTCGATCCCAAGGAGGGGAACGATCCACACTAATCCTTATTGTGGTTTCGTGATCCTTGGCAAGTACCACTTTTCTCATGGCGCAATCTATTAATCCATGATATGCGCCAACCAATCCATCCCTAGGATGATATCCAAAGGTTTGGGATTCTAGCACAAGGAGAGTAGCTAAGAATCCGTAATCCTCCAAAGCAATTTCTACTTTGGGACTAATCAAGTAGCATATAGGGTTCCCCCTGTGATCTAAGTACCATGGGTTTTTTTAGCTTATAAGTCGGCAACTTAAGCCTTTCAACAAACTTTCTTGAAACAAAGGAGTGTGAAGCTCCTAATCAAACAAAACTTAAAGGGTAATCAATTAACAGAGAACGCATCCATCAAGACTTCGCTGCATCTTGTGCTCTCCTCTGCTGTGACATGATTCACATTGCCACGGTTCGGGTTGGGGTAGATCTTGAAGCTTGGGAAGTCTCGATGACTTTTGCTCGAGCCGAGGTCCGACCTTGAACGGGGCGGCTCTCGGGTTGTTCTTGGAGCGGGTTGTCGCGATGAGGGCACCGTTAGCAAAGTGACCTTTTTTCCACAATTGAAGCAATGGAGGTGTGCACGGGGTTGATTTGTTGTCGGGTCGTCCGGCCGGGCGAAGAGTGCGGAAACCACTGCCTTGAGAATGGGAGGCCGAGTCGAAGCTCGAGGTCACGCAGCAGATGATCTCGAAGATGAACTTCCTCGAAGGTTGACTTCGGGATAGCTTCCTTGGGGCTTCGAAAGGCATCTTCTCTCGCGCTAGTTTCGCTAACTTATTCTCATTTTCTAGTAGTAGGGCCTTGTTGATCAACCGATGGAAGTTGGCATAGTCATGGAGGATAAGCTTTCCACGCATGTCTCCACGCATACCTTCCACAAAGCGGTCTATCTTTTTCTTCTTCATCGGCTACGCCATTGGGGGCGAGGGCAAGTTGGTAAACTTAGTGACATACTCGCTGACCGCTATATGTCCTTGTTTCGAGTCTCGAACTCATTCTTCTTCAATCTCATTGTACCACCGGCACGGTTAGTGCGAAGGTCGCTTTGAATTCCGCCCGTGAATTGGCCGCCAAACGGTTCATCCTCATCAGTCAGGCTTCGCGAACTTCTTCTACAACAAGGCCACGGCCAAGGCCGCGCACGGGTCGCTGGTTCTCCGGTCGTAGATGCTACGACCGCTTCTTCTTCTTCTTCTTCTTCTGGGACTCTGGACTTTCCTTACCTCTGCGGCAAGGTAATTCTCCCACCATGCGGCCGGCAAAGACTTTTAGTTGGTGGGTGGCAAAGTCCACCATGTCTCTGTTGGAGCAACGAGCGAGTCGGCTTTTTTCGTCCCCGAGCCGCCTTCGCTTCAAGAGGTTCGTCTGGCCGCAAAGAAAGGTGAGGGCCTTGTCCTTAGGAAGTCACGAGCTTGAATTGGCGGCACAGCCTGTGCTCACGATTATTGAGCAAAGCTTGGAGAATTTGGGTCTCATTGAACATCACTTGGGCCATTGTCGGATTTGCTGGTGGTGGAGGGTAGGTCTTGTCCTTGTCCACTACCACGCCACGCCCACGCTTCTTCCTCGCCAAGGCAAAGGCTCCACTTGACAGGGCGGCTCTTCTTGGCAAGCATCCTCAAGAAAAGATGAGACTTAGAACTAGGGAGGACCAAGGAAAAGGGTATATGAGGGTTCACTAGCCTCTAAGGCACACACAAAAGAACCAAATAGGAAGATCTAACAGATACAATACAAAGCCTAGAATGGCTGCATTATATTAAGGGGTTAAGTGTTACATGACTTTCATACAAAGCTTATACGCTAAGCTAAGTCATGACACAAGATACACATCGCCTACAAAAGGGAGAAACAAAAGTGCTTGTAACCCAAAAGATCGCTTAGCAAGCATCGCTAGCTACCCTAGCCTATCCTGACTACTCCATCGAGGAACGGGAGCGGGAGCGGCTCTGACTGAAGCTCGGCGAACGAGAGTGACTCGAGCTGATGTGCGGCGAGCGAGAGCGGAACGGCGGGGTCAAGGCCCATGCCGACACCTAAGGTCGCCGGCGGGCGGCGGATCGGGCGCTGCGACGCTTGCGCGCAGCCAACCCGCGTGCGGAGTCCCCGGGGCGAGGAGGAGCTGGAGCAAGTCAGAGCTGGCGGCGAAAGTGCTGGCCGCTGTGAGACGGCTACCTCTCTCGCAAGGGCGCGCTCTTCCATCTTGATGATGTCTCTGCCCACGCCGATGGTGTCTCTCTCCCACATGGCATCATGGTGGGCTTCATCGCTTCGATCATGTTGGTGCGGCGGGTGTCTGAGTGGGCCTCGCTGCTGGTGAGAAGCATCCGGCCGCTTGGATCTCGCTAGTGTGGGAGTGGATGTTGTGAATCATCGCCGGTCACCGCACTCGGTCAGCGGGCTCATCGCCGATGGCGATTTAGGACTCGGGAGCTCTCTCCATTGTAGAGACACGGAAGAAGCAAGACGGGCGACTTTGCAGAGGACCTCGTATCTCGACACAAGTAGGTGATAACGACACTGCCGCATCCTCGATAGCGCCGAGCCGCCGGCGTGGGGTGCCTCGCAAAGAACTCAGGGTTGTGAACTCGCCGTCCCGCATAGAGGAAAACCTCCATGTCCCAAGACTCGTGAGCTATAACCATCGCCTTCCGCCCCTCAAGAGCGGAGGGCGGGAAAGCTAAGGAACCGTGATCACCAAGGAGATCGATTTAAACCGCTTTCATTAACTCCATGAGAGCTATGGTCCCATGGGCCTCAAATGAGGAGAAGCCATCTACAAATTTTGAAACAGGGAAAAGATTAGTAACACTTAATGAGAATAGAGATAAGTATGGAACTAGGAATGATGAGTAGAAGCAATAAATACTCTATATTTTTGGTAAAACTTTTCTTAATTTTAAAAATAAGATCCAAGTCCTTAAGGCAACGCATCAATCTAACTAAAACTCTAAACAGATGCTCGATATCACTCGTTTTAATCCGGATTCTCGAGAATCCAAATCCTCAGGAATCATCGTATATTCCCTCGATCAAGAGCTAGCACTTCACAAGACACATTGTCAATCATTCATACAAGGCGTGAACGAAAACAAATATATTACAACACGGGTAACATAGACCTCATCGGGTCGAAGTTTACAAAAGGGCCGCACAAGGCCAAATATATTACATTACAAAAGAACCACCAAGTCTACAAATGAAGCAAAAGGGAAGGTAGGGCTCATCTCACACAGTAAGCGATCATGCCCAGGTACGACATGATATTAACCAAGGGTCGGATAATATCGGTTGTACGCGTACCAACGTAGTCTACTTAGACTGGGCGAGATCTAAACTACGTAACTATCCTACTCCTTGTCATATCCTTGTCCATCGCCTTCTCGTCCATCGTAGTAGGTATAGTCTCCTTCATCTTCATTATCTAAAGGGTGGGGAGAGAAGCGAGAATGAGCACTACTACCGTGTCATGAGCCAACACACAAATGCAATTATATATATGCAAGGCTTAACAAGGATGGTTCGGGTTCTTTTATTTATGAAAGCAAGTTTAGCAATAATATAGTTACAAATCCTATGACTTAGCATTTTTAACAAATTGCAATTTTTATAAAGAGAGTAATGTGCAATAATTATTTCAAAGAGAGGTTACCTCCACCTTCATGCTTATTTTGATTAAGGTTACATCCACCTTATTAACAACACTGGGTACATCCACCCGTGGAAGAACAAATTCGTAATAGGTGAGCCCGCCACATTTTTATACCACCCACAAGGTTTTGAAATAGAACTAACTCAAGTTAAGTTCCCATGTCCGCTTTTGACCGTGAGGGGCACTACTGCTTAAACAGCTTTAATACTCGCAGAGATAGCACACTTTACCCACAAGAGACAATTAACTCATTGCCCTACACAATTCCTTAGATGTGTAGTCGAGAGGTTGTCACAATAACGCTTCGACTTATCTCGCCTCTTCATTATTTCACATATAGGGTTACGCCCATGATGTTGAGCGGATGTTTTACTCGGATCGGGCATAGCGGTGCTATACCTCACCGACCGCAAAACGCCACCCTCCTCCTGTCCCATTCAAGCAGATGAATCCACTTGGCTCCCCATTTATCCGCCCAAATGAAATGGCATCCAAGGTTCAATAAATCTACTAAGCTAAGTCGCAAGTTTTTCGCAGACTTGTGGTTGCACTTGTTTAACACGGAGGTCGTGACCCGATTAAGTCCTTAGGGTTATCTCGGCGGTTCATTCCACAACCCAATCATTCTCGTGTTCCCGAGCACCAATCCGCCTCACCATCCGCCAGATAAAGCTAGCATTTTAGGTTTTTGAGGAGTAAACCAAACTATTTTCTCGCCTTTAGTCATTAGACCACCAATGACTACCCAAAACATTTTATTTTTGAAGGCATGATGATTTGGGGTATTTAATACCCTGTTTTTGAGCAAGGCTAGCATGTCGCCTAAGTACGACCTATAACTAGTATTACCATAGTATTACTAGGGTGACAAGGGTTATTGGATTCAAGTTGACATGGATGGCATATTAATTAATTAATTAAACAACAAGTAGGTAATTAACTACCTTAAGCTTTAACATACATTTGGTTAAAAATTAAAGCATGCAATTTGTTAATTTAAAAGAAACTAATTTACATAAAATGTAGGAGCAACATGGTCAAAGTATTGACTCGCTTTGGTTAGAGGCAAGATGATCGTGATATTCTTGGTCTTGATCAACTCGAGGGTCTCCCAAGGCTTTCGAATCCTAAACAAGCGATTTACCTAAAAAGCACAACGGCAAAGAGAGCAAGTAAATACAAAAGAATACACAAATGAATCTCCAAATTAATCAAGTCCTATGCCATTAGCAAGATCTTGATTTAACTAATTTTTAGAAATTTATTTTGCAATTTTGGAGCTATAACTGAGGAGATACGAATTTACGGGTTAAAAAGAAAAGGAAAAGAGAGAGAGAGGGAGTCATGGGTTCACGCATCAAGATGGACTAAGTCCACTAAGACATGCTATGGCTGGGTGGTTTCGTCCATGGCACAAGGCGCTGGCCCACCGCCGCTGAAAGGGGGAGGTGGTCGGGTCACATGCTGCTCGTGGGGGTCCCACACGGCAGTCTAAAGGGGAGGGGAGGTATCTATGGCAGGTGGGCCACCCAAAATCCAAAATTTCCCCATTGCTTCCTCCCCTGATTTCAGAACAGAGGAGGCAGAGGAGCACTGGGCGGTCCGCGCATGGGCTGGCATGGCGGAGAGAGGCCAGGGGGCTTGAGGCCTGGTGGCGGCTGGTCGCCAGAGGGAGGCGGCCCTGGGGTAGTAAGGGCCAAGCCGGGAGAGGCGGTGCGGTGGAGTAAGGGCGGGCGGCTTGACGAAGTCGGGCGCGGCGCCAAGGAGCGACGAATGCGCTGGCGATGATGGGCACCAGACGGGCAACATGGGGTGAGGGGTGCCGAGGAGCGGTCCGGCTTGGGTGGTTGCATGCTTTCAAGCCATGGCCGGAGCGGAGAAGATGATGCGCTGGCAAGCGGCATGTACCAATATTGGGCGGAGCAGGAGGGGGGAACGGGTTCTCAAAGCTACTGAGTCATGCAGACGCTGCCTCAGAGGCGGGGCTCACCGAGGCGGCTACACTGGCGATATGCGCCATGCCGTAAGAGGGAGCTCTATGACTGAGGTATGCTCTACTGCTCACAAAGGGCATGATGGGGAGCTCCAGGGGAAGAAGGGGCTTTTATAGAGAGCCAAGGGCAACGGAGGGAGTTCGGTCGTTGGCGGCGAGGACGCAGCAGTGTCAAGGCCCCGAGGCAAGATGGGCGCTCGAGCACGGGGATGAGACAGAGCGAGGGCGAGCAAAGGACGGTGGGCACTGGTGGTGCTCAGAGTCGACGTGGATGCTGCTAGCAGGCTATGCTAGCTGGCTGGGTCGGGTCCACGGCGATGACGCTACAGCACGACGGCTTGCCACGACCCGAGGAGACAAGACGGGAGGGTGATGACCGAGTGCGCCCTCGGTGCCGAGCCGACGCGGGCGCACGGACGGCTCTGGTCGCGGTGGGTGCGTTTCAAAGTGGAGCCGACGCAGAGAGTTAGGGTTGGTGGCGCAACAGACGGAGCAAAGCGGCCGCAAGGCTTGGCGCTACGGAGCAAGGGAGGCGCTGATCACAAGCATCGCAGAGGAGCAGCAGAGGGAGGACCGGCCGCAGCATGGGCGTGGAGTTGGCGGAAGCCGGTGGCGCAAGAAGGCTGGGGGAGCAGCAGAGGATGGGGGAGGACCGGGCGCTACTAACTGGCTTTGCTGCTGACCAGAGAGAAGAGGGGAGAAGGAAGATGACCCGAGTGGCCGGGTTGCACGGCCGGGCAGGCTAAGGGAGGGTGGGCCGAAGGCTAACCGGGCCGGGAAAAAGGAGATGGGGAAGTGGGCCTGCCGACGGGCAAAGGGGCTGAGCCCGAAAAGGAATGGCGCCCACCAAACGCCAGGCCCAGAGATTCAAACGGAGGAGAAGAACTCAAATCAAGAATTAATTTCAAATGCTACTTAGTATTGCATTTGAAACTCAAACCGAGGAAGAACGGAGATTTTCAAAATAGGAGATAGTTGAATTACTACAAGAACAAAACGAAATTAGTTATTATTTGACCGTCTGAAACGGACGTTATATAGCCGAATCACCGTATGAGGCTATACAACAAAAATAATTCTAAGTTTAGTAAAAAATTCAAAAAAGAAACACTAAGTATTGTAGGACCGGAAAGGCGACTAGAGGGGGGTGAATAGGAGCACTAACACTTTTTCACCTTAATTGAATTCAATACTAACTTCACTCCAATAGCTATAAAAGTTATAAAGATCAATATTCAAGCACAAGGAAGACTTGTATTGAATCCAATCAAAACCCGACGCAAAACACCCAAAATTACCAAAACCCAAATCTCAAAGTGTTGGGCGGTCGACTCTCTCAAATTGGCGGTCGACTTTTTTGCCTAGCGGTCGATCATTGATTTTGGCGGTCGATCACCGACGATGAACAAGAAAATCAGCACAATCAGCCTAAAAAACCGAAACAAAAATCGGTCTAACTTTTGATCTGTAAGGCCAAACTTCACGAAATTTGGAACACACATTCCTAAGGATATTAGGAACCTATTCCAAGTGGAGATTGAGTAGATCCACGTCAAAGTTTTGACCTTTTTCTGTTTTACCGAAGGAGGGTTCAAAACCGGGCAAAAACCAAAAACTTGATCCAAATCTTGCTCGTGGGTGATTGATGATCTAGATGATCCTAGATGTATTCCCACACATCACAGCAAGGTAAAAGAGGGCACGAAACAAACCAAAAACCACAGGACCAAGGAAGCACCCAAAATCATCAAAAGAGAAGGGAAAGCACATGAAGACTCATCTTTGAACAAACACCTATAGATTGATTCACGATTTGATGCTGGTTACAGCCACTCCATCCATGGAGGACAAAGCTTAATCTATGAGCACACAACTCAACACATCTCTCTAGAACCCTAAGCCTCTTCTCTTTCTCCTAAGCCCTAAGACAAACTAGGGTTTACCATGAAGTGCTTCCAGTGGCTGCCTAACAGCCCTCTCTCTATTCATATGAGGCCTAGAGCTTCTAGAAGACCTAACCCTAATGGGCTCCCGTTAAGGTCCAATACAAACGGGTCACACACGCACGCATCCTAAAGCGCCGTTTTCACTTTTCTTGACCTAATCCACTTCTTGACGCACCGTCTTGCGCCGGGTTGGCATTAGGTCACCAAGGCGGATTTGGTGAAATTACCAAATACCCTTCTCGATCTTTTCCAAGACCGAGTCCAAATCGCGCTAAACACATCCATGCTTCGCCACGTAGATTGATCCAGCCGCTCTCATCGTGTCGGCAAGTCTCTCCCATCCGATTCCCACCGACCACCTTGGCACTGCACCGACCTTCGCACCGCTTGATCCAACCAACAGACCGAATCGCCTGCTCGGTCACCTTCATCCATTCGCGCCATGCTTGAGTCACTTGACCTCACCCGCATCCATGATCGCTCGACCTCGCTCTCCAAGCTTAGTCCCGATCCTCCTCGCCGCTGACCGTCGTTGACCTCCAAGCCACCTGCACAAAGAATAGACAAGCAACACGAATCCGGAACAAGTTCTTCACAACTTGACCCACGTTAGCCAAAACATGCAATATGCAACACATATGCAATATCAAACAAGGATATGACCTATCCCAAAATCAATCTATAACTAATATCATCATTCTCAAGATAAAAACCGGTCGATCGCCATTTTGGCTTGGCCCGACCGCCTCGACCGAACCGTAAAATCAATTGAAGACAAGGCCGGTCTGACCGCGGATTGGCTTGCCTCGATCACACACGGACCGGTCTGACCGCCACACAGAAACCGGTCTGACCGCCTGAGACCTGACAGATTCAGTAACTTTGACGAAAACGATTGAAACTTCAAACCAAAAGCAACATTGCCAATTGTTTCATCATCCTAAGATCATGGGCATATCCCCATGATATCCACAACCTCCCCCTTGATGAACACATTGGCAATCTCTCAGAAAATGTGGTTTTGGGTTTTGAAAGGTAAAGTACCCGACGTTTTCGCACAAAGGCACAACTTGGTCCATTAGCAAGAGAAAGCAATGGAAATGACCAAGCTGGCTTCAGAATAGCATAAGCAAGTGAGATAAGGCAAAAGAAAGCACAAAAGCTTCAATTTCCAAAGAATAGCCAAAAATCTCACTCAAGTCCATATGAAAGAACAATTTCTATTTGACCTTTGATCATTGTGAGTCTTCAAGAATTGCAATTCAAATTCAGAAAAGAGCAATAAGACCAAAAGAATGTAATTGAGATGCTCCCACTCACTATGATCACCAAAGTTTTCAGAAAGTCCAATTTCCTCCCTATGACTCCAAAAAGCTCTAAAACAACATTTTCACCAATCTTTCTCCCCCTTTGACAATGAATTCATCAAGGTGCATGGAAGAAGATAAAGTATGAATGTAATGGAATGGCTGCAATTTTGTAATTTTTTTATTTTTCAGTTTTTTTTTGTTTTTTGTTTTTGTTTTTAACTTGAGCAAAATGAGCCATGAAGATTATCCATGAAGACTGTACAAGTATTACACCAAGCTATATTATGTGAAGCAGGTAGGTTCAATCATGGCAAAACATATACAGCAAAGCTAAGGCCAAAATAGCAATAATCTGAGATTAAATGAATTGAAGGCATGACAAGGTGCTCAAGATCATAGTTTAACTATAGGTATCCAAAAATGAGTCAGGCCATGTCTATAAGCAAAATGGAGCCAGAAGCTAGAAAATGAGTCAATTTTGAGCATTTTGAGATCAATTTTGAATCAACTAGTTCAAGCATTTAGAAATTAGCACTTTGAGCACTTTGCTGAAAATGATTGGTTTTATCTTAGTAAAGCAAGTCCTGGACTAGGAGCCATCCACAACTGCCTCCTAAGCTTCAACCAATTGCCAATTTGTTTTCTTAGCATTGTGCTAGATCTCAAGCCTCACTACGACCATCCCAGGCAACAAAAGCTTAAGAGAGTGGTCTGGGTCATCCAAAACTCCCCCGAGTTCATGCCTAGTGCAATGGCAAGTCGCCTCATGAGAAAGAATTGGTGAGATCAGCTTTTTCGCACGTAAAAAGCTCATTTTTATTTGCTTGACTTAAGAATTATCATAGCTCGATTTGAAACTCGTAATAAGTTCAAGACTCAATTAAGCCTATATGACATGGCATGAATCATGAAAGGATCACTAAAGCAAAACTAGTCACAAGATCCAACAAGTCATGTTTTGATTCAATTTTCTCACAGATAATAAAGCTAGCATGGCAAAAGCTAAGCTATACATAAAAATCCATAAAAGAATTCTAGCAGACTAGCACAAGACATGGCAGGTATAAAGTATGAATTCAAGTCATACAAGGATAATAATCAAAGCTCCACAAGATTATATTACAATGCAAGTTGTTGAATTGTAAAATGCATTATGATACAAATGAATGCAAAAGAGCAAACTCCCCTCAAAGCAAAGCCAAGAGAACTAATAACCCCAACTCTCCCCAAGAAAGAAGCAAAATGAGAAGAATCAAGAGCTTTAGTGAAAATATCCGCAACTCCGCCGCTTCGGACTCTACAAAGTGAAGCACAACATCACCCTTCTCAACATGGTCTCTAAGGAAATGATATCTAACATCAATGTGCTTAGTCCTAGAATGTTGCACCGGTTTTTAGCAATGTTAATGGCGTAAGTGTTATCACAGAAAAGAGGAACACTATCCAAAGACAACCCATAGTCCCGCAGAGTAGACAAGATCCAGAGAACCTGAGAGCAACCATCGGGTCATAGCTACATACTCGCCCTAAGAAGGGACATGCAACAGAGGACTGTTTCCTAGATGACCAAGAGATAAGAGATGTGCCTAAGAAATGACAAGTCCCAGAAGTACTCTTCCTATCCACTCTACACCCAGCAAAATCAGCATCAGAAAAGGCGCGAATGGAGAGAGCAAAAGAAGAAGAATACCAAAGTCCAAAGTCAAGAGTGTCCTGAAGGTACCTGAATATGCGACGCACTGCTTGACGATGAGAAGCTCGAGGAAGCTCGAATCGAGCGCATGCACACACAAAGAAATCAGTATGTCCCTCGACACTGTGAGATAGAGGAGGAGCCAATCATGTCATGCAGTATTCTTCCGTCCACTGCTCTCCATCCTCATCGTGGTCCAAAGACGGTGGTCGTGGCAATGGGAGTAGACATTGGCCTACTACTTCCCATGTCGGCGTCAAGAAGGTCCTTTGTATACTTACTTTGATGAATGAAGGTGCCTTCTTTCGCTTGCTTGACTTGAAGACCAAGGAAGAAAGTCAATTCACCCATCATGCTCATCTCGAACTCCCCGCTCATAGAATCAAAATCTGACACCAAAGCATGAGAGGAACCACCGAATATAATGTCATCCACATAAATCAACCAACAAAAAGTCACCGCCATGCCCGAGAGTGAACAAAGTTTTATCAACCAATCCCATTTTGAAATCATTTTTAAGCGTAAAACTCTTAAGCCTATCATACCAAGCTCTAGGGCTTGTTTCAATCCATACAAGGCTTTGGAGAGTTTAAAACATGGTTTGGGAACTTGGGATTTTCAAAACCAGGAGGTTGCTTGACAAAGACCTCTTCTTCTATGAAACCATTCAGAAAGCACTTTTGACATCCATTTGAAATAGCTTGAAGCCCTTGGATGTCGCAAATGCTAGCAAAATGCTAATGGCTTCTAATCTAGCTACAGAGCAAAGGTCTCCTCAAAGTCTAAGCCCTCTACCCGAATACCCTTGAGCTACAAGTCTAGCCTTATTGCTAACTACCAACCCATCTTCACTTTGCTTATTTTTGAAAACCCATTTTGTTCCAATTACATTATGATTAGGTGGAGGTTCAACTAAGGTCCAAACTTTGTTTCTTTCAAAATTTTCAAGTTCTTCATGCATGGCATTGACCCAAGAGGCATAAGAAAGAGCATGGGTGACATCTCGGTTCAAAAGAAGCAACAAAAGGTAATATGCATGAGAATCAGAGAAATGAACCCGAGCGAGTGACTTGCTCATGAAGATCCCCAATCATCTGCTTTCTGTGGATGCTGTCATTGAATTGAAGAGGAGCTCTCGTGTCAAGTGGCCTCTACCTCATGGGTCAGGAGGTAGGAGCAGAGCCACTCGATCGCTCGGTGAAGGTAGGAAGAGGTCGCTCATCCAAGTCGGGTGTAGTAGAAGCAGTGCTCTCCAACTATGTCAAGGGACTTGAGGATGGATTGGGTCCTCATCCTCGAGTCATCATCGACGAAGATGCTCTCAAAAAACCTGTGTACCGCAAAGATCGGGTCTAGTACCGTGACTAGCCTCATCAAAAGTGACTTCGCAAGTCTCAACAACTTTGTTAGTGTCAAAATTAAATACACGATAGCCACGAGAATGAGCAGGATATCCAAGAAATATGCCATCAGAACATCTAGATTCAAATTTATCAAGGTTGCCATGTTTAAGAATGAAGCACTTGCAACCAAAAATCTTGAAATGAGAAACTTTGGGCTTATGACCAAATCTGAGCTCATAAGAAGTCTTACCAATTACAGATCTCAAGAAAACCCTATTAGAGATATAGCAAGCAGTAGAGATCGCCTCAGCCCAAAACCTCCTAGGTGTGGAATGCTCATCTAGCATGGTCCTGGCCATCTCTACAAGGGTCCTATTCTTCCTCTCTACAACACCATTCTGCTGGGGAACTCTAGGTGAAGAAAACTAGTGCTCAATTCCCCTATTAGTGCAAAAAGTGGCAAAGGAAGAATTCTTGAATTCTATCCCATTGTCACTCCTAATGGCTCTCAAAGCTCCAGAAGCTCAACAAAGAAGTCTAAGGACCAACTCTCTAAAGAAGCCAAATGCCTCGCCCTTAGAAACCGTAAAATAAACCCAAGAATACCGGAGAAATCATCCACAATCACAAGCACATACCATTTCCCACCACCGATCGAACTCTAGAAGGACCAACAAAGGTCTAAGTGCAAGAGCCGACCAGTCCATCACCATCACTAAGGTAAGAGGTGGATGAGAAGCGTAAACCATCTTACCATGTCTACAGTGGTGTGCACACAAGGTCTCTAATAGCCTTCACCTAGGCAAACCTCTAATCAAATCCTCACATCGACTCTAGTCAAGTGGTCGGGCCTATGTGACCAAGCCTACGATGCCACAACACTAAATCATGGGAGTCGGTTACAAGACACCTAGGGCTAGAAGCGTAAGAGACACGAAATCAACACAAAAGATCCTCTCAAACCTAGAGATCTCAAAGACAAGCTCACCAGAGGAATCTATAACCCTCAAGACTCATCACTCTTAAATCTCACCTCTAGACCCTCATCAAGCAGCTGAGAAATAGAAAGCAGATTATACCTCAGCTTACTTACCAAAGCGACGCCCTTGAGCATGAACTTGTTGTTGACGCGCACTGTGCCCTTGGCTGTCACGGTCCCAGTAGAAGCATCCCCAAATGTAATCAATTCATTGCCGGATGCACGTGTGAGGGAGGAGAACCATCTAGAATCTCCAGTCATGTGTCGAGAACAGCCGGAGTCAACAAGCCATATGTCCTCCTTCCTCGCACGACGGACCTACAAGGCACAAACAGGAAACATCTATGCCTCAGTACTGGGGTTAGTGATAAAAGACTTGGGAATCCAGTACTGAGTCACACGATGCTTAGGCAAAACAAGAGAAGCAAAGAAGAAATGGTTAGGAGCAAAATCATAAGAATGCACACGAGAACCACCTAGACCTCTCCGAATCGACCTACCAAAAGGTCGGTACTCCCCCTGTCTAGATGCTACCCGTGGTCTCTCCTCACAATGTCCTAAACCAGAACGCTGCCTAGAGCCACCAAATGAGTCAAAGAAGTCATCTACGAACTCAGGCCTATGTCTAGCAGAAAAACAAGCTGTCTGGCTCTAGAGACTACAGCAGGTGAAGAAACTCCTCTAATGGTCCTCAAGGCACTCATCCTCTCCTTCCTCTCAATCTTGGCTCTACGGAAGCAAAACTCAACAATGTGGCCATTCTTCTTGCAGAAGGTGCAATGGTACTTGACCTTTTCACGGGTCTGACCTAATGAAGTAGAAGCACTTATCTTGCTAGAAGTGGTTTGGGCAAAACCAACAGATTTGAAGACTATCTTGGATGACTTAGAGGGTTCTACCTCAAACAGGCCACTCTCAACAGCTCTAACAACCTTAGGTGGATGATTCTTGGAATGCTCTAGGGAATCAAAACCTAGGCCACTATTATTCACACTCACCTTAGATTTGTCTAGAATCATGTTGAGTTTCTTCCTCCCACCAAAAAATCTCTCAACAGTCCCTTTGAGGTAGTCATTTTGTACAGCTAGTTCATAACAAGAAGCACACTTATTTGACTTGCTAGCCCTATCAGACTTTTCCTTATAGTGAGCTACCTCGGCTTTCAAAGCCTCACAAGACACACAATAGTTATCCCTAATCTTATCCAACCGCTTCTTGAACTTAACTCTAAAAGCTTCTTGTATCTTATCTACATTATGCCCAAGTTCAATACAAAGAGTACAAGAATCAGAATCAACAACTTTCTTTGAAGCAAATCATGGACATGGATTGTTCAATTTTAGCCTTTTCTTCTAGTGTCTTGTTTAAAGCATCATTCTCAATTGTGAGTTTAACACGCTTTTCACATGAAGCAGCTTTTAGAGTAAAGAACCATTTCACCATCTCCTTCATTTTAATCCTACTATCCTCACAATGAGAACACATGTGACTAGCATCAAATTTCTGCAATTCTTTCATAGCGCTATCCAATTTTAATTCAAGCAAAGCACGCTTTGAGCAAAATAATGGAATAGCATCAACAAGAGTCACATCTAAAGCAATGGCATTCATGCAAGCGGACTAGACTTGAGAGTTTCTAGTTCATCAAAAGCATCTTTCAGCTTGACTAGCAATAGAGGAATGAGCAGATTTCAGATTTGCTAGTTCATTAAGCAAGCTAGAGCAAGAATCACAATCATCGCCAGGATTAATGGATTTGAGCCTATCAACCTCTAAGTTCAAATCATCAATCATGGCATCCTGCTTCCTAATCATTTTTTCTTGCTTATACATTTTCTTTTCAGCATAGGCTAAAGCATGTTTCATACTAGTAAGTGAAGGACGACCTCATCGGGATCGCGAAAAGGTCGCCATCGTTGGAAGAGTCGACGCCATGGTCGCCGCTAGCCATTAAGCACATGCCGTGAAGTCCTCGGCCTTCTTCTTGCCATGAGAGTCATCGCTGCCATCCTCCGCCTCCGAGTCCACATCGCTCATGTTAACACTCTCAAGAGCGGCAAGGACTTGGCCGATTTAACTTGCGATAGTTGGGCTTCTTGCCTTTCTTGTCTTTGGCTTGATGACGCCTCCGAGAGTCCTTCTCCTCCTTGCCCTTCACTTGGGGCACTTGGAGCGAATGTGGTTAGGCTCACCACACTCAAACAAGTGACAGGCCACCTCTCCTCCCTGCTCTCACTTTGTTGTAAACTCGAGAATTTGGTGGATAGGAGGGCTAAATCATCCTCGTAGCTTCTCTAGTCGCTCATCGCTCAAAGAATGTAAAGTCGACAAAGAAAAGCCGATGAGCTAAAATCAAAGGAATCACGAGCTACCCTTAGATGGGTCGACCACCAAAGCCATCGACTCGCCTTGGGGAGACGCGAGATAAAGTCAATCTCATGCGTCTTCAACCTCGAGTAGAGCTTATCCATGGTAAGCTCACTCATGACAAGGTTGTCATTGATGGATGTGATCTTCATCCCCTGCACCTTCACATCAAGAGCACCCAAAAGTCGGGCGTTGCTCGCACTCGGTGAAAACAAGATCAACAAATACAAGGTCATGAAGAATCTTGGAGAACCTCCCCCACAGCTCATCTAAAGACTCATCAGGTCTTTGCTCGATCTTTGAGTATTCTTTCTTGAGCTGGTTCTGTCTCACTTCCTTGATCGCAGTCCAACCCTCGTGGTAGTCACAGAGGGTTCTCCAGATCTCGTGAGTAGACCTCAAATGAGCCACACGCTCAAACTCAGATCAACTAAGACCTTGGATCAAGAAATTGCGAGCTTTGCTGTTAGCCTCAATGTTGATCACATCGTCATCGGCCGGCACGACATATGGATTTTTGACCTTAAGCCAAATAGCGTGCCCTTGAGCCTCGATGTAGGCATGCGTGCGTGCCTTCCAGTAAGCAAAATCAACTCCATCGAACACGTGGTTTGGTCGAATACTTGTCGGCCGCCATGGCTCCAAAGACCGTTAAGATCTATGAGAAGAGCTAACCGGCTCGATACCAATTGTAGGACCGGAAAGGCGACTAGAGGGGGGTGAATAGGAGCACGAACACTTTTTCACCTTAATTGAATTCAATACTAACTTCACTCCAATAGCTATAAAAGCTATAAAGATCAATATTCAAGCACAATGGAAGACTTGTATTGAATCCAATCAAAACCCCGACGCAAAACACCCAAAATTACCAAAAACCCAAATCTCAAAGTGTTGGGCGGTCTGACCTCTCAAATTGGCGGTCTGACTCTTTTGCCTAGCGTTCAGACCGCCCCTGATGATGAACAGGAAAATCAGCACAATCAGCCTAAAAAACCGAAATGAAAATCGGTCTAACTTTTGATCCGTAAGGCCAAACTTCACGAAATTTGGAACACACCTTCCTAAGGATATTAGGAACCTATTCCAAGTGGAGATTGAGTAGATCCACGTCAAAGTTTTGACCTTTTCCTGTTTTACCGAAGGAGGGTTCGAAACCGGGCAAAAACCAAAAACTTGATCCAAATCTTGCTCGTGGGTGATTGATGATCTAGATGATCCTAGATGTATTCCCACACATCACAGCAAGGTAAAAGAGGGCACGAAACAAACCAAAAACCACAGGATCAAGGAAGCACCCAAAATCATCAAAAGAGAAGGGAAAGCACATGAAGACTCATCTTTGAACAAACACCCATAGATTGATTCACGATTTGATGCTGGTTATAGCCACTCCATCCATGGAGGACAAAGCTCAATCTATGAGCACACAACTCAACACATCTCTCTAGAACCCTAAGCCTCTTCTCTTTCTCCTAAGCCCTAAGACAAACTAGGGTTTACCATGAAGTGCTTCCAGTGGCTGCCTAACAGCCCCCTCTCTATTTATATGAGGCCTAGAGCTTCTAGAAGACTTAACCTTAATGGGCTCCCGTTAAGGCCCAATACAAACGGGTCACACACGCACGCATCCCAAAGCGCCGTTTTCACTTTTCTTGACCTAATCCACTTCTTGACGCACCGTCTTGCGCCGCGGGTTGGCATTAGGTCACCAAGGCGGTATTTGGTGAAATTACCAAAATACCCCTTCTCGATCTTTTCCGAAGACCGAGTCCAAACTGCGCGAAACACATCCATGCTTTGCCGCGTAGATTGATCCAATGCTCTCATCGTGTCGGCAAGTTCTCCCATCCGGCTCCCACCGACCACCTTGGCACTTGCACCGACCCCTCGCACCGCTTGATCCAACCAACAGACCGAACCGCCTGCTCGGTCACCTTCATCCATTCTACGCCATGCTTGAGTCACTTGACCTCACCGGTATCCATGATCGCTCGACCTCACTCTCCAAGCTTAGTCCCGATCCTCCTCGCCGCTGACCGTCGTTGACCTCAAGCCACCGCACAAAGAATAGACAAGCAAACACGAATCCGGGAACAAGTTCTTCACAACTTGACCCACGTTAGCCAAAACATGCAATATGCAACACATGCAATATCAAACAAGGATATGACCTATCCCAAAATCAATCCATAACTAATATCATCATTCTCAAGACAAAACCGTCAGATCGCCATTCTCGCCATTGGCCTAACCGCCTCGACCGAACCGAAAATCAATTGAAGACAAGGCCGGTCTCGATCACGGATTGGCTTGGCCCGACGGCCACACGGACCGGTCTGACCGCCACATAGAAACCGGTCTGACCGCCTGAGACCTGACAGATTCAGTAACTTTGACGAAAACGATTGAAACTTCAAACCAAAAGCAACATTGCCAATTGTTTCATCATCCTAAGATCATGGGCATATCCCCATGATATCCACAGTTATGCTGACATGATTTTTCAAGTGTAGCGATTTCTACAACTATTGTAAAAGTTGCATGATTTTCAGCTACAAAATGCATAAAATTTAGTAAATAGGACAGGCATAAAGTGTTGCACATGACAATTGACCAAGAAACACATGATACATGTATTTGTAGCCTAAAGATTCATGGATCAGACACATAATCATGATCTGTACAACAATTTAGCACGTATCACCAACTATACACAATGTTAAAAGGTACCATTAACCGTATGATGAATGGAACATGTGCTAAACGTTCCATAACTCACGATGACATACAAGACTCTGACGATAAACCACCTTGCGGTTAAATATCTCACAAATACTTAACCGCATGGCAGTTAGCACATTGTTAACTACCTTAAACCTCCGACCAGTTGTAACGCTTCATCAAGGACGCTTTTCCCAGAGTAATCGCCGTTCTTCGGGAGTTATTTAATGGTGAAGCACGTAAGACTAAGGAGACACACAATAGCTTAACAAATGAAGGCAACACGTGTCAAGCAAAGAGTATTCAATACATTCAAGTAATTGGAGATAGTCCCTAGTCAAGTCTTGTAAACCCGCCATATAAATAAAGAGCAAATTTCATTCTCTTCCGTGATACTCTACGCCATTTTCCTCCTTTTATTTTCATAAGATCGGCGATTCGATCGTCGACACTACTAATATTGGAATACGTTAACAAGCCAGCGATCACAATCTTCGGGATTTACATAATCTTGGAATATGCCAAAGAGCACAATGTTTTGTTTGTAGAAGATGCTATCAGTATGACAAGAGAGATGGGTTTTAGATCGCCAAAGCACACGGTTTGGCTAATAGTACACGAGGAGGCCATCAACCTGGGTTTGAACCACCTAGCTGAACCATTTTAGCATGTATCACCAACTATACACAATTCCATTTTAAGTCAATGCACTCTAGTAATCTTGGAATACGTTAACAAGCCAGCAATCACAATCTTCGGGATTTGTTAACAAGCCAGCGATCACAATCTTCGGGATTTTAGTAATCTAGTAATCTTGAATACGTTAACAAGCCAACATCGTAGACAGGATTTATCACAATGTAAGCCAGCGATCACAATTAAATTGAACCATTATATACCTCAAGAGATAGATTTGGAGAGGTTGAGACTTCATATGTAGGTGGTGGAGGCGGAGATGCGGGGGAGGTGGAACTGCAGTAAAAGACATTCCAATATGCTCAGCCACATTCTACAATCATAACATTTAATGCAAAAAGGTTAAATGTAGTTCAACATCTATTATTCAAAGTAAAAACAAATATGTTGAATGACATATTGCACCTCCATGAACCTCTGGATGTTGGTATTGTGGTTGTGCACACTACTACTCTAATCTAACAAGGTCTGTGCATAATCCTTTGCTAAACGAGCATTACGAGTTTCCCTTCTCTCATGTTCCTCTTCTTCTCGACATTGACGCTGAAGCTACCAAGAGGCATCACTACTCGCAACTCGATGAGGGCCTCTATCCAACCTTAGCTATGACAAACATAAAGTATGGTTATTCATGGATAACATAAGTAGTCCATTATGTGCAATTGACATATTTGTAAATATATCTAGCACAAGTTTACATGACTGAACTCTACTAGTATATCTAGCACAAGTTTCTAACTTCTTGTCTCTTTTGAGTCCATGCTATCAGAGACATATGCAATTGATGTGTCGGTTGCCTAGTTAAATCCACATAGGATGTTATACAGAACCGTGATAGATCGACATCAAGAGACCCTTTTGCATGTGGAGAAAATCCAAGGTTGCAAAGATTGTACTTTAGCAGAATTAATAATGATACAGATAAAGCAATGATGTAAGCCAGCAAGCAATCAATTAAGTAAAATGTTTAATTGCTTGGTGGCATCGCCGCCAGGACCTCCTTCTAAGCTTTGGCAGTCAAGATCACAATATCTCAAAAGGAAAATTATCACCAAAAAAAAGAGAGAAATACTAGCATAAGCATAAAACTTATCCAAAGGATACATTGATACTACTTCCTTAGTCGACAATTGAATGCTTGCCTACCACTCTAAAATCCAAATCTCGCTTTAGCATAACAAAGACAAACAGAGTTCGTTAATAACAGAGCACAAGTAATCTCATCACAAGGATAGTAGCAAATGCAAGTAAGTGTTCCTTCGGTAAGAAGCATCTATTGATAAGGACATCACGAGATAAATAGGTCAGAATTCCACTGGTAAAGTGATAAATGCTTCATAGACACCTTCAAATAATTGGCGCATGTAGAGATTCAGATACACCAGAAAGCCAGCAACACACTAATCACAGAGCATCCCCCCCCCAATCTACTGCCACCAAACATATTCCCAACATGCTATCGCCACACAACAAGTTTGGACACAAAAAACAACATAAGCATCAGCTATGTAAGACTTTGCACAGAATGCTATGAGCCTTTGTCATTCTTTGCAAAGATATGAGTGAAACAAGCATAGCAGAAGATCCATACAAACTTTGAACCAACCGAGAACAATCGCACTAATGGCAAAGATATGGTTGACATCTTGTCGCCATATATTAGCCAAAAAGAGATTTTGAAAAGTGTAACACCATTGAAGCAAATCCCAGATTTCTTTCATCAATCGAACAAACGATCGTTTTTTGGACCTCGAGGTTTAATATAGACATTTAATATAGCAATCAATGCCGATGAAACCCGGATGCTTTTTACATAATTTCACCTTTTTTTATGCTCGTGAAACTTACAATTAGTTACAAGAAATTTTTGAAAATGCACAATGACTTTATTCTTGTGTGGTCAAGCTAGGTACATGTTGTACATAAGTCTTGACAACAATACCAAAGAATATTGCATGCCCTTCCTATTGGATGGTAGATGTTCATAAGTCCAAGGCTCGGTGAACATCCAACAACAAAGTTTTTGGCATAAAATGACTACATTTATATTAAAAAACAATAAAGTTTGCGCCACCGAGATCTCAATAGTTTGTATGGAGCTAAGCAATCGATGTGCCTATATGCATTTCAGATCAAAGTCCAGGGAAGCCCAGACTAACAAAATAACATGCTTTTATAATAGTTATGGAAGTGAGTCTGAAATTCTCAGCTCGATGAATTCTCTAATGTAAAATTCAAGTGAACTAAGTAAGCCCCAAGTTCCATGAATTATGTGACATAAAATTCAAGTGAGCAAAGAGGCACAAACAACACGATTTCATACTATGCATAAAAATAATAATTGATTTTCCATCAACTCGACCTTCAACGAAAGTGATCCTCGCTGACCACTAAGAAGCATAGCATGATAATACACACACCATTTCTTTTGGATCCTGTGTTTGTAATCCATGAACTTTGTGCTATGATCGTAATGCCTTGATAAATCAATATCACAAGAATATGCTTCTCGAAGCCCCAACCCTAAGAACACATCTGAAAGGAGCGTTGGAGAACACAAACAAAAACATACAGAGACCTATCTTAACAAAGTGACATACGGACTGGGAGCAGGCGGACACCAAGAAGACACCAAGCAAGTTACAACAAGAAAGGGCAAGCGACACCAGAGTGAGGAGAGGGACCGATGGCGCCAGTCGAGGAGAGGAGGCAGAGTTGTGGCAAGAAGTGAGAAGCACCTGGAGTGAGGAGCAATGGTGGGAGGGACCAACGTGCTGGCGGGATGCAAGAGAGGCCAACCACGAGTCCTAGGTTTAGCTTTTAGGGGAAGAGGGGCGGCTCGATAAGGAGGACGTGGAGGATTCACGGCACGGCTCTGGGAAGAGGAGAAGAAGGGGAGCAGGCAGCAAGTGCATTTACTTCAAGGAGGACGAAGAGGAGGAGGGCTAAGGCGGCTTCTGGGAGGAGGAGGAGGGCGGCATCGGGAAGCAGATTGCAGCTTGGGGTCATGGTGACAAATGGGGAGGAGGAGAAGAAGGAGGGGCATCGGGAGAGGCTGCAGCTGGGGGCGGGCGGCGGCTTGGAGGACGAAAAGGAGGAGGGGCGAGCGGCTCGGGGGAGGAGGAGGGGCGGGGCGGGCGGCTTGGGGTAGGAGGTTGGGAGGGGGCGGCAACGCTTGGAGCAAGATGGCGGTGCGCGGGCGGTGGTTGCTACGGGTGGTTGGGGAATTAGGGTAGGGCACCCGTGAACGAGGCAAGTAAAAGTAGAAAAAAATTGGCGTGACGCCTAAAAAAACAAAGTAGCGGCGTAGCTAAAAAAAAATGGCGCCTAAAAGAAAACATCGCGTAGCCAAAAAAAATGGTGCATAAAAAAATTTCAGCAAAACAAATGGCGGGGTGCTAAAAAAAATAGAGACAAAAATAAAAAAATACATTCCCTACGGTTTTATCCATCCGAGTAGGGAAAGTTGCCACCATAGTGCTGACATGGCATAGTCTATTTCTCTCTCCATAGTCTTTCCCTAGTAATTTACGTAAACAGTAGGGAACGATTTCGTTCCCTAGGTTTTTTTACCTCACCCTAGGGATAGATACTTTCCTTTGAATTGCAATTCCATTACTAAGGAACGTTTTAAACTGTAGGGAAAACGGGGATTTCTAGTAGTGTTAGGGTGTGTTCATTGATCCGAGGGCTGATTCCAACAACTTAGTCTCGCTGGAGCTCGGCTCGTTTACAGCCCTAGATACCGCAGCAACACCACCCTTCTCGCCTCTGGAAGCTACACGCCTACATCTCACGTCGGGCGCCGCTCCTTGGCTTCGTCGGGAGCACCAAGATACCGCCTTCGCATGCACGCCGTTGGTCTGCGGCTCCGCAAAGACATCCGCTCGCGCCATATCGCGCCTACACTCCAAATTTACTCATTATCGCCGCCGCCGTCGCTGCTGCAGCGTCGGTAGTATTCGCCGCCACAAGACGCTGCTAAAGATTTGCACTCGCCACTCGAACAAGCAGTGGGTGGCTAGGGTGGGCAGGCTTAAGCCTCTTGGCGGCCATGGGCCTTAGCAAGTTACCTCCCCAGGCCCACGGGTCCATGACCCTTACCGCCTTCGCATCGGGCGCGTTTTTCTTCCTATGCGATCGGTCATGACGGCGCCATCGGGCGACGGGCGCCATGCGCGAGAGAAGGGGTGTCTCCGGCCGGTGGTAGCTTGGCGAACACGAACGCTAGAGCTTGTCAGAATGGTGGGTCCGCCCCTACCCACTTGGTAGCGGGCGGTGAGTGTGCTAGATCATGATTCATGCCACTGTGTCGAGCAGTTTGTGGATCGTTACGTGCTCGTAAGGCGACTACTCAGGCTGAGATTTGGTAGTGGGTGGTGAGTGTGCTAGATCATGATTCATGCCACAGTGTCGAGCAGTTCGTGGATCGTTACGTGCTCGTAAGGCGATCTACTCGGGCTGAGTTTTTTTTTTGTCGGGAAAAATCTCCTTTTGGTGAATAGGATCTCTCATCCGATCACACCCTCATTTCTCCTCGCCCTTCTTCTTCTGGTCTTTGCACTGTTGCAATAAAACTCTGAAAGCTGCACGTCGTCGAGGACAGGAAGAGCCACAGCTGAAGATTTGAAACACCAAAATTTCAAAGTTTGAAAATCAGTTTGAATTCAAAATCGAATTTCAAAATTCAAATCAAAATCAAATTTCGGTCAAATCTCGCCCAAATCCCAAACCCTAACCCTAACCCTAACCCGCTTTCTCCTCTCCTTCCCGCTTCTCACGGCGCGCCTCCAGCCTCGCCGCCTTTCACCCACGCGGTCGCGGTCGCGCCAAGGTCTGTCTCCACCCGCCTTGGCCGCCCAGACTTGAGCCGCCATACGCCTCCACCTCGCCTCGCCTTCAATGCACCTGCCACCCCGCCCCAAGCAAGGGCGGCGCCACCTCCCGGATTGCTCCAGTGAGGGGTCGCCGCCACCTCCTTGCGCCATTAAGGCCCCGCACCGCCCCAGACGCCCTCGCCGCCGCCGCCTGACCCGCCGGCACCGCCCAAACCTCGCGCCAACCACCACACCCCTGGCAGAGGCGACCCACGCCGTCCCCCATGCCCTCCCTCAGCCTCATCACCATGGGCTATAAATAGCCGCCCGCTCAGCCTCCCAAGCTCACACCACCAGCCGCCACCCTCCCCTTCTTCCCCGACCCCGGAAGAAGCCCCACCGCCTGCTTCCCCACCCGTAAGAGCAAAACACCCCACCCCTTGCAAATCCCCACCCGGTGCAAACCCAGAGCCCTCCCCTACCCTCCCGGTCACGGCACCACGGATCTATGCCGGCGCCTGCCCCCGCACCCCAAAACCCTAACCCTAGAAAACCCGAGCCCACACACGCAAGAAACCCTAGGGTTTTGAGACCTACTGGCGGCGCCTCTGCTGTCCTCCCTGTCCCCGCTTGGCCGCCGCCATTGCCGCTGCGGCCCAGCTGCCATGCGCCAAGCCGCTGCCCGCTCCCGAGCCGCCTCGCTGCCTCCGCCCACGCTAGCCGCGGGGCGCTTTTGCGCAAGCCAGCCCCATGAGTCCTCCCATTTTTGGCCGCGAGTGAGCGGCCGTGGGCCGGGCAAGCTACTGCTTCCTGCTTTTTTTTAGGCCGACAAGAAAAGCCCAAGATCTGTTCATCCTAAAACCGCCCAACACTGTTCCTTGCACAAGAAAATTTGGTTTTATTCCAAAAATTCCAGAAATTGCTTTTAAGCCAAAATTCCTATTCCTAAGCCTAGATTAATGATTATTTATTGTTTGTGTCTAAATAATAGATATAAACAAGAAAATGATTATTAATTGTCGAAAACCCTAACTTGAGTTAGTATAGCCTTCCTACCGCCTCAAACCGTAAAGTCTAATCCTAACTCCGCTCACCGTGATCCACTTCATTTAATTTTCTTTCTCTTTTAGTATTTTTGTTGTACTTGGATTCGCTTGTTAGGCTCAATCCTTGTCGAGCCAAAGTGGTTTATTGGTTTTGTGTCTTGCGCTAGGTTTCGACGCCGACGAGCCACCAGACTTCACGGACAGACACCGACATCGCAGACAATTCGAGGACGCCAACCAGAGGCAAGTTGCATACCTTGAACATATTGAACCCACATGTCATATATTCATATTATTATCTTCATTAAAATATTTTAGCCAAGTATTTCAACAAAGAAATAATACTTTGGAATGCCATGTTGATTAGATATAAGTCCTTAACCCCACATATTAAACCACCTATTCTTGTAAGCCATATTTACCTTGACAACCTTGGTTCACATAAAATATTAGTAAATATTCGCTAAGTCATGAAAACCTCTCGTTCTAAATATCATATGAATGTTGGCTTTAGGCCAATAGGATTTTGGGTGTAAGTTGAGGGTCGTCCATTGAGTTGGGCAACCCAATATACTTGGTAAAATGGGTCATCGGTGAGATCAAGAGGTGGGCAACCGCGGTTGGGCCATCGCCTCCGGATGACAAGTAAGGACAAGAACCTTGTGCTAAGTAATGTACACAAGAACCGCTCAACCACATGCGTGGTCATTACTCCCTAGCTTAGTACATCGCTCATCCAATTGAATATCTATAGCATCAAAGGCAAGTCGGGGTGGACCCCTAAGGACACTCACGATCCTTGCAACCAGATAGTCTGCCAAATTTCTCGGTGCAGAGTCCACTATTGGCCGGTGGTCTCCCGAGGGTCAGATGGATTAAGATCTACCGTAGAGACTAAAAAGGATAAGCGAGTGAAAAGGCTTTGTTATCCTTACTCGCCAGCGCAAACATGTTGCGTGGGCAATATGAGTCTGTGATATCGTGTGGGTAAAGTTGGGCAACTCGCAGAGTGTAATCAATGTTATTCAATACACCGTGCTTCCTTAATGAAGCTGTGTTCATGGGTGATTCCAACATACAAAGCATAAGTAGAATTTACAGATGTTAATTGGTAATGTCGGTTGTTAAACCCCCGTGGCTATATTTATTATCGCTTTTATGTTCTGCACTATTGTAAAGCTTTTAAAGTCAACTTTTGCATTCCACATATACCGCTTGGTAAAGCCGCACCATTTCCTTGATATTTCCAAAGATATAGTTAAATAGCTTTTCCTATGCGATTTGTTGAGTACGTAGTTGTACTCATTCTTGCTTAAATCAATCAATGTAAGAGTTTTGGGAAGATCCGTGTTCTCTACGAACAAGAAGAACCGAGACTTCGACGACCACTTGGTACTAGGGTCTCGTTCACGCCAAGCTTCCTGTGGTTCTAGCAATTCTTTTGCAAGTGTATTATATTACTTTCGGCTCGACGCCGCTCCGCTTTTAAACCGGGTTAAGCCCTATCTCGCTGTAATAAAAGTCTGCTTTTGTTGTAACGCTTGCTTGCTTAGAAACCACTTGCCATTTAATGTACATCCCGGACAGCTAGAAGATTCTAGCGATCCCTAGTTTCGGTCGTTATAAAAGTGGTATCGAGCCACTTGCCCGTAAGTTGAGACCTTAGCTTGGTTATAGGTTGAAGACCTTTAAAACTAATAATTTCAAAAACTACAAAAGAATTCTCAAAACAAAAATATAAGTATTAAATTGCTGTCTCTTTTCCTCTCTTGCTACCTTACCTTACTTTAGACTTGAAAAACTTGTGTTGTTCTTCTAAAAAGATTTATCTCCTCTTAACTAACCTTTCAAACTTTCCGTTTGTCAGGAAAATGCAGAAATCCTACTCCGACCACTCAGAGTTTAGAGGATGGAGCAAAAGACTACTCGAGATGATGCAGTTTATCGGCGCCACAGCAGAGCAGTTACCTGTCTTCCACACAGAGGAGCAGATCTGTGATGGAAAAAGGTACCACTGGAAGGCATGGATAAACCTGGTTCCGTTAGCTTACAAACCCGACATCAATGTCGGGCCAGGGTCAACGCTTCTGAGAGAGAGAAGCGATACAGATGTCGCAAGGCAGTAAAGGTTACACTGCGTCGATTATGATTCGTAGTTTGAACACTCAATATCACCGATTCCACAGAGGGGAAGCGATGGATCCAGCTTCCAAATTCCTTGCCCAGGTGATGATGAAGACCCCCGCATCCGTGAAGTTGCCACCCACGTGCTAGCCCAGGAGATTCTATATACCAGGGTCCTAAAGGAATACCGTAAGGTGCACCGTATATCACTTGGCCAAGCACGGAATCAAGAACATGCGAAGGAGTTAGATCGTTATAATGAACCGCATCAGGGACAGATCAATCGTGATGAGAGCCCCGACGCCTCAAGATCCAACAAGGAATATACACCGAGATCACCGGATTACACTCCTTTGTCTCCGCTATTACTCCGAGTCACCTCCAGCGCCGCCTCATCCAACGGGCATAGCACACTTCTCCGCCGCCGCCCGAGGATCCAACAAGGAAAGGAGAAGATGGAAGAGGCAACACCCACCAAATAGTGACGAAAAACTGCTAAAGAAGAAAAGAAGGAGGATTCTGAAGAGGAGGAAGACCCAGAGATGCTGATCCACTACACCACCAGCAACCCTCCGTCCAGTGGGTGGTAGAGTCCTCCGCAAGGTGTTAGATTACGATAGAGTATTGTAGATCCACCTACCTTAGTAGTAGAACGACTTTTGATTGTAAGAAAAGTTGTGTATTGTACTCTAAGTAGTATACATCCAAATTTTTGTAAATTAATTTGTCTACTTTGTGTAAAATATAATAAATAAGTTGTTTTCCTATCCATATCTCAGATATCATCTTGTCAAAAGTCATTTCTTCATTCGCCTTAATCACTTACCTATTGCTTTCACCGCTTATCTAAGAATCAGTCTTACTTATCTCACCGTGTTTGGTCAAAACCGCCGCAGATAAATTCACAAAGATGTCTCGAAATAACAACAATGAAACCGGTCAATCAACGGGCAACCACCAAGCTTGGCAGAGGTCATGGCTATGATGGAGAGAAATAGATTCCAGTGTAATGTAATCAAAGCGATTAATGGAGCAACATACTCAACTCCTCGAACAAATTGCCGCAAGACCTACAAATGGACATACTCTCGAGGCAACAATGGAGGAGTGACTCTGTGCTTCAGATGGGCGATTTTGTAAAACAAGGCCACCAACTTTCACAAAGGTCACCAGAGCCAAGTAGTAGTCGATGACCGGATAAGGGATATTGAGAGAAAGTTGACACTATCCATTAGTGACAAAGAGAAGACTTTGTTTGCTTCTCATCAACTACAAGGTCAAGCGGCGTGGTGGATGAATTATCGACTCTTCATCCAGTAGAGATATACCATGGGCGTAATTCAAGGAAGCATTTCATAAAGCCCATGTCCCCGAGGGCATAGTTGCGACCAAGTCGTGGAATTTCTTGCTCTTAAGCAAGGAGGCCAGACAATCATAGAATACTTGCACCAATTTAACCAATTGGCGCAGATGCTCCACATGAGGTGGATATCTTGGCTAAGAAGATGGAGAAGTTTTCACAAGGTCTCAAAAGTCATCGAATTTCACATTTCAGCTCTTGACTTCTCGACCTAGCTTCCATGGTGAATAAATTGATAATCTCGTAAGAAGCGAATCGATATGGAAGAAACCCGAAGAGGAAAATGAAGCAAATAACTCCACCACAAGTGCACCAAGGGGAGAATGACGCCCACCCATCTTCCAGATTTCACCAAGACCCTCTATGAATACAAATACCAAGACCATCAATGAACCCAAAGAAGAAGATCACTTTTAGTGGAAACAGAGTCACCGCAGCTCAATGCTATAACTGTGGAGGAAACCATTATTTGAAGGATTGTCCTCGAAATCCTCCAATTGCTTTCATTGTGGACAACTCGGTCACTTCAAGGACAAGGCCCATTGAAGAACATGTCATCGATGCAACCAAAGCTCAAGCAAGAAACCACCCACGAGTAACCGAATCCTCCCACCTTCCGTGCCAATAGAGGAGGAATGCTACACCGTAAAACCAACCGAGGCAATCAGTCAATTCTCGAGGAGGAGGGCAATCGCACCAAAGACCATCGCAAGGAAGATCAATCATATCACCACTCAGATGCGCGGAGGCCATCGATATCATCGTCGGTATGTTCCTACTCAATGCAAGATCGGCTTTAGTGCTTTTTGATTCAGAGCTACACATTCTTGTTATTTCCTTGGATTTTGCTTTGTGGAGAGTTGTTTGCCTTTTATTGTTTTGCCAAATCCCTATGTGTTGCAAACACCGGACTATATTGAAATCTCAAGATAAGTGCAAGAATCAACCTAGAAGTTCAAGGGTCTGCTTTGAAACGTAGTTATTGGTGATCCAGATGAGAGGCATAGATGTCATCTTGGGAATGGATTGGTTATCAAAATATAAAGCCACAGCTTGATCTGTGAGAAGAAGACAAGAACCTTGAAGAATGCGTAGGGCAAGAAGTGACATGTGACAGATCGGTCTTTGATAAGGAAACAGAGACGAAAGGTCAATAGCACCATCTCGTAAGTCACTATACTGAGATGCCAAGAATTGATGAATACCCAGATGTGTTCTCAGAGAAACTACCCTAAGACCTCCAGATAGAATGATTGAGCTTACTATAGAGTTAGTACACGAGACCAAGCCTCAGAATTCAAGGCACAATGATGTAATGGCAACCAAAGGAGTTAAAGGAGCTTAAGAAACAGCTTGGATGAGTTGGAAGAAAAAGGATGGAACTTTGAGATTGTGTGTGGATTATAGAGCTTTGAATGCAAGAACTATTAAGAACAAGTATCCTTTGCCAAGAATAGATGATTTGTTCGATCAACTAAAAGGAGCTAAGGTATTCTCAAAATTGATCTCAGATCGAGATATCACCACCAAGATTAGAGAACAAGATAGAGAGAAGACCGATTTACTACAAGATATGGACTTTATGAGTTCACAAGAGTACCTTTTGGATTAACCAATGCTCCTAAGATATTTCATGAATTTGATGAACCAAGTCTATATGGAATTCTTGGATCAGGTTTGTGGTAGTATTTGTGGATGATATTTTGATTTATTCAAAAGTGAAGAAGAGCATAAGGAGCATCTTCATTTGGCCCTAACCAAGTTGAGAGAGCATCACAGGTATGCAAAATTCTCCAAGTGCTAATTTTGATGAAAGAAGTGTCATTTTGGGGCACATCATCACGGAAGAAGGAGTAAAAGTTGACCCGAGAAAAAGTCGAGCGAAGGTAAGAGTGGAAGCACCAAAGACAAAGGATCGAGATAAGAAGTTTTTAGGTCTCAAGGGATATTACCGCAGATTTATAGAAAATTTCTCGAGAATAGCCCGGCCCACTTACTCACTTCTCGTAAAGGATATTCCTTTTAAATGGACGGATAAGTGCGAAGAAAACTTTCAGAATTGAAGGTCGATTAACCACTACCCCAAAGGCTCATACTACCAAACCCCGAGAAGGACTTTCAGATTTATTGTGGACGCTTCAAAGCAAGGATTAGGTTGTGTGCTAATGCAAGATGGCAAAGTTGTGGCTTACGCCTCAAGGCGCTTAAGAACTCATGAAGAGAATTACCCCACACATGATTTGGAGTTAGCGTTAGCTTGTGCACTCATTAAAAATTTGGAGGCACTATCTATCGGGGAATCATTGTGAAGTGTTTTCGGACCATAAGAGTCTGAATATATTTTTACCCACCAGATTTGAATCTCAAAGAGAAGATGGCTAGAATTAATAAAAGATTATGATTTGGATATTCAAGATCACCCGTAAAGCAAATGTTGTCGCAGATGCACTTAGCGTAAAGGCACATCATAGTCCTAATGCATTGCAGAATGTCAATCGAATTAGTGTTGGAAATGCAAAGACTAAACTTGGAAATTGTTGAACAAGGGTTAATATCACTTTGGAGATACAATCGAGTTGGTCGACCAAATCAAACAAGCACAACAGAAGATCAAGAAATTCAAAGAACTCTTGGCGTAAAATCAAGGTGGAAAAATAAAGGAATTCAAGAAAGATGATCAAGGAATGATAAAGTTCAAAACCGCTTGTGTGTACCAAACAAAGAAGAACTCAAATGCTTGATTCTCAAGAAGAAGTCACTCATCTCAATTCTCAATACATCCAGGGGGAACAAAAATGTATCAAGACTTGAAGAAGAGGTTTTGGTGGAAAAAGATGAAAAGAGAGATAGTCAATATATAGCCAAGTGCGACATTTGTCGGAAGATCAAGATAAACCATCGAAACTCGCAGGGTTGTTACAACCCTTACCAAGCAGATTGGAAATGGGAAGAAATCGGCATGGATTTCACACAGATTACCAAGGACACAAAAAGGATTTGATGCAATATGGGTGATAGTAGACAGATTAACTAAGGTGGCATATTTCATACCAATTCAAAGAAACATATGGAAAGAATAAGTTGGCGTAATTGTATATGACCAAGATAATATCTTTACATGGGATTCCAAAGAGAATAGTATCCGATAGAGGAGCACGGTTTACATCTAAGTTTTGGAAGAAACTACAGAAGCCATGGAACGGATTTAGCTTTCAAAGACAGCCTACCATCCACAAACCTGGGGATGACAGAGAGAGTCAATCGTATTGGAGGATATGTTGAGAGCATGTGCTTTAGCTTATGGAGCAACTTGGGATAAGTGTTTGCCTTTTGCGAGTTCTCTTACAATAATAGTTATCAAGCTAGTATCAAGATGGCACCTTTTGAAGCCCTCAGATGGCGTAGAGTGCAGAACACCATTGAATTGACTCGACACCGGAGAAAGGCGCTTGTTAGGTCCTCGATAGCCCAAGACTCGAAGATCAAGTTAGACCGATAAGAGACAAGATGAAGATTGCTCAAAGCCGTCGGAAGGAGTATGCGATAAACGCAGAAAGGATTTAAGTTTTGAAATTGAGATTCGTATATTTGAAGGTTACACCATTCAAAACAGTTCAAGATTTCAAGTAAAAGGAAAATTGGCCCCAAGGTATATTGGTCCTTATAAAATTGTGAAAAGAATTGGAGAAGTGGCATACAAGTTACATCCGACATCCAACCCAATCGCATACATGACGTGTTCCATGTTTCTCATTTCGAAAAGTGTTTGAGGCACCAATGTAAGCAGTACCACTTGAAGAGATAGAACTGCAGAATGATCGACTTATGAAGAGGAACCCCGATGGTACTTGACACTACTGTAAAGGCGCTTGAGAGGCAAGAATGTTAAGTTTTGCAAGGTTCTCTCGAAGAATCATACCGAGGAAGAAGCAACATGGGAAAAGGAATTGAAAATGCAATGAGATTTTCCCAACTCGTTCCCGGCCTCAAGCGTGAATCTCGAGGTCGAGATTCCTTTAAGGGGGTAGGTTGAAACACCAAAAATTTCAAAGTTTGAAAATCGGTTGAATTCAAAATCGAATTTCAAAATTCAAATCAAAATCAAATTTCGTCAAATCTCGCCCAAATCCCAAACCCTAACCCTAACCCGCCTTCTCCTCTCCTTCCCTTTCCCCTCACGGCCACCTCCCACCTCGCCACCTTCGCCACTTGATCATGATCGCGCCGCGTCAAGGTCTGCCTCCACCCGCCTTGGCCGTCTTGAGCGAGACTGTTGCATAACACACGCCCACGCCTCGCCTTCAATGCACCTGCCACCCAAGGCCCCAAGCAAGCATGGCGCCACCTCCTGGATTGCTCCAGCTGAGGGGTCGCCGCCACCTCCTTTGCGCCATTAAGGCCCAAGACCGCCAGACGCCTCCTGCGCCCCGACCACGGCACCGCCAAACCCTCATGCCAACCACCTCACCCCCGGGCAGAGGCGACCCACGCCGCCCCATGCCCTCCTCGCTCCCACCGCCTCATGGGCTATAAATAGCCGCCCTTCACCTCCCAAGCTCACACCACCGCCACCCTCCCTTCTTCCCCGACCCCAAGAAGAAGCCCCACCGCCTGGTTTCCCCACCAGAAGAGCAAAACACCCCACCCCTTGCAAATCCCCACCCTGCAAACCCAGAGCCCTCCCTCATTTCCTCTTGGTCACGCAGACCGCCGGATCTATGCTTGGCCACGCCTCCGCAGACCCCAAAACCCTAACCCTAGAAAACCCGAGCTCATTACACGCAAGAAACCCTAGGGTTTTGAGACCCACTGGCGGCGCCTCCTCACTGCCCTCCCTGTCTCCGCTTGGCTGCCGCCATTGCCGCCAGTTCTTGTGCATGCGCCGCCACTGCCGCTTCCCGAGCCGCTTCAGCCAGCCTCACGCCTTGCTGCCATGGGCGCTTTAAAGCCGTCACCATGAGTCCTCCCACCTTTGGCACATGATGGGCCGGCCAGGGCAGTTCGACTGCTGCTTCTACCGTTTTCTTTTAGGTCAAGACAAGAAAAGCCCAAGATCTTGTTCATCCTAAAACCGCCCAACACTGCTCCTTGCACAAGAAAATTTGGTTTTATTCCAAAATTCCGTAAATTGCTTTTAAGCCAAAATTCCTATTCCTAAGCCTAGATTAATGATTATTTATTGTTTGTGTCTAAATAATAGATATAAACAAGAAAATGATTATTAATTGTCGAAAACCTAACTTGAGTTAGTATAGCCTTCCTACCGCCTCAAACCGTAAAGTCTAATCCTAACTCCGCTCAAATTGATCCAGCTTCATTTAATTTTCTTTCTCTTTTCGTATTTTTGTTGTACTTGGATTCGCTTGCTAGGCTCAATCCTTGTCGAGCCAAAGTGGTTTATTGGTTTTGTGTCTTGCGCTAGGTTTCGACGCCGACGAGCCACCAGACTTCACGACAGACAACCGACATCGCAGACAATTCGAGGACGCCAACCAGAGGCAAGTTGCATACCTTGAACATATTGAACCCACATGTCATATATTCATATTATTATCTTCATTAAAATATTTTAGCCAAGTATTTCAACAAAGAAATAATACTTTGGAATGCCATGTTGATTAGATATAAGTCCTTAACCCCACATATTAAACCACCTATTCTTGTAAGCCATATTTACCTTGACAACCTTGGTTCACATAAAATATTAGTAAATATTCTCGCTAAGTCATGAAAACCTCTGTTCTAAATATCATATGAATGTTGGCTTTAGGCCAATAGGATTTTGGGTGTAAGTTGAGGGTCGAGTCCATTGAGTTGGGCAACCCAATATACTTGGTAAAATGGGTCATCGGTGAGATCAAGAGGCGGCAACCGCGGGTTGGGCCATCGCCTCACCGATGACAAGTAAGGACAAGAACCTTGTGCTAAGTAATGCATACAAGAAAACGCTCAACCACATGCGTGGTCATTACTCCCTAGCTTAGTACATCGCTTCATCCAATTGAATATCTATAGCATCAAAGGCAAGTCGGGGTGGACCCCTAAGGACACTCACGATCCTTGCAACCAGATATTCCGTCGACCTCGGGTGCAGAGTCCACTATTGGCCTGTGGTCTCCCGAGGGTCAGATGGATTAAGATCTACCGGTAGAGACTAAAAAGGATAAGCAAAGTGAAAAGGCTTTGTTATCCTTACTCGGCCAGCGCAAACATGTTGCGTGGCAATATGAGTCTGTGATATCGTGTGGGTAAAGTTGGGCAACTCTGCAGAGTGTAATCAATGTTATTCAATACACCGTGCTTCCTAAGCAATGAAGCCGTGTTCATGGGTGATTCCAACATACAAAGCATAAGTAGAATTTACAGATGTTAATTGGTAATGTCGGTTGTTAAACCCCTGTGGCTATATTTATTATTGCTTTTTTATGCTGCATTATTGTAAAGCTTTTAAAGTCAACTTTTGCATTCCACATATACCGCTTGGTAAAGCCGCACCATTTCCTTGATATTTCCAAAGATATAGTTAAATAGCTTTTCCTATGCGATTTGTTGAGTACGGTAGTTGTACTCATTCTTGCTTAAATCAATCAATGTAAGAGTTTTGGGAAGATCCAGTGTTCTCTCTTAACAAGAAGAACCGTAGACTTCGACGACTCACCGGTACTAGGGTCTCGCTCACGCCAAGCTTCCTGTGGTTCTAGCAATTCTTTTGCAAGTGTATTATATTACTTTCGGGCTCGACGCCGCTCGCTTTTAAACCGGCCATTAAGCCCTATCTCTGTGTAATAAAAGTCTGTCTTTTGTTGTAACGCTTGCTTGCTTGTGAAACCACGGCTTTTAATCGTACATCCCGGACAGTTGTAAAGATTCTAGCGATCCCTAGTTTCGGGGTCGTTACAAGATTGCATCTGGATTCTGGGCATAGGTACCAAACAGTGCATCAAAAAAATTCTCTCATGTGGATTAAGTGATTAACTAGTGCCTAATCGCTTTCTCGAGAGGGCAATTGCTTCTCGAAAGATGCAGATATTTGGGTGATTTTTAATCACATCATCAGTCCAGATCCCCCACGAGGGCCTTGCCTGCTTGTAATCCGCTAGTTAAAGATGCAGATTTTGCTTATCTGCTTGTAATCCGCGCGCCCCTGGCCCTTGACCAAAAAGGTCCGTAAGGCGCGTAATTAATGGAATAACGGCTATATTCTATGCTGATGGCAATATCAACGCTTAATCAAATAGAGTCCATTGGAAACCAATGCGAGCTGCGACGTGGCCAACACACGCCTATGAAAGAAATGCTCTCAATCCTGCTGATGCTCACTTTTACTTAGGCCCCTTTCGGAAATCAGAAATTGTACTGTTTTCCAACAAAATTTGCAGTATAAAATTTCCACGTCCCATACATGTAGCTAGTAGCAAGGATTTGAACCCAAGGAGTATTCCGGATGCACACGGAGGGCATTTTTGGAAGTAGGAATTTAAATTTGCAAGCGACAAGGATTCAATAATCCTTAATTAATGAAATTATTTATTTATAACACTTATTATAGATAATAATATCCTTAAACAACCACCTCTCTGTCATTCGTCTTTATTGACAAGGGTTTCTCCCTGCACTATCAAAGCTCCAACCGCACACAATGAGATGTTACCGTAAGGTACGGCATGTACGTCTGAACAACCCCACGCCACACCCCACACACACACACACAATGATACTAACAGGAGAGATAGACAAAGGTTCTCCGGACAAAGGCCGGTGCACATTTTCCATCCAGCTTTACTAACCCCCTTGGTTTGGTTTGGCCGTCCATCCGTTGCTTTTGGACATGCAATATGATCTGCCTAACTTTTCAAGTGATAAAAAGGTCATTTTCCTGTTGTGCTAGCTTGAAAGCTTCCTGCTTTTTTCCTTTTCTTTTTCCTTAGTGGAGTGATCTCATATCCTTGTGTTTTCTACTTCCACTATTGCAAGACAAGAAAGCATAGGCCAGAGATGTGGACAATGGCAGCTAGTGGTGAGCATGCTTTGGGCTGTGCCATTTTTTGGGTGCATTTTATAGGTACATACATATATAAAGGAAAAATGGACAATTAAAATCAGCATAATGCTAAGATTTAGAAGATTATTTATTACTCTCAAAAGGCTAGTTGCACAAGATATAATCTTGGCCATCACAGCACTCATGTCAATATCTCTTCACCAATCAAATATGACAACTACAAAATAGACCTTGAGCTCAAACTTAAGTTTTCCTAATATGTCAAGTTTTATCTCAAAACAACAGTTTATATTTTCAGTCAACAGAGTATCATTTAATTATCAGTGTGAATGGAATCACAATATCAGCACACAATCTTTTCTGTAAACATAATATCAGTGCAAATGTCCACAGATATTTCACAAATATTTCAGAACTAAGCCTTTTCAACAAACTGAATATAACAATGCAAATATTTCACAGAGGATCAACAAGATCACAGAATAAAATGATCAAACTTCTCTCAATCAGAACTGAACTACATAGAGTATAAAAGATGCTAGATAAGACCGACAACAGTAAGCAATCTAATTTGGCTCAAGTCTGTTTTCAATTATCAATTCAATTTTAGATTTTGACAATCATCATCGAGCTATCTAAACTGAACCCACAGAATCACTAGCAATATCTACCAATACTAGCATCAAATCAATTCTAGATTTTGAGAAGTACAACACATATATGTAAAGTGATGCGCAAAATAGAATACAGTGATACTCACAAAGCCGATAGTAATCAAAACCACCGAGAAGAATTCAGGACAAGGCACACCTAAGGGTGCTGATTCAGAAAACCAATCGCCCTGCCGTGCCACGGTGTGAGGACGTGGCCGTCGAAGACACAATGTCGTTCTTCGCAATTCGGGACACATCGAAAGGATGAAGCCGAGGTACAGGGAATATGCCGCACAAGACCACTAACCAGATGATTCGTCCGAAAGCACCAACAGAGCACCAAAACCGAAGGAACCGAAGCCTTCTTCCTCCTCCAAATCGATCCAGAACCGACCACCAAAGGTGACGATTCCACACTTACCAGATTTCCCATTGAAACAACCACAATGAATGAGGCGCAAAGGGAAACCCGCAGAATGTGCACACAAGGAGATCAATAGCTCACTACCGACGATGTAGAATCAACTATGGCGGGACACAAGCTCCAAATCCCTTCCAAATCGAAGCCAAATCGGAGAGAAGAAGAGCTAGGATTTTGGAAAGACTTGCTGAATATTTTCTATCTCTCAAGAAGAAGAACCGAGGCGACTTAAGAAGAGAGAGGAGAAGCTCCACGCGGTGGCAGCCAACGGCCGGCGCCTCCAGCGTCGCACCCCTTCGAAATCGCCGCCACGCCCGAGCGCAACAAGTGCCACACAATGCAGTCGCGATTTGGGGCTGGAGACAAAGTCTCCGGCGCCTTATCTCTTTCTTTCTCCCATCGACAGGTGGGACCCACCTCCTTTTTCTTTTCTTTTTCATCTCTTCTTTTCTCAAAATGAGAAATTACCATTCGGACCCCAAAATATCCAACATGTATTACTATTGTTTACCTAGCTACTAGAAGTCTAGAACCGAATTGGAATAAAATTAATGATGCATTATTGGATATCCCAAGCCCCTTTTCACAGATACAATCTTAAGGTGGTCGGCACTAACTTTTCTTTGACATCACAATGTTACTTTCCATTTTTTTTCTATCCCAAAGGCAACTCACCCAATAAATAAATAAATCAAAGCACAAGATTTTCAATTTTTTGGTACAGGGACAAATAAAGGCAAAAGGATATCATTTCTTAGCCATACCCTCAACACATCCGTACACAACACGACTTGTCTATTGAAAACTCAATTTGTAAGTCGCCCCAAAAACTTGTAAGAGCAAAATTTGCCATAAAACAGTTACACTGTAAAAAAAGGAGAGAGAGAAATTTAGTCGTCATAATATCTCTACGTCCATAAATACTTTCATCTAGGTATATTTTTTTACTATTATAAAAGGACCACCATTACCTCTGAAGTTGTTGGGTTCTTTTATGGATAAATATGTGCATACATGTAAGGGTGCAAACGGAGCGAATAATTCCCGACCAACCGAAAGCTTACAGAGCAAATATGGAAGAGGTAAATTGCTATCTAGCACTATCAATGTCCAGCTCCGGCTTCGAGGAAAAAATGTGAAATATGATACGGGATGAGCGATATCCGTCTGTATATATTCGTATATCAGGTGGTATGAGGAAAGCGTGTTGTGGCTTCACTTAGGAACATGATAGCATATAGGTGGGTTGCTACAGCTGAGCAGGTAGGGGATACTGAGTGTTTTTCCTTCAACATCTCAGGTAGAGGATACTGATTGCATCACTATTGTCTAATGTCCTGTGTAGAGGTGCAAAAGAAGCGGATAATATCCGCCCAACCGACCGACCGAAGGCTCGCGGAACGAATACGGGATAGAGAAATGAGTATCCAACACTATCTGTGTCCGACACCAAGAAAAAATATGAAATATGATACAGGATGAGCGATATCTAATCATATCCGCTCCTATTACACCCCTACATACATGAGTATGATAATTGAAGGATCGATCTACAGTGGATAATTATCTGTGCAAGTGGCTTGTGATAAGATTCTACGTTGCTTGTTAGTTGGATGAAAATTATGTACAAAACTTCCATACGTAGGGCATATTGGTTTTCTAAGTTTATGACTTATATTAGGTTTATTTGAAATCTGTTGCATCGCACTCGTCTAGTATCTAACAATAAGGAAAAAATTAACAAGCTTTTGAAAATAACCACGAATTTTAGCATAGATAATTGTACCAACCAGGAGGCCAGCCACCTTGGACATATCTTAACTAATAAAAGGAGTTTATCCTGTGCAGTGAGAGGATCATCGTGTCAGCCATGACTCGTCCCTAACATGGCCGCTCCTTGCATCCGCGCCATCATCACCCCGCTCTTCTTCCTCCGATCCCCCCTGCCTCGCTCCGCCCCGTACCCACGTCAGCATCGCAGCCCTTGATTAGCACTCCTTCAACCTCGTTGTCACAAGAACCACCTACTCCTCGTCTTCATCTCCTTTCTCACTCTTCTATCTCATGCAAAGTTTATGTTTCCGTTGAGACGCTATTTTCACTGCTTCGGTTTGGTCCGGCTCACCTGTCACGTGGTGGTTGGAAAGGCACCCGAGTAGCACATTCTGAAACGGAATTTCATTTCATATTCCCATCAACCCCAACTCTCTTCTCTCTCTCTCTTCCGTGCAATTCCGTATTCCTCCGGTACGGAAACACCCGCTTTAAAGATGGGATCGCCACTCGCCACCCAACTCCGCCCGTACGCGCCCGTGACTCCTCCTCGACGTTGCGGGCCCCACCACGACTCGCTGGTCTTTCTTCCTTGGCTTCTTTCTTCCTGTTCTGATGAAGCTTTTGAGTTTTGATTGATGGACAGCGATCCAGTGGACCCGCTTTGGACCGGGCGAGAAGCACAGTATATTAATTAATCGACGCGTATATAGGGTGTGAACGGGGGACTCGGTGGACCGATCCTTTGCTTTGTGGAACAGTAAAAGTTTCGAAATTTTGGTTTCGGGCTGGTTGAAAGGGGAGCCGGTGGTGACAATGGTTGCAGGAAAAATCTTCCAAAAGGTTTTACAGCGACTTGCTAGAATATATTGAGGTTCAAGGTCTGTCCGGCAGTTCTTCTGTTGTTTTCATGGTTATTGGTGTGTAAATCTGTGTTAAATGGTTGACACGCTACGGCTACTGAGTGGTAGTCGAAACAACCATATGAATGGATTGGTAGCATCTAATGTTATCCTCGAGTTATGTGAGTATCTTTAATTAAATTTTAAGCTTTTGAATTTTCAAAATAGATGAAAAGGATAGTTTTACTATCTGGCAAATAGGAATCGATTCCTTGTAGTTGACAATTGTAGACATATGAGCCGACAATACATAAGCAAGTCCGGACATCTACGACTATGTGATTCCGGTAATAAAATGGCCGTAAGAATAAGGCAAACTGCACCCAAAGACTTTGTGCACCGCCCCTGTACTAGTTGACTTTGTCTATTGCATTTAAGTGTGGCTCTAGACCATTAAAAAATGTTTGTACGACTAGTATACCATGCATGTTGATCAATTAGTAAAGCTACATCTTTTTCATTGCAATGTCTCACATTCAAAGGTTTTGATGCACCAGTCCGTCCACCGTCTTCCATGGATCTAAGGTCATTAGGTGATTTAGGACAAGTACTCTATAGCAGATCTGCATGCACTAGAAGGCAATGTACCATCACCTATCACCTCCAATCAATTGATGGCTGTACCAACATTTCCACCCAAACCTGCCAAGAATATTTATGCTTGGCATGTGATGGGTGCCCCTCATTTCCTTCCCAGTGTACATGTGTGCAAGCCTGGCAAACCAAGGCAAATAACAAAGAAATCCAAATTATTGTTTGTGCACATATGGTGCAAATTTATTATGTTTTGTTTGTACTTATCTGCAGCTCAGCTAGCTAGCATGTACATGGTGTATCTGAAGTTCTGAACTTTTGCATGTGCTGTGCACTGTCATGATGAGGTTTTTCACTTCTTTTGTGCATGAACCCAAATTGCACTGACATGTATCTAGCTAGCATGCATGCATTAGTATAGCATGTAGTCCAATTCAGTCTATATCTTGAAGATTTAATTTGCTCCAAAGCAGATGGTCTTAATCAGGTCTGCTTTGGCTTACTTAGCTTGAGACAGACCATTTTAAGTACTAGAATGCACCGGAGGCATGAACGAATGAACCATTCTTGTACTTAATTTCCACTGCACTTTGGCGGCTTTTGTGGTACGACGAGAGGCTTCGGCGCAGAAAATCCGGTGGGGTTTGGGCCATTTGGAGCACGATGCGGACTGGGAGAGTGTGGCCGTAGCTACGGAACCGTACCTCCACTTGTACCAGCCTCACCTTTCCCACATGGTCATTGAGGGATCTTCTGTGGCCGGGTAATCTGTGTAACTTTTTTTGGAAGAAGAAAATTCGTAAGCTCCACTACCAGAACCTTAAGCTCTGCCATTAAGCTTTTAAGAACCAACTATAATTAGTAGGCTATCCTATTTGTCTTAGCGAATGGAGTATGATAGTACGTAGCCTAGATCTCGTAAGTCAAATTTCAGGGTTGTTCGTGCATGGGTTATTTCTACTCGTGATCTCTGAGATATCCACAACTCCCAGATATATACATGTTTGTCCTACTATCTTTGTGCTAAAAATTGTTCCCGTAAAATGAGCAAGCTTTGTATGAGGATACGACTATTTTTTCTGAGTCAATTTCGAATGAAATTAGATTTCGCTCTGGATCAACTCGGCTCGCCTCATAAGCTTGGTTCTAAAAATACTTCCAAACTATAAATAAAATTGTGTCAATCTTAGGAAAAACTCGGTAAAACAATTACCTGGCTCGATATTCACTCCTACTTCTAGGTATATACATATTTGTCTTACTCTCATTGTGCTAAAAATTGTTTCTGTAAAAAGAGCATGCTTTATACGAGGATACTACCATTTTTTCTGAGACCAATAAGGGTTTCGTTCGTCAGCTCAAGTAAAATGACATGAATTTTCACTATATTTGTGATTTTTTTTGCGACAACTAAATTTGTGATTCTGACCGATCGTGATCTTAATCCCGACTAATACACACACCCTGAAGCCATCTCAAACTAATGAAATCCTTTTTGCCTCAAAAGAACTCTACAAGGAGGAAGTGCAAAATGTACTAGCTAGCTAGTAGTACGAGCATGGTTAATGTTGTATGATAACTAACTGACAGCTTTCCTAAACAAAAATGGCAGATGGAAGCAGCTGAACAGATGATAGACTGGCTGCAGGGACCGTCTACCACGGACCCGTACTTGCTATTTAGACTGTCCTGATCCGTACTTAACTTGTCCCCTACGGTACAACACAGAATTGAACGTACCAGCGACGATGCCGGCGAGGCACGTTGTACCAATCTCTTGATGCTCCTACCACAGATGTAGAGATATCTTAAAGGTGTAGTTTAACCGCTAATTTCTACTACGTGTATTACGGTAAAGTTAGTATATATATTATGAAAGCGTATTACACGATGAATATAGTGGTGCCAATTTTTACAGAATTTTTTTTATTAATTAATCCTTTTTTATTTTATTTTAAAGTTAACCACCGGCGAATTTTATTTCCAATTCTAACCTCTTTGGTCACGCCACCACCCGTGGCGTGACAAAATAACACTGTCACGCTAGTCTGTATCTCGACAAGCTCTTGTCACGCCATGACCAGTGGTGTGATACTGTTGTTTGGTCATGCCACGATCAATGGCGTAACAAAAAGTGCTATTTAGCAGACTTATTCTACGGTGTGACAATGTTGTTTAGTCATGCCACGGGTGGTGGTGGTGTGACCAAGAGGTCAGAATTGGAAATAAGACAATCTAAATAAATCGAGTATAATTTATATAGTTGCAACCTGCAGGTGAGCATCATATCGTAAAAAAGAACAGAAAGTACTCCAAAATATTTCTACTCTCCTCGGTATGCTAAGAGTCGCAATTCTTGCAGGATCGCAGCAAGATGCATTGGTACAGGTGTAATCATACAGGCACAGAGCTTTAGGGATTGATTAGCTGGATTAATCAAGCCAAATGTGGCTGTTTGGAGCGGAGTGGCTCAATTATGCGTTTGGAGATTCCTGATCACAGCTACTTCGTACTGCTAATTGGATGTTCATGCATGGTGATCTAGGTGCCAAATGGATACTATTTGAAGAGATGAGGGCCCATACGTCAAACTATTTAGTTCTCATCTAGCAAAGCCTTCTAAAAAACTATAAAATTTATAGGCAAAGTGTAATATTAGAGGCCGGCACATGTGATATCTAAGACAAGATGTATATATTACTAGCGGCATGTGCACGCCATAGCGCGCCGAAAAAAGAAGGATCTACGCCCAGTGCCGGAGTTGTGGTGGTGAGGCCCAGGAAAGCGAGCTCTCAGTCTCAGGCCCGCCCGCTGCACAGTGGATGAGAGATCCGCTGCGTAGTGGATCAGAGAAGAAAGCAGTCCGCGCCCGGTAGGGTAAGATGGGGCTGGGCCCCGCACTCGGGACGGCCACTCGCTGCTGGGCTGCGCTTTTCGACAGACCACGTGCGCGTGTCTCCCTTGGCTTTCTTTCTACAAGCACAAAGGCAACACATAGGAAAATCAGACGTCCGAGAAACGAAGGCAACAAAATTAGATGGTCCACAAAAAAAAACGATGACGTGGCCCGTCTGCCTAAAAAACGCCCGGATTTAACCGGAAGGATTTTCATACAAGCAGAATATATAGTGGTAAAGGTTCTCAGTCCTCGAAGAAAAGAGGTACAGATAAGTGCTCATGTAGAGCAAAAATTGAAATGACAAAAATATCCAGGATTGTTACCCTGCCAATAAGGTACTATGAGCATAACCTTGGTGCCCCATACTCGCTATGGGAAGGATATGAATGAGACAATTGCACAGGCTGTCCGATTCAAAATCAATGCTTGGAACTATTTACATTTTCCAGGATGCTAAACACGCGTTCGTACCACAGTAATATGTATATTCCATATTTTATTGAATATTCCAAAAACTTTTACTGAGAGACATAAGGCTGAAATCCTTGGGTACATTACAGATAACGCTTACAATGCAGCTGTCGAAACCTCGACCGGATCCTCGCAAACCTCATATCTGTATTCCATCCGTCTCGATCGATCTATTGAACAAGGCTCAAGTCCTTTGATACACTCCGTATATACGACACTTACATTTACCAGAAGCTCAAAAAAATGCCCCTAGAATGCTAACACGCGCTCGCGCCACAGTAAGACAGGATTTGGCTCCTCATGAACCTCATATATATATATAAGCTCCATATCTTTGATCAAACACTTCATTTATTGTGTTTGAAAGATGTAAGATTGAAATCCTTAGATAGACGCTACATTTTGCATATGGCGCTATCGGTTGTTAAAAGTTTAGACGAACACCCCTAGAACACTAAGCACGTGTTCACACCACGGTAAGACAAAGGGTCCGGCCCCTCGTGAACCACACGTCAATACTCTGTATCATTGATTAAATACCACAATTTATTGTATTAAGAAGATGTAAGACTTAAATCCTTAGGCTGCTTCCAGTGCTCCACCCTTACTGGTATCTTAAGTCTGCTATGTAGGCAAAATGATGATGTTGCACCCTAGTTAATGAAGAGAGAGGGTACTCTAGTATATAATCTGGATACCGGTTCGGTCTCGAAATGCAACACATAAAATTTATTGTGATCAATCCCGTGCATTAGGAAGATCATGCATGTATTGCTTTAGTATATGCCACAAATAGACCACAATGCTCAAATACTAGTAAAGATCATGCATGTAATTAAATGAAACAGTCTAAAATACTACACCATAAGAAACCATGCATTGGGAAGATAGTATCATAACACTCCTTATGCACTAAAAAAACTGCACTAAGATACTGTCCATTAGGAACAGCCTTAGATATACACTGCATACATATGATGCTTACAGTTGTTAGAAGCTCATACAAACCCCTCTAGGACACTAAACACGTGTTCATGCTACGGTAAAGGCATCTTTAATAGTTAGAGATAACTTTGTCTCTAATATATGCTATATCATTTTTAGAGACAATATCTCCAATAGATAGTTTCTAGCACACTCTTTAACATTTATATTTTATATTTTTTCCTTTGAAACGGACATACATGTCAACTAGAGTAGATTAATATATCATATCTTATTTCGCATGCACGATAGTCTCTTGAGGAAGAGATGACCTATGCTCTCTCTCCTCTCTCTCTCTCTCCTCTATGTATGATTTTGTTAATATGACATAGCTAAGAGACGATAATAAATACACTATTGAAGATACCCTAAGGCAGATAGTCTAGCCCCTGGTGAACCTCGTATCAATACTCCGCACCTTTAGTTACGTATCTCAATATACTGTGTTCAAACAACTAAGACCAAATCCTTGATATACACCAATGCACACGACACTTACAGTTGTCATAAGCCCAGATGAACGCTCGTAGAACACTAAACACGTGTTCACATCATGGCAAGGCGTCGGACCTACCGCTGTCGGATGCGAGCTTCATCACGGTGGCGTAGGGGCCGTCCTGACCATGAGGTAGGAATGGCGGTCGAGGACATCGATGGTGTCAGCGTTGCGGAAGGTGGCGGCGGTGGCGGCAACGGCGGCAACGCAACGGCAACCAACAGAGGCGGTCCATGGATTCTTTGCGGCGGCCTCGGACTTCGGCGTCCGTACGGGTGGGCTCATCCAACAGCAAGATGCATGGGCCGCGAACGATGGCGTGCGCAAGTGCGATGCGCTGCTTCTGTCCCCTGACAGCTAGGCGCCATGGTCCCCAAACTACCGTGCCAGCGTGGATGTCCATGTGTCACATAACAACTCTCAAACGAACAAAAGGATTTCTTTTGCGTGGTATTGATAGTTCGAAGACGTATTTTATCCGATATTATAGTTCAGTGACGAAAATTAAACTAAGGCCTGAGCACCAAAAAGTATATTTAATTCTTTACTTTTATTTCGGCCGCTGCAGCTTTCTGTTGTTATTTAGGCGTCGCTAGCCAGATAACAAATTTCTAGGGGAGGGTCTTATGGAGAGGCTCCTTCTCCCTACCGTTCGATCCTTCTCATCTCTTTATCACTATTTACGAATGAACGGTATCAAAAAGATCTTACTAAGACCCGTCCCATAGAATTTATTTTCTCGCTGACCTTTGCTGGGTCCATAGAATTTATTTTCTCGCTAGCCTGTGCTCCCAGCACAAGCCGCCTGCTCTAGTAGTGCTCTGGGTCTCTGGGCTTTCTTTCTCCACTAGCAGAGACTCAGAGACTGGGGAGGGAGAGGGAGAGGGAGAGGGAGAGATGGACGAGAAGCCTGGGAACCTGGACGCCGTGCTCAAGGAGTCGGTTGATCTCGTACGCTCCTGACTCCTCCTCGCGCTCCTCGGTTCTTGTTTTAGTTTTCTTTCTTGTGTGGGTTTGTTCTTTGGGGTGGATTTGGTGGTGTTTTGCTCGGTTCGTCTTTGCGGTGCTCTTTCTTGATTTTTTGGGTGATTTTTCTGTCGTTTCTTGGGTGTCTTGGGGTGTGGGTTCTGGTGCCTAGTGTGGTATGAGTAATGCACTGCTTTTTTCTTCTTTGAAGGAAGTAGTACTCGGTTCTTGTTTTCCTTCTCCTTTTTTTTTTGCCTCATCTTGGGGGGTGTTCTTGATCTCTGCAGCGTCTTGCGATTCGTTTTGTGTGGTGATCTTCCTCGTCTTGATTCGCGTCGTGTTTCCTCACTGTCCTGTCTGTTTCGCTTGGGTTCTTGCTGCGGTTTTCTCTCTCTCTTTTTTTTTGCTTGATTTCCCTCGTTTTTAATCCCGTACGTTTCTCCTTTTTTCCCCGCTTTAATCCTCCCTAACTTTCCTCGCTTTTACGGAGCAATCTTGTTCTCTAATGCGGTTTCTCCCGAAAAGTTGCATGATTATTTCTTGATTCTCTCTGATCTCTGCCATAGTATGATACGATGGGTTCTTGTTTCTTGTCCTTGCGCAGGAGAACATCCCACTAGAGGAGGTCTTCGAGAACCTCCGATGCAACCGCGAGGGCCTCTCATCCACCCAGGCCGAGCAGCGGTTCGCCATCTTTGGCCCCAACAAGCTCGAGGAGAAGAAGGTAAAGATTCTTGCATCCATTGCTCATGCGTGTTCCGTTAATTTGTGCCTCACGCTTCAGTACGGGGCTTACATGATGGACGGATGGGTCATGGGTGTGTGTCTGTGCAGGAGAGCAAGTTCCTGAAGTTCTTGGGGTTCATGTGGAACCCGCTGTCCTGGGTCATGGAGGCCGCAGCCATCATGGCCATCGCGCTTGCCAATGGAGGAGTAAGTCATGATGTTTGAGAGCATTTGGGAACATGGCATGTGAGGCATTGTTGTGGGAACTGTGGACCGAGAAGACCTGATGTGTTGTTTTTTTCAGGGGAAGCCGCCGGACTGGCAAGACTTTGTGGGGATCATCACCCTGCTCATTATCAACTCCACAATCAGCTTCATCGAGGAGAACAATGCCGGCAATGCCGCCGCCGCTCTCATGGCCCGGCTCGCCCCAAAGGCCAAGGTATCGATAGCATCTTGTTTGTTGTGCGGCTGTAATGCAGTTGTGGTCTGCTCCAGTACTGATTTTTGTTTGCGGTGATGAAGGTTCTTAGAAATGGCCGGTGGAGTGAGGAGGAATCGGCCATCCTTGTGCCGGGAGACATCATCAGTGTAAAGCTTGGGGATATCATCCCAGCTGACGCCCGTCTCCTCGAGGGTGATCCGCTGAAGATCGATCAGGTCATTGCAATGGCTCTATCACACTGATAGGTTTCATCACACTCATACATGCTGTAGCTTCTGAATTCTGACCTATGATTTGGTTCTCTTGTGCAGTCTGCGCTCACTGGTGAGTCCCTGCCTGTGACCAAAGGCCCTGCTGATGGAGTGTACTCCGGCTCCACATGCAAGCAGGGTGAAATCGAGGCTGTTGTCATTGCCACCGGTGTGCACACATTCTTTGGCAAAGCCGCACATCTTGTTGATTCAACAAACCAAGTTGGCCATTTCCAGAAGGTGAGCTTCTAGTCCCTGTTTCTAGGACTTGCTTACTATCTTGTATTAGCAAATTTATGGTGATAGGCATCTGTTGTTTTGCTATCCAGGTTCTGACCGCCATTGGAAACTTCTGCATCTGTTCAATTGCTGTGGGAATGGTTGTGGAGATTATTGTCATGTATCCTATGCAACACAGGGCATACCGGCCAGGAATTGACAATCTTTTGGTGCTTCTGATTGGAGGAATTCCCATTGCCATGCCCACTGTTCTTTCTGTGACTATGGCGATAGGGTCACACCGCTTGGCTCAACAGGTATCCACGTGTACTATTCTCTGAAGTGAGAACTTGATGTTTATTGCTCATAATAATCTGTTATAGGAGTTAAGGTTTACAATATTGCATATTGGTGTAGGGAGCTATTACAAAGCGGATGACAGCAATTGAGGAAATGGCTGGCATGGATGTTCTTTGCAGTGACAAGACGGGTACACTAACCCTGAACAAGTTGACTGTGGACAAGAATCTTATAGAGGTTAGGCATCTGATACTAAAAGGTCAACAATCTAGCTTTGCCATGATATGGATAATCTCATGCATTTTAAAATGTTCTTAACTGAATCAGGTTTTCCAAAGAGGTATTGACCAGGATACTGTGATACTAATGGCTGCGAGAGCTTCACGTACAGAAAATCAGGATGCCATAGATGCCACAATAGTTGGTATGCTTGCGGATCCAAAGGAGGTATATCAGATATCTTTTATGTTTGTGATATACAGCTATTTTTCTGTTCATTCCTTTTCTTACTTTGCTTGTTTGACAATAAGGCCCGCGCCGGTATTCAAGAGCTTCATTTTCTGCCATTCAATCCAACTGACAAAAGAACTGCATTAACCTACCTTGATGACGAGGGAAGAATGCATCGAGTTAGCAAGGGAGCACCAGAACAGGTACTAACTCATTTGCGCATATTGGAAGCTTTATATTTGTGTTTGTAACTTATATTTCTTTCAGTCCACTATGATTTTACTTATTAATTGTGGAATTTCAACAGATCCTTCATCTTGCACACAACAAATCAGAGATTGAAAGAAGAGTCAGAGCTGTAATTGACAAATTTGCTGAGCGTGGCCTGCGATCACTTGGTGTGGCATACCAGGTTTGATATCCCATCACCTTGCAATAGTTTATAGTTATACACTGTTACTTTAACTTCTTTTGTACTTGACTGACAGCATTCTTATACAGGAAGTGCCAGAGGGTAGGAAAGAAAGTCCGGGAGGACCATGGCAGTTCATTGGGCTCTTGCCACTTTTTGACCCCCCTCGACATGATAGTGCAGAAACAATCAGGAGGGCACTCAATCTTGGTGTCAATGTCAAAATGATTACAGGTTTGGCCTATTTCATTCCTCTCCACCTTTTCTCTGTTGATTACTCTAAATAGAGTTCTGGTGTCTCCAATATCTTGTTAGTTTGGTGGTAGTACTATGCTTTTGCAGATTGGGCTAGTGCTGTTTTGATTCAATTTTATAGTCTCTTGCTCTTTTGACCGGCTTAGGAAATGTCAAACTAAAATATTTGGAGGCCACCTATGTTCAACTGGAGATGCTATGCGGAAAGCTTGAGTGTGTTATAGTTACATAAGCTTAGCAGCTTCTTCCTAATGTTTTTTAGGTGATCAACTTGCAATTGGAAAGGAAACAGCACGCCGCTTGGGAATGGGTACCAATATGTATCCTTCATCTGCTTTACTGGGACAAGATAAGGATGAGTCAATTGCTGCTTTGCCAGTTGATGAATTGATTGAGAAGGCTGATGGCTTTGCTGGCGTCTTTCCAGGTACAACTTTGGAGATAACTATTTTACGAGTTGTAGTACTACTGTTCCATAGGCTTGATGATTCCTCAGCATCTATTTACAATACTTATGTATAATTCACTTTTAACTGTCACTTAACAGAGCACAAGTATGAAATTGTGAAACGCTTGCAAGCAAGAAAACATATATGTGGTATGACTGGAGATGGTGTAAATGACGCTCCAGCTTTGAAGAAGGCTGACATTGGCATTGCAGTGGCTGACTCGACTGACGCAGCTCGTAGTGCTTCAGATATTGTCCTAACTGAACCAGGCCTTAGTGTGATTATTAGTGCTGTGCTAACTAGTCGAGCAATTTTCCAGCGGATGAAGAATTACACTGTAAGTCATTCCTGCCGTTCCTTTTCAGTTTCTATGTCCTCCATTATCTTTTCAGCATTTTCTAAATCTTTTTTTGCTTGCAGATATATGCTGTTTCAATAACAATCCGTATTGTGGTAAGTGTTTGTTCCTTATATGATCTGCTGTTGGCTAAATCATGTCCTATATGTTTATTGACAAATTGGACAAATAATTCATTTTATCTCTACACATTCTGTTGTAATAGCTTGGTTTTATGCTTCTTGCGCTGTTATGGAAGTTTGACTTCCCACCATTTATGGTCCTAATCATTGCCATCCTCAATGATGGTAAGTCTCTTTTTAGCTAATCCATGACATGAGTAAATCCTACACTTGATCAATCTTTTGTCTTGCTCATAGTCACATACATCTCAAGTCTATTAGCATATTAGGTTACCTAACAACCAATACCTTTTGACATGAACAGGCACCATAATGACTATCTCAAAGGACAGAGTGAAACCATCTCCACAACCTGATAGCTGGAAGTTATCTGAGATTTTTGCAACTGGGGTTGTCCTTGGTGGTTATTTAGCCATGATGACAGTCATTTTCTTCTGGGCAGCATACAAGACTGACTTCTTCCCTGTATGGGCCAGTAGTTTCTTAAGCATTCTTGTACTTTGAGTGATTTAATACATAGATCATAGGTGTGGTGATAATTTCTCACGTTGGAATGGTCTGCTAATTTTCAGCGCGTATTTCACGTTGAAAGCCTTGAGAAAACTGCCCAGGATGACTTTCAGAAGCTTGCCTCTGCTGTCTACCTGCAAGTCAGCACAATCAGCCAAGCCCTCATCTTTGTAACACGGTCTCGCAGCTGGTCATTTGTAGAGCGTCCCGGATTCTTGCTGGTCTTTGCTTTCTTGGTGGCTCAGCTGGTAATTGATCTCTTCATCTTAATCCAATTCATGTCCAACTGCCTAAGTGTTTATTTGCATAGGGGACAGCATCTTGTAGCTTACTCTTGCTCACTTTTTTTTTTGTCTTCTTGCTCACAGATTGCTACTCTAATTGCTGTATATGCCGACTGGGGATTTGCTGCGATCAAGGGCATCGGATGGGGCTGGGCTGGTGTCATCTGGCTCTACAACATCGTCTTTTACTTGCCACTGGATGTCATCAAGTTCCTCATTCGTTATGCATTGAGCGGGAGAGCGTGGGATCTCGTCCTTGAGCAAAGGGTAAGAACATGAATGGAACACTTCTCGACACCCGACATTTGGCTACCTGTCAGGTTTGTACTCATCTGTTCTTGCTGCCCATACAGATTGCCTTCACGAGGAAGAAGGATTTCGGCAGGGAAGAAAGGGAGCTCAAGTGGGCAACCGCTCAGAGGACACTCCATGGGCTTCAGACACAAGTGGCGGCCACTACTGACAGGACCAACAGGGCCAACTTCAATGAACTCAATCAGCTTGCAGAAGATGCCCGTCGGAGAGCTGAAATGGCGAGGTACATGCCATAACTTCAGACGATCTTAAGCCCAACCATCCTTCAGCATTTGCACTAACTGTAATCTGAATTTCAGGTTGAGAGAACTGAACACCCTGAAGGGGCGGATGGAGTCGGTGGTGAGGAAAAAGTGTTTGGACATTGAGACCATTCAGCAGTCGTACACCGTATGATTATAGAGGCTTCATATATGTACTAGGCAACTACAATAATTCATGATTGCGAGCACATTACCAGTGTCGGTGCGGTGCTGATTGCCGCAGTTCATCCCTATATGTCCATTAATCACCCCCGGCAGATTAACTGCGTTGCTATAGTACTCCTTATTAGATGATAATACAATTTTGTTTTTTTTGTTAATTCTGAGCTCTCTGGTTCTGGTCGCCTGCTGGTTCTGAATTCTGAATCTGAACAACTCGTAGCATGGACATGGCCATGTGCAATCCTATCTTGTTGGCATGGACATTGACGAGATATAACAATCCTCATTTAATTATTTATCCATAATTTATATTATAAGATAATAATGATGTCATATAATTCCTAAGTATACCCCTTAAATATTAATAAGGGAGAAGTTGGAGGTCGTAAGTTCTTCTACGACCACCCTGTAGTCGCGGGTCTTCCTACAACTATCCTATGGTCGTAAGTCCTTATACGACTATCTCATCTACTACGATCAGTATGCAGTCGTAAGCTTTCATACGACCATTCCCTGGTCGTAAGACCTTCTACGATAAGGCTCTAGTCGACAAAACTTACAGACATGTGGGCTTAGTCGATAAAGGAATCTTTCGTACCGTATTCAAAATGCGGACAGTAAACTACGCCATTATTTCCTAAGATAACGGCACGATTTTAACTCTCTTTTATGATGATAATTGCCTGGCGACGTGGGAATGTCTTAACTCCTGCAGTAACCTCTAGTAATGACGCCATAATCTGGATGATTAAGTGACCTTTTATTAGAGGTCTAACGATGTACATTCTGAGGACGGTATAAAAGGCAAGGATCATCAGAGCAATGGAGAGGGCCCGAATTCTGAGAGGCACAATACTCTAGTTTTCTGGCTTGATCTTGTAATCCAGTATACTCAATACATACACACAGGAGTAGGGTTGTTATTCTCCCAGGAGAAGGTCTGAATCTGTATAAAATTCCTGTGTCTCCATCTCTGTGTGATTTTGAGCCTAGAGAACCCCGAATCAAACAATCTTTACGTAAGTTCGGTCCTAAAACAAGCGGTTGGCGCCAGGCCAGTGGGATCTTGAGTCATCAGTTTTTCCCTTTGTCCTTCTAATTCTCATGCTCTCATGGCGGGAGAGTGGAGCGAGAGAACTAGTTCGACTTGGCGATTATCTGAACATTGACATGGATGCGGTTTATTCTGAGCCAAGTGATGCACCTCCGATGGTGATGTCGCATACAGAGATCTTTCTCCGGAGACTTTACCACCGATGGAGTTGAGGAGGATCCATATCCTCACAACTATCGCCGGATGGGAACCGGTTTCCTTAGAGGGCAAGGGTCAATTCGACCTCAATGAGGATCGCCCCAAAGGCGGACTCGGGGCATGGCGAGGTTCCTCTTCAAATGTCCAAGTCCACCTAAAACGGTCAGGCCTGGCGCGACAACTCTTGGAAGCCGTAATTCCGGATCTTCATCAGCATCTGGTGATTCTTTCACTTCGGCTAACCCAGCCAAAGATGCGATCGAACATGCTCTTCCTGCGTGTCCGACCATCCCAACGCAGGATTCACTTCCCGACGGAGATGATTATAACCCAGAATTCCCCTTCCTGGAGGGGTTTGCTCCAAGTCGCCAGATGGTGTCATTCGATGACTCCTCAAGCGAGGAGGTCTTTAGCGCAAGTGGAGATCATCAACGGGAGGTCTTCGTCCTACCCTCACGTAGCAATAACTCTCACGGAAGCGAGTGAGGATGCTCCTGAAGATCACACCCTCATTTGCTCGTGGCGATGACGAGGACGCCTCCAGCGATGAACATAGTCAACACTCTGATGAACGCGTGGGAAATTCTCGAGATCATCACACTCCGTTAAACCAAGGTCAAAAGTCAGATATGGATGATTCTGAAACAGTCCGACGGAAACGAGTAGCAACTCAGAGAAAATTGCCTGGACGCGCTCAATACCAGTCGGAGGAAGCTCAGGAACTTCAGCACATCAACGACCTGCTCGAGAACCCCTCTCGAGAACTTGCCCGAGCGCCCGGCTACGACCTCTTCGCTAAAAAAATCGCACAAAGCTGCAGAATACGATAAGCAAGCTCGAACGACCCCGCCGACATCATTCTAGAAGTCGTGGCAGTACGACTCCATCAGCTTCCAGTCGTTCGAATAATTCACCGCATGGAGATCGCTGCAAGGTACATCGCTCCCCAATCTGGAAAAGAGTTCCTCGAATGTCTGAAGAACATAAAGCTCCTAGGAGAGGTGATCATTCACCGCTCTGACCCATAGGTCCGCAGCGATGAGACAAGATCGAGGAGTATTACCCTCGTGGGATCGAGTCTTACCATAAGTCGATTCACCAATGGTGGGTATCGTCGAGTCACGATCACTGGCGGCGTCAACCCTCTTTTATGCAAAGGAGGCGTTCGGCGTAATTACGGATGTCGGGCATTCTCGCTGACCTCGAAAGCGATTCAACGGCCGCGTTTCGACCAGGGAACATGGAGAAATTTGATGGGTCTCAAAATCCCATCGAATTCCTTCAGATCTACACGACTACTGTTTGAGCAGCAGGAGGAGGAGAGCGCGTCATGGCGAATTACCTTCCAACTGTGCTCGAAGGGTCTGCTCAATCATGGTTATTAAACCAACCAGTCGAGTCGATCTACTCGTGGCAACATCTCTGCGATCTATTGCTGGCCAATTTTCAGGGCACCTATCATCGCCCCGAAAAGGAAGACGACCTACATCAGATGTGACAAAACGACGACGAAACACTACGTCAATTCATTAGGCGTTTCAGTCAGGTTCGCAATTCGATTCCTGAAGTTTCTGACTCATCTGTTATCAGAGCCTTCAAGCATGGAGTTCGCAGCAGAAGGATCACGGAGGACATCGCTTTAAACCCTCCGCTCATGTGGTGAACTCTTGAGATGGTGATCGATGCGCTCTGGCGATGAAGTAGTCAAGTGGACCAAAATCATCGATCGAGATGACCAACACCCTCAGGAGACGGGCGAAGGTAACAAAAAGAGGGATAAAAAGACCAAGAAATCCAAGAACAAGGCAAAGGGCTAAAAACCTCAAGCCAATGCTTCTAAGGAGGTCTTGGCCGTAAGTGATAAGGAGCCACGAACTACCAAACAATACCCTGATCGAGGCAAAGGTAAGCGCCCCGAACGGAAGAACAACAAGCCTAGGTGGTGCCCTTTCCAAAAAAAAAAGGAAGGGCATGACCTCCGTAATTGCCGAGTTTCCAACGAAAACTCGAAGACTACTATAACGGCAAAGGGCCACTCCCTGCTCTCGAAGAAGTAGGGCAAGCCGATCAGTCGTCTGTGATCGGACGACAACAAGGATATCTTGTTTCGGGATCCAGAGCACATCTTTGGGGATCATCGATTATGCGAGTCAAAGCGATGACTTAAAGGCGGTCGAACATGAGGTAAACTCCATTGACTCCCCTCTTGTCAATAAAGTACCAAAGTGGTCGGAAGTCACCATCTCTTTTGAGAAGGGTGACTGCCCGATCCCTTCGATCCGACCAGGTCGTTACTCGATCGTGGTCGAACCCACCATCAACAACTATTGAGTGAATCGAGTGTTGATTGATGGTGGTAGTTCGTTAAATATTTTGTTGACGAACACCCTGGACGAGATGCAAGTACCCAGGACCAAGGTAAGACTGGTAAGATATTCATTTCATGGTATTATATCGGGATCTTCGGCCAAACCTATTGGTCAAGTTTCCCTTCCTATTACATTTGGTTCACCAAGTAATTTCAGGACGGAGAAGATCTCCTTTGATGTGGTCGATTTCGATACGGCATATAACGCCATACTCGGACGACCAGCTTTGGCAAAATTCTTAATGTCAACTCATTATGGGTATCAATGTCTTAAGATGCTAGGTCCCAAAGAAGTAATCACAATTCATTGTGATAAGAAGATAAGCGCACGATGTGTTATCGATCCCTCGAGATGGTAGGTCAGATACCAGCTCGGGAAGAAAAAGGGTAGCCTTCGACCAAGTGCTCGAAGCCTAAAGCTGCGCCCAAGCCAAACGACCAAGTCAAAGAGGTTCCCCTGGATCAGGAGGAACCTTTGAAGACTATTTGCATCGAGGATACTTCTGACCCCAAGTAGGAAGACGTCCTCATTACTTTCCTCCTAGCAAACACATATGTCTTCGCGTGGCAAGCATCCGATATGCCCGGAGTCCCTAGGGATGTAATTGAGCACAGGCTAGCTTTACGGCCTGACAAAGTACCCGTAAAACAAAAATTACGGAGATTTGCCCCTGATCGACGAGACGCTATAAGGTCAGAATTGGACAAGCTATTTAAAGCAGGCTTTATAAGAGAAGTTGACCACCCAGAGTGGTTGGCCAACCCTGTAATGGTTAGGAAGTCTAACGGCAAGTGGCGAATGTGCGTTGACTTCACTGATCTTAATAAAGCTTGTCCAAAAGATGATTTCCCTTTACCTCATATCGATCAGTTGGTTGACTCTACTACTGGTTGCGAAACATTAAGTTTTCTAAATGCATATTCTGGCTACCATCAGATTAATATGTGTCTAGAAGATGAAGAAAAGACCGTATTTATTACTCCATTTAGTATATTTTGCTATATCAAAATGCCATTTGATCTAAAAAATGCTGGTGCTTCTTTTCAACGTTTGATGCAATCGACTTTTTCACTTTAGCTAGGCCAAAATTTGGAAGCCTATGTTGACGATCTAGTCGTAAAAAGCATCAAACGGCTTGATCATGTTTTAGACTTGCAGGAGACGTTCGACAACCTTAGAAAGTACCGTTTGAAACTCAATCCTGAGAAGTGTGTGTTTGGAGTCTCTTCGGGAAAGTTGCTTGGATTCCTGGTCTCTGTACGAGGGATCAAAGCAAATTCCAAAAAGATAAAAGCCATTGTCCAAATGCGCTCTCCAACCACGAAGAAAGAAGTCCAAAAACTCACAGGGTGTATGGCGGCTTTAAGTCGTTTCATAGCACGATTGGGAGAAAAAGGACTATGTTTCTTCAAACTTCTAAGGAAGCACGAGGGTTTCGAGTGGTCGAAAGAGGCAAACACTGCCTTCGAGGATATCAAGAGATATCTTACGAGTGCTCTGCTCGGTTTCCCCAAAACCGGAAGGGCGCTCTTGATTTATCTATCTGCCATGCCACAGGCAGTGAGTGCAATACTAGTCGTAGAACGTGAACACGTTCAACGACCAGTGTACTACGTAAGTGAAATTTTGCACGGACCTAAGGAGCGTTACCCTCAGGTCCAAAAGCTTCTCTATGCCCTCCTCATGTCTTGAGAAGCTGCGGCATTATTTTGAGCGCACAAGATAATTGTGCCGTCGAGTTTTCTCGGGAGTAATCCTCCGAGAATAGGGAAGCGGCGGGGCGCATGTCTAATGGTCGATGAGAACTTGGGGAGTTCGACCTCCATTTCGTGTCGACGGCCATTAAATCCCAGATTTTGGCGAGACTTTGTCACCGAAGGACAAATCTGAACTGTTCAGATCCTAATCTGATACCCACGACAAGTGGGCGATGTACTTTGACGGGTCATTTACTTTAAATGGCTCGAAATTTGGAGTGGTCTGGAATCTCCTAACGGAGAGACCTTAAAGTATGCCATCTGACTAAACTTTCGAAGCCATTAACAATGTGGCGAGTACGAAGGTTTACTAAGCAGACATACGAGTACTGCTTGGCGCCTTCATGGTTTGTAACATCCCAATTTTGAACCTTAAAAATCATTTGAATAGTTGGTAAGGAGAAAATTCACCATTTGGATTTATTTGCATTTAGTTCAAAAGCTTAAACTTGGACTTTAGTAACAAAACAATTTAATATGAATAATTCCAACATGAACAATAGTCAAAACTATTTTATTTGGATTCTATGAGCTTGGATATATTTTCTAGAATTTTCTGGAATTTTTCCAAGATCATTTGCTATTTTCAATGCTTATTTGAATTTCGGTATTTTCTTAAAAAGAAAAAGCTAATTTAAATCTCCAAATAGTGTTGGGCAATCTCTCGGCCCAACTTCCTTTTTGGAAGCCAGTGGCCCGTCTTTCCTTGGCCGTCCGTCGCGGCGGACGATCAGATCTCGCCAGGCTAGCCTCCCCTCCGTCTCGCCGCCAGTGGGCCCGCCTTGTCGAGCCGTCTTCCTCGCCGCTTTCTTCTCATGACGCCCAGACGCATAACCGCCATGGCGGTCAGCGCCAAAGCTTCACGCGGCGCGCCTCAACCTCCCGTTCCTCGCGTGCGCGCCGACCTCCACGACCACGCCGCCACCCCGCAGAACCTCTCATCCTCGCGGCGGTTCGCCCACGTTCCTGCTTGCCGCCGCCACGACCTCCACGTAGCCACGCCTCGGAGCTCCGGCCCTATAAAAGGCACCCCGGGATCGCCCGCCCTCCTTTTCCCAAACCCCCAACTCACTCCTCCTCCCGAGCCCTTGAGCCGCCGTAGAAGCTTGAGGACCTAATCTCGCCGCCGCTTGCTCCGACGAGGAATTGCGCCGCCTCCGTTGCCCCGCGTCGTCGTCGCCGCCACCGTTGGACTCGCCGTGTGTCGCCGCTGGTGGTGCTCGCCTCGCCACGGGAGGAGCCCTCTATGCTGTCGCCGTCGAGCCGTACCACCTCCTCCGCTCCGACCTGCCACGGTGCCACCGTCGTCTTCTCGCACCGATGAGCACACCCTCGAGATCCCGTGTTCCCTCTATCTCCTGTACCACCCATTCTCGCCGTGAAGCTCGTTCACGGGACCCTTGGTTCCGTCTTGCCCCATCTCGCCGCCGTCCACGTCGGCGTCGGCTTGGCCCGTGCTTGCGTGTCCGCCCATGTGGCGCGTCGTCGGCCACAGCGTGTCGCCACATGAGTGCCACGTGGCGATCGAGCGGCCGGATCGATGGCTCGGTGGACTTGGTCCACCGTGGCGGGTCAGCGACATGTGGGTCCCACATGTCGATTAATTCTTTAATTCTTTTAAATTCCGGAAATCCTTCATTGCGTCACCTTGCGCAATAATTAGAATTTCCTTTAGAAAAACAATTAGGAAAATTGTTAAATAACAGATTTAGGTTTAAATTTGTAAAATTCATAACTTTTGCATCCAAACTCCAAATTGGGTGTTTCAAATTTCTAAATTCATATAAAATTAAGATCTAGCTAATCAAATCAAAATTATTTAAATTTGATTTTGTTTAAATTTAGAAATTCATTTAAATTTCAAGAGTTAGGTTAAAACTTGTAAAATTCATATCTTTTGAATCCTAACTCCAAATCCATCCATTCAAATTCCTAAATTCGTCTAAAATCCAGATCTATCTACTGGAGCTTTTTATTTATTTTATTGGAGTTATTTGCTTCTGGTTTTCATTTAGTTTGTTTGTTTGTGTCGTTTGCGAGTAGACTTGACAGTCTTTGGAAGAGTTGAAGAAGAAGGACCTTTCCAAGACCAAGATCAATTCCTAGATCCTTTTCAAGGCAAGCTATGCCCTTGACCATTTTGCTTCCCAGTTTTATAAAAGTATTTTAATTCAAATTACTGCATCTTAATTCAAGTATTTATTTAAAAGCTTTTGGGTGCAGTAGTTAAATCCAAATTGGTATGCCTCCTTGTGTAATTGTTATGCCTTGATTCCTTGTCACCCTAGTTGATAATTAGTTGGTTATCTTGTAGAACCAACGTGGGTTGGTTAATCGATTAGGCGCTTAGCCATGCCACGAATCATTTGTCATGTAGATTGCTATATAAATTTGACTAAGTGAATATGCAACTATGTGATAAAAGCTGTGTGTACTATGTGTCTTTGTGGCATGTGTTGCACTTAAAACCAATGGGGTGGTAAAAGGATTTGAACTGAGGCAAGTGGTGGGAAGCTGTGTGAAAGGGTGGATGTGTGAACTGTGTGGACTATGTGAACTATAATAATCTGTGTCTGTGTGATTTGGTTAGCTTGTGGAAGTCTTGCCTTGGTCAATTAAGGACCTCACCATGTGCTCTTTTGAGGCGAGCTCTGTGCGACCACATATCTGTTTTGAGGCAGGCCTAGCATAGTAAGATAAGGTATCTGAAATGCTTTGTTATGATTAGTGTTAGCTACACTAATTGTATCATGTGGGTAAAGTGTACAAACCTCTGCGAGTGTAACTTAATCTATTGAATAGCGCGTCATGATCATGGACAATGCTCGGGATTTGACACTAGGGTAGATTTTCATAAAAGCTGTGTGGGAAGGGAGCTATGTGAACAAATCATCTAGCTATGTGAATAACTTTGTTAGAAATTTGTGTGTGTCTTTGTGAAATAACTTGTTAAAATTATTATTGTCTATTTGTGTTACTGTCTTTAATCTATTGAATTGTATTCAATTGCAAAAGTTGCATTTATGCAAAAGAGCCCTGAGAATGCCTTCCTTTGTAAAAAGCCAAAGATATGTATATATTTGCATTTACGTGGTGTGGCTTGCGAGTGCGGTGTGTACTCACGCTTGTTTTAATGAATCAAGCGAGGAGGAGTCTTCACCAAAGATTTGAGGGCGAGTACATCGAAGGTGCTGATCGTGAGGTCTTGATCGATCGGTTGCTGTGGCGAATCGATGGGGTGCCACTACCGTTTATGTTTCATTGCCGTTTATTTCCTATGTTAGCCTGCGTGGCTCAAGATGTTGTAACTTCGACCTTGAGGTCAAAACCATTATTTGTTAATCAAAGTTAACCGTTTATGTTATTATTAAGCTTGTATGGAATGATTGCCATCTTTGTTGACACTGTGTGCACTAGCATAATCTGGGCTAGTGCATTAAACCTGAAGGTCCCGAACCGTAGTTTTGGGTCCCGACAAAAGTGGTATCGAGCCATCTTGTTGTAGGTCTAGACCTTAGTTAGATTGGCGTTCGAGTGTCCAAATTATTTTCTAAAAGAAAATTAACTTACAAGACTAAATGAATTGCTTAACTCCTCTTATATCTCTCTTGACTCATCTATTGCTACAATTTCTTTCCTCTCCCCATTGTTTTAACGTGGTTCTTACCTCTTATGCTGTCTTGACAGATGCCTTACCTTCGACCTTTGGAGATTGCAGCGGAGGACTTGCCGCAGAGTTGTGTGGGAAGCTGCTGCAGACACTTGAGGCTTCGATCGCCCAATGTATCGTGGCGGCAAGTACATGGTCAGCAGACGAGATCGTGGTGTGATCTGCCTGACGGTCTCGCGGGAGGAACACTAGAGGCACGACCTTTGGACATCTCGGTCGGAGGATCACCTTCACGCAAGGAATCCGAGTCATCACGCTTGGCCATACTTGAGTTCGCCACATCTACGCGGAAGAAGCTGCGAACACCGTCTTCGCTACCATCCCAGAGCGCCGGAGCTATCCGCGCACTTTCCGTCTACAAACGGGGAAGGCAATGCCACAGTGGTGCATCTGGCACGATTCACAGCTGCTCAGGAGGAGTCGCTGGAGATGGCCGCCACCGAGCTGAGGTGCGCCTATCAGGCCTGGGAAGAAGCCGAGGAAAGGATCGCCGTACTAGAGCACGCTCTCTACGGTCAGCATGAGCTAGAGGACGATCAAGAGGAAGATCCAGAAGAACCAGAAGAAGTCGAAGAAGATCCAGAAGAGATTCGGAGGATCGGTAGAGCTGCCGAGCCCGAGGAGCCACCAGACTGCGCCAAAGACGCTGCTCTCTCTGCAGCACGATCCCCAAGGCATCGAAACCGATTCGCGAGATGCGGCTCACTTGAGTATACACCAGGCAGGAGCGTCGCCGTGGCTTTGGAGGCTTTCTCGAGGAGTAGTTAGTTTAGGTTCCAGTCTAGTCAGGCTTAGCCGGTTTCCCTTTTCAGAGTCGCCCTTTAGGCGGTAGCTTGTGTGCTTAGGTTCGCTTTATTTCCCTGTGTGCAAGTGTGAGCTGCAAAAGCCCTTAGGCATTTGTTGCAGCCATGCTATTAAGCTATTAATGAAGATTATTTCATTCAAGTTCTTGAGCTTGTGTTTGTTGGGTTTAATCTACTTCCCGTCTAGTTCTTAACTCATCTTGTGCTCTCTACCTTATCGACCCATGGAACCTCACGGATGGTTCGGACTCACCATCTGCCGCAAGTGGATCCGGAGCCCAAGGATCAACAGGCAATGAGCAAACCCCTACAGGAGTAGTGCCACCCCAAGCACCTCCTATTGACTTGCAGAACTTTGGAGCTTTCATGGCAGCACAAACTCAGATGATGTATACGATGATGAACGAGATGCAGACCATGAACAACAACAACAACATCAACAACAATCGTCGGGAGGAGCCCCGATCGCTCATGGTCATCGGGGACCATCCAAGTTGGTGAATTCATGAGGACCCGTCCGCCAACTTTCTCTGGACATGTCACGCCCGATGAGGTCGATGATTGGCCAGCGTGATTGAGAGGCTGCTGATCACCCAATGCAGCGATCATGAGAAGGTTTTGTATGCCACCCATCGGATGGAGGGCGTAGGCTGGCGAGTGGTGGGAGAACCTGCTTGACACATGGAGCACCGAGAATATCACTTGGGAAGAATTCTCATGACTTTTCGCCAGTATCATGTACTGAAGGCATTATGGATCTCAAGAAGGATGAGTTCAGCTCTCAAGCAAGGGACCATGTCGATGTTGACTATCTGAATAAGTTCTCCCAACTAGCTCGCTATGCTCCAGAGGATGTCGCCCGGCTGTGTCTCGCCAGAGTCGCTTCTTGAAGGATTGAACTTCGGTACGCAAGTCGATCTGCTTGCCCAAACTTCCTGACTTTCGAGTTGGTTAACAAGGCATTGGTTATGGAAGACAAACGCAAGGAATTGGAGGACCACATAGCGTGGGATGATTCAAATAGGAAGCCATCGGCCAACAAAGAGAGGGCAAGAGTAGTGCCACAGCGGTTTAATCGTGTCGGCCAAGCGAGTTCTTTAGGACACCGCACCGCCTTGACACCTCGTCCTTTTGTTGAAATTCGCAACCCTACACCAATCAACCCCACCTCAGGAACAACAACCGCAGAGTGAACCAAGAGTGTGTTACAATTGCCGTCGGCCAGGCATTTTGCTGTCGGTGTCCTCGAAGGAACTATCACTCGGTCGCTTCAACCTTGGAGCAACACACCAAGACCCCAGCGCAGAACAACCAAGGAGTTTCTCGGGAACGATCAACCAGAGGAGGCGCCTCGGTCCGTTGTCGAGGTCGTGTTAATCACGTCACTTTGGAAGGAGCCCAGAAGCACCGGATGTCGTCTTGGGTAAGTTCCTAGTGAATTCGATACTGCTTAGATTACTGTTTGATTACGGAGCTTCGCATTCGTTTGTTTCGGAGTTTTGCAACCAAGAATAAATTAGAAGTTATGCATCTTAAGCGTACTCTGTTAGTCGATGCGCTTTGGAAGCGAGCTAAGTTCTAATGTGGGTTGTTTAGGGCTAAGTTACTCATAGTCGGAGTTGAGTTTCTAGCTAACCTAATTATTCTAGACACCCAAACCATAGATGTCATCCTTGGCATGGATTGGTTAACCAAGCACAAAGCCGTGCTAGATTGTGGCGAAGAGCCGTTATAATCGAGGATACCAAAGGAAACAAAGTGGAGTTCCTAGCTACCTCGGTCGTAATGGGCATTTGATAGTCAACGACTGAAGACCGTCATATTGGAAGATGTGCCGATCGTCAAGGAGTATCGGATGTATTCCCGGAAGAGTTACGGGAATGCCACCGGATCGTGACATTGAGTTTGTCATCGATCTAGTGCGAGAACAGCACCCATCTCGAAGAGACCTTATCGGATGCCGGTAGATGAGTTAGTGGAAATGAAGAAGCAAATAGAAGAACTCTTGGAGAAAGGTTTTGTGAGGCCTAGTTAAATCGCCATGGGGAGCACCAGTCTTGTTTGTCAAGAAAAGGATGGAAGCATGAGGATGTGCATCGACTACCGGTCTCTCAATGAAGTCACTATTAAGAATAAGTACCCATTGCCTCGGATAGATGATCTGTTTGATCAAATGAAGGAGCCGAGTGTTCTCGAAGATCGACTTGCGATCGAGGTTACCATCGATTGAAGATCTGTCCCAAGGATATACCTAAGACCGCTTTCTCAGCGCGGTATGGACATTATGAGTTCTTGGTCATGTCCTTTGGTCCGACTAATGCCCCCTATTTCATGAACATGATGAATAAGGTATTCATGGAGTATTTGGACAAATTTGTAGTTGTATTCATCGGCGACATTTTGGTTTACTCCAAGTCAGAAGAAGAACATGCTGAACACCTGAGATTAATCCTGGAGAAGCTCAGGGAGCATCAGTTGTATGCTAAGTTTAGCAAGTGTGATTTCTGGAAGAAGGAAGTGGATTTCCTTGGTCATGTAATGACAATTTGCGAGTAGTGATTGACCCCATGAAGGTAAAAGCTATATTACATTGGGAACGACCCAAGACCTGCTCACTCAGTTCGCAGCTTTCTTGGGATTAGCGAGGATATTATCGCCGTTTCATTGAAGGATTTTCATCAATTGCTAAACCTCTTATGCAATTGTTGAAGAAAGAAAAAAGTTTACTGGACTGACTTGTGAAGGAAGTTTTCAAGAATTGAAGAAGCGTTTGACTTCATTGATCTTGATTCTCGCCAGATATTCGCAAGGATTTTGATATCTATTGTGATGCTTGGCGTCAAGGATTAGGATGTGTCTGATGCAAGAAGGAAGAGCTGTAAACTACGCATCAAAGGCGATTAAGACCGCATGAAGAAAATTACCCTACCCATGATCTAGAATTAGTAGCCGTGGTACATGCTTTGAAGATTTGGCGTCATTACCTCATCGGTGTCGCTTGTGAGGTATACACAGACCACAAGAGCTTGAAATATATTTTCACTCAGTCAGATCTGAATATGAGACAGAGGAGATGGCTAGAGCTGATAAAGGATTATAATCTTGGAATCCATTACCATCCTGGTAAGGCCAATGTCGTTGCAGATGCTTTGGTAGTAGAAGAGTCACTGCAATGCTCTGGAAGTGAAAGAGCCTTGTTCAGAACTACAAGAAGAATTCCAGAAGCTGAAGCTAGAAGTAGTGTCTGAAGGATTCGTAGCAAACTTGGAAGTGCAGTCTACTTTGGAGAAGCAGATTCATGGCTTCGGTAGAAAGACTCGAGTTCTCCGACATTAAGAAGAAGATGACAGAAGGGAAGTTCAAGGACTTCACAGTGGATGATCAGGATATACTGTGGATCAATGGACGTATCTGCGTTCCAGATATTGATGGATTGAGACAGCTAATTTTGAAGGAGGCCCATGACTCAAAGTATTCGATTCACCCTGGTAGTACTAAGATGTATCAAGATGTTAAGAATAGGTTTTGGTGGCGAATCAAAGCGAGACGTCGCGAGTTAAATTCGCCTTTGTGCGGCGTGTGTCAAAAGTTAAAGCGAGCATCGAGGCCAGCAGGTGCATTGCAAACCTTGAAGATTCGAGAATGGAAGTGGGAAGAAATCGGAATGGATTTCATTACCGGTTTACCCAAGACTCACTCGGGTTACGATTCGATTTGGGTAATAGTGGATCGTTTGACTAAAGTTGCCCATTTCTTACCAGTCAAAACCACGTACTCAGGAGATCGTCTGGCAGAGCTGTACATGTCAAAGATTGTCAGTTTGCATGGTGTACCTAAGAAGATAGTGTCAGATCGAGGATCTCAGTTCACCTCCCGATTTTGGCAGAGTTTGCACGAAGCCTTAGGGACTCACTGAATTCGATCTGCGTATCACCCCTGCATGATGGATGAGACCGAAAGGGTTAACCAGATATTGGAAGATATGTTGAGAGCCTGTGCTCTAGCAAATGCTACCCGTTGGGATAAGAGCTTACCATATGCAGAATTCTCGTACAACAACAGTTATCAAGCCAGTTTGCAAATGTCACCGTTTGAAGCTTTGTATGGTCGTGCTTGCAGAACCCCGTTGAACTGGTCGAAACAATTAACGTCTGATCTTTGGTCCGGATATTATTCAAGAAGCAGAAGAGCAAGTGTCCATGATCAGAGAGAGACTAAAGATAGCTCAGTCGAGGCAAAAGAGTTATGCCGATAATCGTCGTCGTGATCTCACTTTCGAGCCAGAAGATTTTGTGTATCTCCGAGTTCGCCCCTCAGGGGTGTGAAAAGGTTCCATGCCAAAGGAAGCTTGCCCCTCGGTATGTTAGTCCGTTCAAGATTTTGGATCGCCGTGGAGAAGTAGCTTATCGCTTGAGCTGCGCGATGCGCTAGCGGGAGTTCATGATGTCTTTCATGTCTCTCGGTTGAAGAAGTGTCTTCGTGTCTTGGGAAGAACAAGCACCGTTAGAGTCAATTGAACTAAAAGAAGACCTCACCTACAAAGAGCAACCGTCAAGATTCGGATGTCACGAGCGTCGAACCGTAAGCAAGGCGGTTCGTTTTTGCAAGGTGCGATGGAGTCACCACTCGAGAAGGTGAAGCAACGTGGGAGCGTGAAGAAGAGTTGAAAGACGAGTTCCCAACCTTTTCTCCATTTAGCTTTGAATCTCGAATTCGAGATTCCTTTAAGGGGAGGTTTGTAACATCCCAATTTTCATAACCTTAAAAATCATTTGAATAGTTGGTAAGGAGAAAATTCACCATTTGGATTTATTTGCATTTAGTTCAAAAGCTTAAACTTGGACTTTAGTAACAAAACAATTTAATATGAATAATTCCAACATGAACAATAGTCAAAACTATTTTATTTGGATTCTATGAGCTTGGATATATTTTCTAGAATTTTCTCGAATTTTTCCAAGATCATTTGCTATTTTCAATGCTTATTTGAATTTCTGGTATTTTCTTAAAAAGAAAAAGCTAATTTAAATCTCCAAATAGTGTTGGGCGAATCTCTCCTACCAACTTCCTTTTTTCCGCATGCTGAAGCCCAGTGCCCGTCTTTCCTTGGCCGTCCGTCGCGGCGGACGATCAGATCTCGCCCAGCCCTCGCCTCCCGTCTCATTGCCAGGTGGGCCCGCCTTGTCGGAGCCGTCTTCTCGCCGCTTTCTTCTCATTGTGGGCCTTGCGCGAATCGCCATGAGCGGTCAACGCCCGAGCTTCACGCTGGCGCCTCAACCTCCCGTTCCTCGCGTGTGCGCACGACCTCCACGACCACGCCGCCACCCAAGAACCCCTCTCATCCCGCGGCGGGTTGCGCCCACGTTCATAATCGCCGCCGCCACGACCTCCACATAGCCACGCCGCCTCGGAGCTCCGGCCCCTATAAAGGCACCCGGGATCGCACCGCCTCCTTTTCCCAAACCCCCAACTCACTCCTCTTCCCGAGCCCTTGAGCCAGTAGAAGCTTGAGGACCTAATCTCGCCGCCGCTTGCTCGACGAGGATTGCGCGCCTCCGTTGCCCCAGCGTCGTCGTCGCCGCCACCGTTGGACTCGCCAGTGTCGCCCTGGTGGTGCTCGCCTGCGCCTTCACGGGAGAGCCTCTAGCTGCTGCCGTCGAGCCGTACCACCTCCTCCGCTCAGACCTCCGCCACGGCCGCCACTGCCGTCGTCTTCGCGCACCAGTGAGCACACCTCGAGATCCCGTGTTCCCTCTATCTCCTGTACCACCCATTCTCGCCGGCGAGCCGCTGTCACGGGACCCTTGGTTCCGTCTTGCCCGCCCTCGCCCTCGCCGTCCACGTCGGCGTCGGCTCGGCCCGTGCTTGCGTGTCCGCCCATGTGGCGCCGCGTCGGCCTTGCGTGTCGCCACATGAGTGCCCACGTGGCGATCGAGCCACCGGATCGATGGCTCGGTGGACTTGGTCCACGTGGCCGGGTCACCGACATGTGGGTCCCACATGTCGATTAATTCTTTAATTCTTTTAAATTCCGAAATCCTTCACGACGTCACCTTGCGCAATAATTAGAATTTCCTTTAGAAAAACAATTCGGAAAATTGTTAAATAACATATTTAGGTTTAAATTTGTAAAATTCATAACTTTTGCATCCAAACTCCAAATTGGGTGTTTCAAATTTCTAAATTCATATAAAATTAAGATCTAGCTAATCAAACCAAAATTATTTAAATTTGATTTTGTTTAAATTTAGAAATTCATTTAAATTTCAAGAGTTAGGTTAAAACTTGTAAAATTCATATCTTTTGAATCCTAACTCCAAATCCATCCATTCAAATTCCTAAATTCGTCTAAAATCCAGATCTATCTACTGGAGCTTTTTATTTATTTTATTGGAGTTATTTGCTTCTGGTTTTCATTTAGTTTGTTTGTTTGTGTGGTTTTGCGAGTAGACTTGACTATTTCTTTGGAAGAGTTGAAGAAGAAGGACCTTTCCAAGACCAAGATCAATTCTTAGATCCTTTTCAAGGCAAGCTATGCCCTTGACCATTTTGCTTCCCAGTTTTATAAAAGTATTTTAATTCAAATTACTGCATCTTAATTCAAGTATTTATTTAAAAGCTTTTGGGTGCAGTAGTTAAATCCAAATTGGTATGCCTCCCTTGTGTAATTGTTATGCCTTGATTCCTTGTCACCCTAGTTGATAATTAGTTGGTTAATCTTGTAGAACCAACGTGGGTTGGTTAATACGATTAGATCGCTTAGCCATGCCACGAATCATTTGTCATGTAGATTGCTATATAAATTTGACTAAGTGAATATGCAACTATGTGATAAAAGCTGTGTGTACTATGTGTCTTTGTGGCATGTGTTGCACTTAAAACCAATGGGGTGGTAAAAGGATTTGAACCTGAGGCAAGTGGTGGGAAGCTGTGTGAAAGGGTGGACTATGTGAACTGTGTGGACTATGTGAACTATAATAATCTGTGTGTCTGTGTGATTTGGTTAGCTTGTGGAAGTCTTGCCTTGGTCAATTAAGGACCTCACCATGTGCTCTTTTGAATCGAGCTCTGTGCGACCACATGTCTGCTTTTGAGACAGGCCTAGCATAGTAAGATAAGGTATCTGAAATGCTTTGTTATCATTAGTGTTAGCTACACTAATTGTATCCTGTGGGTAAAGTGTACAAACCTCTGCAGAGTGTAACTTAATCTATTGAATAGCAGCGTCATGATCATGGACAATGCTCGGGATTTGACACTAGGGGTAGATTTTCATAAAAGCGTGTGGGAAGGGAGCTATGTGAACAAATCATCTAGCTATGTGAATAACTTTGTTAGGGTCAGTGTGTGTCTTTGTGAAATAACTTGTTAAAATTATTATTGTCTATTTGTGTTACTGTCTTTAATCTATTGAATTGTATTCAATTGCAAAAGTTGCATTTATGCAAAAGAGCCATGTAAATGCCTTCCTTTGTAAAAAGCCAAAGATATGTATATATTTGCATTTACGTGGTGTGGCTTGCGAGTACGGTGTGTACTCACGCTTGTTTTGACGAATCAAGCAGAGGAGGAGTCTTCACCAAAGATTTGAGGACGAGTACATCGAAGGTGCTGATCGTGAGGTCTTGATCGATCGGTTGCTGTGGCGAATCGATGGGGTGCCACTACCGTTTATGTTTCATTGCTTTATTTCCTATGTTAGCCTGCGTGGCTCAAGATTTGTAACTTCGACCTTGAGGTCAAAACCATTATTTGTTAATCAAAGTTAACCGTTTATGTTATTATTAAGCAGTATGGAATGATTGCCATCTTTGTTGACACTGTGTGCACTAGCATGATTCTGGGCTAGTGCATTAAACACAGAGGGTCCCGAACCGTAGTTTTGGGTCCCGACACGGTTCGACGACTACTCGTGGAGGAGACTCTCAACTAGTCATGAATCAGGTCGGAAAAGAGTACCAGTGCTCTAACCCGACCATGTCTCGGTACTTATCGGAAGTTCGAAAGCTTGAAAAGCATTTTTTCGGTTTCGAGGTACAATTCATCCGTCGAAAGGATAATTTCCTCGCAGACCAGCTTGCTCGAATAGCTTATTCCCGATCACTAGTACCAAAAGGAGTCTTCTTGGAGCAACTCCAGAAGCCGTCTCTAGTGGAAACACCAGAGACATCTCCTATTGAGACAGTCTTTCTAGAATACGAGGATACTTGGATGGATCCCATTTACAAGTATCTTCAGACGGGTTCCATGCCCGATGACGATCTCGAAGCAGATCGTTTATCCCGAAAGGCCAAAATGTATACTTTGGTCGAAGGAGTCCTCTATAAAAGAGGTACTCAAGGGGTACTCATGCGATGCATACCGCAGAGAGAAGGACTAAATGTAGGATCGTTAATGGCAATCAGAGGGGGGGTGAATGATTGTAATCTGCAGTATAAGCTTTTTCCTCCAATCTACTGTCTTCTGATTATTCAACCTGCTAATACAGTAAGAAGACAAAAACAAAAGACAGCGGCAAAAAGGGAAAACTATTTTTTTTCTGCATCAGAAGCGAGGATGATGTATTGTAGCTACGGATGTGTTATCAGAGTGATTAGAAAATTGGAGACGTCGCTTTCTACTCTCTGTTCCAGATCCTTAATCACAGGACTTTTAGGCAGTACATAAGAAATAGCAATGGATGGATTCCTCACGTAATGCTATGATCCAGCAGATGTACAGCTGCTCGGGAGAATCAAAACTCTCAGCCAAATAAATGCTAGAGCCTAATTCATATAACCTGCATAAAATCCAAAGCCACCTGCTCCAACATCTCACGTCAAAGCACAAGTAAAGGGCTGCAACCACTAGCAATTAAGAAATTGGAAAACTCAAGCCGCTGCATACATAATCTCCAAACTTCAGTACATGCTACATGCAACGTCAATCCCAAAATCTATTTGAAGTGTACCTGCTGCCACTACCTTGTCTCCTCCCAAAATCAAAAGCACCAACCCCTAGATCAGTTTTCTCCAGGATATACAACGCTCGGCATCACACACATAGATTGGTCTTTTCAGCAGCTAACCACTAGAAGCCACGCGCACCCTTTGATTTCCTACCGCCGCCAGCCGAGAGCCAAAACTGCCGAAGAACTCAAAACCCTACAGCCGTCATGCCTTTTTATCTCACGCAAAGTCTCATCACCCAAAATTCTAGTTTTCTTAGCCTTTTAATTTTGGACACCCCAAAATTATCATGTGTCGTAGCCTTCGGACCGCACCTCCGTAGCTCCAACACACATCATCCATCTTTGATCTCCACGCGCCCCAACTCAAGCTCGACCGTCTCCTCCAGCATCCTCGACCGTCTAGATCATGACTTCGCCCCAAGTCATCTCCCGGTCACCGCCGTATACCATGATCGTCTCCGAGTTACCCTACACATGCAAAGACCAAAACAACATATTTCACCGGCACAAGTTTTTCCCAACTTGACCTGACATTAGTCCACACACACCACACGCCTCAAATAATATCAATACCCAATATTGTCAATTATTCATCAACTAAAATATACTAGACCTAGCCACATGGTCTAACAATCTCCCCCTTGATGAATACATTGACAATACTTCAAATTTGTGAGTTGAATTTTGAAAGAAAAGAAATTTACAAAAAGAAAGTTTTAAAGCCGCAAAGCAAAACTTCAAAACCACAGCTGAAAAACTCCCCCTCAACACAAGGAGCTGAAGAACTCCCCCTCAACGCAAGGGAAGCAAATTTCTCCATTGTTTCCAAATTCTTCCATTCCCCCCCCCCTTTGGCAATGGAATCATCAAGAACTTCAGAGAAGAAATAATTCTAAAACAAGGGAGCAAGGAGAGTAAAAATCAAGAAGCTTTGTAGATTATCCAAGTCACTTCGCATTGATTTAGTAAATTAACCAAGCCATCTTTTTGAGTAGAGCTATCTAGATCATATAAAGTCATATACCATATAGCAATGTCAAAAACAGGTCTTTTGGAACGATTATGCAATTTAAATTCATGACAAGCATCTCAAACAATAACTAAACCGATCATAAGCACCACAAAAAGATATCACCAAGAAAAGTGAGAGCCTAACAGTGAGACACAAGTTAAATCTAGATGAGCTAGTAGTCTCATATAACACCCTATTGCTTCACTTTCAATTCTTATTTGCATGTGGCATGCTTGGAGCATACTTCTTTTCAAGGGTGGCATGCTTGTAGCATACTTCTTTTTCTTTTAGCACTTTTGTGTGCATATTTTTCCTTTTGAATATACATAGCTATGTATGGCATGCTTGAAGCATACTTCTTTTCATTTGAGCACTTTTGTGTGCATATTTTTGTTCTTTTGAATACACAGCTATGTATGGCATGCTTGAAGCATACATCTTTTCATTTTCCTTTTTTCAACCCTTTATTTTTTTTATATATAACATGCCAAATTGAGTGAGCATAACAAGATTACAATGAGAGACATACTTGCTGCAAATCCAAGATTTAAAAAGACTCACAAATAAGCTCATCGTTTTCCATGGACATCTCCAAGTGATAACAATAATCAATCTAGTTAAAGTGTTCAGCCATGTCATGCTTTAGTTCTAATGTAGCAAGTTTATTAAAACCAGTCAAGATCAAGGCTATACAGCATATGAATAAATATGATAAAGACAATTCTACAACTCATTTGATTTCAATGGCTTGGACTCGATGAATTTGTTTAACAAGAATAATAAACAAAGTTTTTGAACTTTTAAACCCAAACTCCCCCTCAGAATAAGCTCATAGGATGCAACACACCCAATTCACTTCGCAAAAGAGCAAACCTAGTAGAATCAAGTGGTTTTGTAAAAATATCAGCAACTTGAGACTCTGTATCAATAAAACGCCATCTCCCTTTTCCACATGGTCTCTAAGAAAATGATACCGAGTATCAATGTGCTTGGTTCTTGAATGTTGCACATGATTTTTAGCAATAGAAAGAGCACTAGTGTTATCACAGAAAAGAGGAACACTATCCAGATTTAAGCCAAAATCCTTAAGAGTAGAAATCATCCAAAGCAATTGAGAGCAACAAGAAGCAGCAGCTACAGATTCAGCCTCAGTTGTGGAAAGTGCAATAGATAATTGTTTTTTAGAAGCCCATGACACAACAGATGTGCCTAAAAAGTGACATGTGCCAGAAGTACTCTTCCTATCAATTCTACAACCCCCAAAATCAGCATTTGAGTAAGCTCTAAGAGTAAGGCATGATGAAGAAGAATACCATAAACCAAAGTCTAAAGTTGACTGAAGATACCTGAAAATTCTTTTAACTGCTTGACGGTGTGAAGCACGTGGGGAAGCTTGAAAACGAGCACATAGACATACAACAAAATGAATATTTGGTCTTGAAGCAGTGAGATACAAAAGTGAACCAATCATGCTTCTGTACTCTTTCTGATCAACAGGCTCTCCATCCTCGTCGGGGTCTAACACTGCAGTTGATCCCATTGGTGTAGACACTGGTTTGCTTGTTCCCATGTCAAAGCGACGAAGGAGATCCTTGGTGTATTTAGTTTGATGAACAAAAGTACCCTGCTTTGATTGCTTGATCTAGAAGCCTAGGAAGAACGTGAGTTCTCCCATCATGCTCATCTCAAATTCCCTGCTCATAGTATCTGAAAACTTGGAAACAAGAGCATGAGAAGAACCACCAAAGATGATATCATCCACATATATCTGAACAAGTAAAAGATCATTGCCATGCTTGAGTGTAAACAAAGTTTTATCTACCTTGCCCATTTGAAAGTCATTTTTAAGCAAATATGATTTAATTCTTTCATACCATGCTCTTGGAGCTTGTTTTAAACCATACAAAGCTTTGGACCGTTTGTAGACATGATCAGAAAATTTAGGATTTTTAAAACCAGGTGGTTGTCTTACATAGACTTCTTCCTCAATATAGCCATTAAGGAAGGCACTCTTAACATCCATTTGATACAACCTGAAACCCTTAGAAGCCGCAAAAGCTAAAAGGATTCTAATGGCTTCCAAACGGGCCATAGGTGCAAAAGTTTCATCAAAGTCAAGACCTTCCACCTGGGTATAACCCTGAGCCATAAGTCTTGCCTTATTTCGAACAACAACACCATCCTCACTTTGTTTATTCTTAAAAATCCATTTGGTTCCAATGACATTATGACCATGAGGAGGTGATACTAATGTCCAGACTTTATTACGCTCAAATTTTTCTAATTCTTCATGCATGGCATTAATCCAAGACTCATCAGATAAAGCGTGACTTACATCTTGGGGTTCAAACGAAGAAACAAAAGCAGCATGAGCATATGAAGCATCGGAGTTATACCTATTACGAAGAACTCTCTCATCTAACTCACCAATCATTTGTTCAGGAGGATGACGTCGTTGAATATGCAAAGGAGCCTGTGGAGTCGGTGGTGACATAGGTGTAGCAGTAGTGGCCTCTACCTCATTGGAGGTAGGAGCAGAGCCACTAGTTGTAGACTCCATTGGTGTAGATACGTGAGTTGTAGTGTGAATCGGGGTTACCCTTTCATCGTCGTCAGAGTCATAGAAGATGTCTTCGGGTGCGTCATTTACCTGTATACTTGCATTGTCGGGTCTAGTACCGGGACTAGCCTCATCAAAAGTAACCTCGCAGGTCTCAAAGAATCTTGTTAGTTTCTAAGTTGAGTACACGATAACCTCGAGTGTGAGTCGATATCCAAGAAAAATACCATCCGAGGATCTAGATTCAATTTATCAAGATTTCCATGTTTAAGAATAAAACATCGACAACCAAACACCCTCAAATGAGAAATCTTAGGAGAATGACCAAAACGAAGTTCATAGGAAGTCTTATGCAATTTAGCTTGCAGAAAATACTCTATTAGAAATGTAACAAGCAGTAGAAATAGCTTCAGCCGAATACTTCCTAGGTGTAGCATGTTCATTTAACATCGTTCTAGCCATCTCAACCACAGTTCTGTTTTTATGTTCTACAACACCGCTCACAGGCACACGAGTGAAGAGAATTGATGATCTAAACCTTTTTCAGTACAAAAAGAAGCAAATAACGTGTTCTTGAATTCAGTTCCATTGTCACTTCTAATTGCTCTAAGTGCCCCTAGGAGTTCAGTGGCAAGTCTAAGGACAAGCTCTCTAAAATGACCAAAAACTTCATCCTTAGATGCCACGAAAAAGACCCCAGAGTATCTAGAGTAATCATCAACAATAACAAGAACATACCATTTACCTCTAGCTGACTGAACTCTAGCAGGCCTTACAGTGTCCATGTGCAACAACTGACTAGGTGCATCAGTCATAACAAGTGTGAGGGGAGGATGTAATGCAGAAACCATCTTACCATGACGATAGGGTGAACAAACAAAATCCATAGATCTTTCAATTTTAAGATTAGGTAATCCTCTAACAAGATTCATATTACTGATACGAGCAAGATGATCAAAACTAATATGGCCTAATCTACGGTGCTAGTGAAATAAATCTTTAGAAACAGATGAAACAAGACACCTAAGATCAGAAGATGATGAAAAAGAAAAGTCACCCTTAAACAAACGACCAACTCGAATAATTTTGCACTAGATCGCCGGATGAATCTAAAATGCAACAAGAATGCTTTTTAAAGCTTACCTCAAGATTATCATCTATCAACTGTGAAACGGAAAGCAAATTATAGCTCAACTTACTGACAAGGGCCACATCTTTTAAAATGAACTTGTCGTTAACGCGCACAGTACCTTTTGCAAGAACTTGTCCTTGAGCATTATCCCCAAAAGTGATCATTTCATCACCGGTGGCATGAGTGAGGGAGGAGAACTATCGTGAGTCTCCGGTCATATGGTGAGAGCAACCAGAGTCAATGAACCATATGTTCTCCTTCCGCTTGCGATGAGTCTACAAAGCATGAACAATCGTCGGTATCTTAGTACTGGGTTAGTGAGTAAGGATTTAGGTACCCGATCGAGATACGCTGATTTAACAGAGCAACAAAACTAGAACAAGAAACATATGTGCGTGAGTGATCAGAACGCCAAAAAGAGGCCTGTCTAACTGCTTCTTGAAATGCAAGCAATGCTGAATGAGAATTATTTGAATTATAACCTAAACCAGCACGTGAACCAGATTTAAAATCATCATAAAAGTTCTCTAAAAACCTAGCTTTCGCATTAGTTCTAGGAACAACAAAAGAGGTTGCACGATTTTGTTTTAATGCATTCAATCTATCCTTTTTCTCTTTCTTAACACGTCTAAAGCAAAATTCATGCATGTGCCCATCTCTACCACAATAGGTGCAATTATATTTAACATAATTAGATTTCTTTTGAACAGATAAGGTAGCACCTACAGCATTAGCAGAAGAACTTTGCACAAAACCAGCAGATTTAAACACAGTTTGTTTTGGTTCAGATTTTACTTCAAATTTTCCAGGTTTAAAAAGCTTAACAACCTTAGGAGGATGATTCTTGGCATGCTCAATAAAATTAAATCCTAGACCTTGACTTTTAACACTCACTTTTGATTTGTTTAGGATCATGTTCAAATTTTTCTTGCCAAAAGAAAATATCTCTAAAGTGTTCTTAAGATACTCATTTTCTTTAGTTAAAGTAGAATAAGTTGTGCAATTAACAGATTCATTTACAGTTTTCTTAGAAGCACTAGACTGAGCCAATCTTTCTTTTTCAGCAACCTCATTTAGTTGTCTAGTCAAAGTTTCTATTTCTGTGCTAAGCTTAGGACAATTAGTGCAAGAAAGTATCTCATGATAAAGCATCTGTTGAATTGTTTCCTGAGAAGTATTGAGTCTAGCTTTTAACAATTCACAATTAGAGCAAGTTTTAGTTTGAGCATTTGACATACTTGACTCTAAACAAGTAGAACTAGACTTGAGCTTTTCAATTTCATCATATGCAAGTTTTAACTTTTCATCACAAGAGTCATGTGCTAGTCTTAACTCTATGTATTGACCTAGTAGTCTCCAATTCAGAAAATAAAACTTGGCAAGACTCACAAGATTCATCATTAGGAATAGAAGCTTTAAGTCTATCAATTTCAGAATTTAAGTTCTCAACAACAAGATCATGTTTCTTTATTTTCTTTTTATACTTTTTGAGCTCATCTGTATAAGAGGGTTTTACCTCATCAGGATCACTGTAGAGATCATCATTGTTAAGCTCCTCACTGCTCGCCATAAAACACATCCCTGTGAAGTCCACCTCCTTTGCCTTCTTGCCGTTGTCCTCATCATCGCTTCTAGAATCAACATCACTCAAATCAATCTCATCTAGTGCTGAGAGTACCTTGTGGACTGCCCTAAGATAGTTGTGCTTCTTGCTTGGATCAATCTTGAATTTAGAGCGACGAGTTGGTACTTTGTCATCTTTGACCTCCTTACTCCTCAGTTTGGGACAATTCATCTTTATGTGATTTAGCTCACCACATCCATAGCATCTGATTGGACCACCTCTCCGCCTTGATCTGATGTTGTTAATTGCCTTGGTCACCCTGTTGGAGAAGAGTACAAGCTGCTCTTCTGGAATCTCCTCTAACTGTTCATCTGAAGTAGAAGACAAAGCAGACACAAGACAAGAACTCAAAGAAGCAGCTTACATGGGGTTAGTCATAAGGACTAAAGATGAAGATTTATCAATCTTAGATGGCACAGCTTCCATCTCATAGGTTTTCAATCTAGAGTAAAGATCATCCACGGTTAAAGTATCTAGATCGATGGTTTGATTGATAGTTGTGACAACCATCAACCACTCAGAACCTAAAGATCTCAATATCTTAGTTGCATTATCTTCATCAGTTGGAATAACACCAACACCATGCAAACTACTCAATATCTTTTCAAAACGAGCAAAAAGATTATCAATAGATTCATCAGGCTTCATAGCAAAATCAGAATACTCTTTTTGATAAAGATTTTTACGTACTTTCTTAATTTTAGTGGTTCCCTCATGATAATCGCAAAGAGTCTTCCATATTAAGTGAGCAGAAGTAATATGAGCTACACGATCAAATTCTTTACGAGAGATTCTTTGAAACAACAAATTACGAGCTTGAGCATTCAGATCAACATCTGCTTTATATAAATTAGTAACAGTAGTAGGAACCACATAAGGACTAGAAACCTTATTCCATACATCACTACCTTGAGCCTCAATATATGCTTGCATACGACACTTCCAAAATGCGAAATTAGTAACATCTAGCATCGGGGGATGATTCACATACCACTTGTACGATCGTTAATGGCAATCAGAGGGGGGGGGTGAATGATTGTAATCCGCAGTATAAGCTTTTTCCTCCAATCTATTGTCTTCTGATTGTTCAACCTGCTAATACAGTAAGAAGACAAAAACAAAAGACAACAAAAAGGGAAAACTAATTTTTTTCTGGTACTATAGCAAGCAGGATGATGTATTGTAGCTACAGTATGTGTTACTGTAGCAGATTAGAAAATTGGAGACATCGCTTTCTACTCTCTGTTCCAGATCCTTAATCACAGGACTTTTAGGCAGTACATAAGAAATAGCAATGGATGGATTCTCACGTAATGCTATGATCCAAATAGATGTACAAATACCGCCGAGAATCAAAACTCTCACCAAATAAATGCTAGAGCCTAATTCATATAACTCGCATAAAATCCAAAGCCACCGCTCCAACATCTCACGCCAAAGCACAAGTAAAGGGTCGCAACCACTAGCAATTAAGAAATTGGAAAACTCAAGCACGTGATACATAATCTCCAAACTTCAAGACATGCTACATGCAACGTCAATCCCAAAATCTATCTCAAGTGTACTGTTACCACCTTGTCTCCTCCCAAAATCAAAAGCACCAACCCCTAGATCGGTTTCTCCAGACATACAACGCCTGCAGAACACACCTAGATTGGTCTTTTTCAGCAGCCTAACCACCGGCCACGCCAAGCACCTTTGATTTCCTACCGCCGCCAGCCGAGAGCCAAAACTGCCGAAGGACTCAAAACCCTACAGCCGTCGTGCCTTTTTATCTCACGCGAAGTCTCATCACCCAAAACCGACTAGGACTCCAATACCTATACAGCCCAGGCCGCCCTCACGACAAGCCCATTATGTAGCCCAAAATTCTAGTTTTCTTAGCCTTTTAATTTTGGACACCCCAAAATTATCATGTGTCGCAGCCTTCGGACCGCACCTCCGTAGCTCCAACACGCATCATCCATCTTTGATCTCCACGCGCCCCAACTCGAGCTCGACCGTCTCCTCCAGCATCCTCGACCCTCTAGATCATGACTTCGCACCAAGTCATCTCCCAGTCACCGCCGTAGACCACGATCGTCTCCGAGTTACCCTGCACATGTAAAGACCAAAACAACATATTTCACCGGCACAAGTTCTTCCCAACTTGACTTGATATTAGTCCACACACACCACACGCCTCAAATAATATCAATACCCAATATTGTCAATTATTCATCAACTAAAATATACTAGACCTAGCCATATGGTCTAACACTAAACCTGCTTCATGACATACACAGGGCTTCTTTGGAACTCATGCTTCCTATAGAACGTTGGTTGGTAAAGCCTTTCGACAAGGATTTTATCGCCAACACCTCTATGATGCCAAAGAGATGGTTAAGAATGTGTACAATGCCGCCTATAATGCATAAATACATCAACCACTCGGGCATTACAAACAATTCCTCTATCATGGCCTTTTGCACTGGGTCTCGATATCCTAGGACCGCTCCCAAGGGCTCTAGGAGGTTTCGAGTTCCTTTTGTGACTATTGATACGCTCACAAAATGGATCGGGTTTAACTCGGATCGATAACAACGAAGCCGCCAAACGGTTCATGATGAGAAGCGTAATTACTCGATTTGGAGTCCCAAGTCAATAATCACGCATAATGGTAAATATTTTTAGCGCAAAATTTCGTGAATTTTATGACGGGTTGGGTACCAAGCTCGTTATGCCTCTCGTCGCCCATCCCCAAAGTAATGGGGCAGTCGAATGAGCGAATGGCCAAATAATGCAGGGAATTAAAACTCGAGTCTTCGACCAGCTTGTTAAGCGCTCAGGGCTTGGGTATAAGAATTACCTCAAGATATGGGCGCTTCTCACGACCGCTAGTCAGCAACAAAGTAAACACCTTTTTTCCTAGTCTTTGGTGCTGAAGCCATGCTTCCGCCAGAACTAAAGACCAGGTCTACAAGGGTCGAGAGTTTCAATGTCCCAGCCCAAGAACAACTTCGAGTGGATGACATTAACCTGCTTGAAGAGAAGAGAAATCATGCCTTAATCTGTTCAGCAGTATACCAACAAGCCATGCGCAAATACTACGATCGTAAGGTTCAACCTCGCAGCCTTGCTGTAGGTGACTTGGTATTGAGGAAGATTCAATCCCAGTCTAATCGGAACAAACTTTCTCCTAAGTGGGAAGGTCCTTACACGGTGGTCGAAGTTATGCGTCCAGGCTCGGTACGACTGGCAATGGAAGATGGCCGGGTTCTCTCTAATTCTTGGAATATTGACCAGTTACGCAAATTCTACGTGTAAACGACCAACCATTCAATAAAGCATCAGGTTCTTTCTATCTTTATTGTTTTACTTTGAGTAGCGCTTTGATAATTCTTTCAACCATAACCTGGTTGAAGGTCCGCCTCAACCAGCTTCCTAGTCGTGAGCTTTCTCACGACAACACACTCGTGAAGACATCCTACCACCAGCACTCCATTTCATCTTTACACCGGTCGAAGGATGGTAACGCCACCTAGTCGAAGCCTTTCCTCTCTGCACGTGGTCCCGCCCACTAGAAGGAACTTCCTAGAGTTGACTCGTTCCTCCCTTTTTTACCAACACAAAGAGCTTGGGTTCAAAACATGGTCGAAATAATAACAAGCCAACTCTTAGTACCTTAGTTTATGTCTTCATTCATCTTTTTTGGAAAATAAACTAAGCAGAGTACACTTTCAAATTTGCTCAACTACTCTCGATAAACTCGGTTTGTTTTAACTGGTCGGAGGAAGTTGCAATACCTAGTCGAAGACTTTCCTCTCTGCACGTGGTCTTGCCCACTAGAAGGAACTTCCTAGCGTCGTTCTGTTTCTAACTCTTGCTACCATAGTGAACATATTGAGTGCATTGAAATAAGTTGGACAAATTTTATAAAGGAACTCCAGAAGTTTATCTAACTCAAGTTGACCGTTCTTGATTTGATTAATCTGATCGGAGATGGTAACATCACCTAGTTGAAGCCTTTCCTCTCTACATGTGGTCCTGCCCACTAGAAGGAACTTCCTAGTGTCGACCTGTTCCTACTCTTTCGACTAGTGCGAGTTAATCGTGATCGAAAAACTACAAGTTAGCTAAACCGCTCTCTTTTTCAGAAAACCCACTTAGTACTATTTACTCGGTTTATCTAAATAAACCAGGCAAATAGTTGGGGGCTAGGACAAAGTTATTAACTTGACTTCAATTCTTAGTCTTGCTCTTTTTTCCCATCCATTATCTTAAGAGTTGCTAACTACTCGACAAGATGATTTTTCAGGAAAAAGGAAGGATTATATATCAACATCAACAAAAAACTTGTCTTTACAGGACTCCGGTACAGACTACTCTAGCGACGGGGGTTTTATTTCCATACCCCACGTGACTAACTCGGCGATCGAATGCATTGACGCTATCAACTGCTCTGCTTCTGCTTCAGGACAGGTAAAGTCGTCTATGACAGGCTGTAGACTCAGATTGGGATCATGAGATTTAAGTTTTGCTAAAGCAAATCTTATTCCCTCCTGAGTCGCATCCTTTATCGAGTCGAATTTGTTAGTCCTCAGAGTAGTCACCAGCTCTTGCAAAGTCCCGACTTGTTCACGAATAGTACTCGAGTGGGTAGACAAGGTGTCGTCATGAGGAGTAATCTCCTCAGCATGAAGCCCACCGAGTACTTTGTTCAGAAGAGAAACGTTATCTTGAAGAATGATCTTCAAAGCCTTGATTTCCTCCCGACAGAGTTGAAGCCTCACGAGTCGCTTTTACTTGCACTACTTGCTCAAAAGAATAAGGCCGCATAAATAAAACAATCTCGAGAAGAAAACACAACCTATTACAGTAAAGATTTGCTTACCAACAAGTTGAGAATCTAACTTCTTAACTTCTTCAAAGATGGGTCAAAGTGTCCTTAAGGTAACGCTTCTCCCACTTCTCAACCTCTTGGTCTTTCTCTAAAAGGAAATAAAATTCTTAAAAGAAGAAGCGGTCGAAAGCAGGTTTTAAGTTCAAGACTTCATCGCTTAGTTGTCCTCGCAACTTTCGATTTGCAGTAGTCGCCTCTCAAGCTTTTTTTCGAGGTCTTTTTCTCCTCCCTGCTTTTTTCGCTCGGCTTTCATAGTCGAGAGAATCCGCTAAGGACTTCTCATTACTCTTAAGCCCGCAAAGGAAAATGGTAGTTGTAAGTATAGAACCTCGTCGTAAGTTCTTCTACGACAAAAACCCTGGTCGTAAGTTCTTCTACGATCAAGACTTAGTCATAAGATCTTCTACGACAAACTTTACAAGTATCGTGAAAGTGGTCGAACATATAAAGACTACGAGAAGCAGTTACTTACAACCTCTCTGCTGTTCGCAGAGTAGCGCTTTGTCTTGTCGCAGTTGGACAAGTTGCCTGTGATATTCGGCAACAGTGACAATTTGTTCCAACGTATTCTACACAGAGAAAGGCAGTAAGGAGCGCGAAAAGACATATATGTAAAATGCCAAGCTTAGGATACTTACATTCATGGCGGACCGAGCAAACGAAGATAACACCTTCGTGGGGTCCCTCAGTTCATCGATCTCATTGACTCGTTTCCACCATACCCTTTCGAGACGCTCGTCATCGAAAACATCCCCTCTGTTGGGAATATCATTAGGGTGAGGAACATGATAACGAGATCTGAACGCGCGGGAGCCCACAACGGTGGCAGGGGCGAAGAACCCTAAGGAGTGATCGAAGAGCTCGAACCCTTCTCCTCCTTCAGAGGTAACGGTATCGGTAGCTTGACCTTGGAGGCTGGGAGGATCATCCACGACAACTTCCTTCCTGGAGCGCTGGATGGATGTTTCACCCCCATGGCCGAGTGTCTCCGCCACTACCATCTCCACCCCTTGTTCTACGACCACTCCTATGGTCGTAGCCACATCGGCTACAATGACATCCTCCACCATTTGGACAGTGGTCAACCCTTCGATCACCGCTGTTGTTGTTCCTTCGCCTGCCGAAGAAACTATAGTAGGTTCCTTAAAAAGAACGTCCTTGTTGATGAGGGGAGCCGCGCTAAGACCATGAAAAGGAAAACACGATCAGGTGATAAAAAACAAAAGGTAAATGCTGTCCTTACAATTTTGTCTCTTTTACATACCTCCGAGTGCCGGACGAGATCTTAAGTTTGGAAACAACCCTCCCTATGAGAGGTTTCTTTGACTTTTTCTCAACCACGTCTGGTTGAGACTTAAGTTGAGGATCAGCCACGACCACGTCTAGTCGTGGGTCTTGATCGAGCACCATCGCTTCTTGGGCCCCTTGGCTCTCTGGGCAGTCGAGATCAGCCTCGACCACCTCAAGGGTAGCATCACCCTCAACCACAGGCATTGCTAGTGCAACAGTCTCCTTCACAAAAGACATGAAACTCTTCCAGTTCTCCTTCTTAAGTCGCTTGATAAAACCAGGGGAGGCAGAAACTGCGAAGGTTTTATTATCATAATAGAAGAGTACCTTGGCCTTGGGGACTTTAGGTTTGAACACTTCAGCTATTCCTGCCGCGATTGTTTCCTCTGCAGTGATTATTTCCGTAGCAAGATTAGCCGAAGGTGCAGACGGAGTAGCGGAACTCGAGCTCGCACCGTCCTTGTCAGCAACTTGCGTGGGCTTTCCCTTCCTAGTCTGAGGAGCATCTGCTTGCTCAACAGCAGGACTCGAGCTCGAGCATCCCTTGTCTGCGACTTTAACGAGCCGACGCCTCTTGGAAGAGGGAGAAAAAAGCTGCTCTACGGTGGCCACTCCAACGACCATCAGTTCTACCTCCTCGTCGTCCTGACGGTTTTCCTTACCTACTTTCTGCAGAAGTCGGAAAGAGAGACATTATAAAGTGATCGTAAGTTCTTCTACGACCAATTACCATGTCGTAAGCTTTTTCTACGACAAATCTCTGGTCGTAAGTTCTTCTACGACCATAACCTGATCGTATGCCTTTTTACAATCAGCACTCAGTCATAAGTTCTCCTATGACTATAAAATCCTAAAGACGAATTGACTATTGATTACCTTTAGGCGCTCAAGCTTGTCCTCTGGAAGCAGGTCAACCAGGATTGGAGGCACCACGACATGGGTAGGGGCTTCGCAGATAAGCTTGACTCGAAGCGCCAATCTCCTCTTGCGTAGAGGTCTCAGAAACAAGAGAACCTTAAATAAAGCCAATTCTGAAATCAATGTAAAAAAAAGGCTAAAGCTTAAGGTTTACTTACCCTCCAAGATAGTCCTCGTCGGGTCCGATGAACCCGAGTACCTCCACATCCGGTGAGCCCTCTTCTTCGAGGGTCGATGCGGCGCGTGATGAAATCCTTCACCACGTACATTCAAGAAGCCCTCTTCCTTCAAGTCTCATGATGGCTTGATGAAGGGGCAATCCGCGAAGGTCCTTAGGAATCGTGATCCCATGAAGGAACCTTCTCTGCCGGCTTTCCAATGAAGGAGAGGCTGTCCTCATTGGTGATCTCCCAATAAAACCACCTCTTCTTCCACCCCGGCCACGACGACCGGGTAAACATCTGAATGTACTCCCTCGACTTCCCGTCATGGAGCTTTAGACTATAGCCACCGATAATTCCGCCTAACCGAGTCATTCCGTAGTAATACCGGAACAACTCCAGGTCAGCCAGGATCCCCAGGTAGGCCTCGCAAAGGTACACGAATACCCCCAACATTGTAATTGAATTAGGAACGAGGTTCACCAACTCTACTTGGAAGTACTCGAGTACCAATGTAAGGAAAGGATGAGCAGGTAATCGAAGGCCGCACTCACAGAATGCTTGGAAGACGGGGATTTGCCCCATCTCCTCCGATGGTCAATGCTGCTTGGCGGCTTCGATCCATCTCACGAATTCAGCCTTCGGGATCTTCTCGGAGTTGACCAAAGCTTGAATCTTGGCCGCGTCCATCTCCGATTCAGCCCACTGGGAAGCGGCTTCGGCCATTTCTCCCGAAAGCTAACAGATTGGATGTGGAAGGGTTGGAGAAGAAAGCTCAATTTGGTCGGCGGCGGAGAACTCGAAAGTTTTGAACAGCAAGAACAAATTGGGGGAAGGTAAAAGACCTTACCCTCACCCACGATGAAACTTTATAACCGCACGCCCGAAGATGAAAAGACGTGGCAGCCCAACGGTTGCCAACGCTTCGGGAATTGCTCCAGCAGACAACGACAAGGGAGTCGATTGTGATTCTTAAAATTTGTCTGCTCGAGGAAGTCAGGTCTGTTTTTACACCACAAGCGAAATTACTTTCTTGACCAAGTCTTTTTTGGTCAAAAGTAACAACGGTTGGAAAGTTTCTACTTCCAACCATAGTACTGCAACCACTTGGGAACCGTTAGATCTTCTACGATCACCTTGTGAACCACAAGGTTATCCTACAACTTTCTTGACTAAGTAAATTTCTAGTCAAATAAAACATTAGTCGAAGAGTTTTCCCTTGGACCACCTTTTCCACGACCATCTACTGGTCGTAAGATCATCTACTGGTCCTTTCTCAAGCAAGCTATTTTTCGCTTAAGCTGGGGGGCTAGATGACGAGGATATAACAATCCTCATTTAATCATTTATCCATAATTCATATTATGAGGTAATAATGACGTCACATAACTCCTGAGTATACCCCTAAATATTATTAAGGGAGAAGCTGGAGGTCGTAAGTTCTTCTACGACCACCCTGTAGTCGTGAGTCTTCCTACGACTACCCTATAGTCGTAAGTCCTTATACGACTATCCCATGATCGTAAGCTCTATTACGATCAGTATGCAGTCGTAAGCTTTCCTACGACCATCCCCTGGTCGTAAGACCTTCTACGACCAGGCCCTAGTTGACAAAGCTCACAGACATGTGGGCCTAGTCGATAAAGAAATCTTCCGTACCGTATTTAAAATACGGACAGTAAACTACGCCATTATTTTCTAAGATAATGGCATGATTTTAACTCCCTTTTATGATGATAATTGTCTAGCAACGTGGGAACGTTTTAACTCTTACAGTAACCTCCAGTAACGGCGCCACGATCTGGATGATTAAGTGACCTTTTATTAGAGGTCCAACGGCGTACATTCTGGGGACGGTATAAAAGGCAAGGATCATCAGAGCAATGGAGAGGGCCTGGATTCTGAGAAGCACAATACTCTAGTTTTCTGGCTTGATCTTGTATTCCAGTATACTCAATACATACACACAGGAGTAGGGTTGTTATTTTCCTAGGAGAAGACCCGAACCTTTATAAAATTATTGTGTCTCCATCTCTGTGTGATTTTGAGCCTAGAGGAACTCTCGAATAAAACAATCTTTACGTAAGTTCGGTCCTAAAACACCGACAGACAACATCAATGGCCTACCATGCCAAGAGAAACTGATGCCTAGGCTTGAAACATGTTTTGTGGTTGCATCGGTTGCAGGACTGGAGTATCTGTGAATTGGCGGGTGAAGCCTGATGCATTGAATTGTTGGCATGTGGGTGCTGTCTGTATCGAGTTCTTAGGACCTGATGATACCTACTTGTATCCACATGCTGCGTAATGGCTCCACATGGGCAATGTGGGTGGTTACCAATGTCCATCGGAATATGGGAACGACTTAGGCTCGTACGTACGATGAGTTGATCCTCATCGTCCGCCGCCAAACACGTAGGCCGATGGGCTAATCCCGATTCACGAGCGCAGCGGAAACCCCAAGCAATGGCAGCACCTTGGAGAGTGTTTACAATTCACGACATCTTCGAAACCGTAGCTTGACAAATGACCAAGGGACAACACACATATGCTAAATTTTGTTTATTAATTAATCCTTTTTAATTTTATTTTAAAGTTAACCTTCGACGAACTTTATTTATAATTCTGACTTTTGGTCACGCCACCGCCTATTGCGTGACAAAACAACACTGTCACGCTAGCCGTATCTGAGTAAAGCTTTTGTCACGCCATGACCAGTGGCGTGACAGTGTTGTTTTATCACACCACGGGTGGTGGCGTCACGTCATAAGTGGTGATGTGACCAAAGGGGAGTTTGCTGGGGCTTACTTTAAAATAAAAATTAAAAAGGGCTAATTAATAAAAAAAGTTCACATATGCTCAAGCCCAATAAATTAATTAATAACCAAGTGGTAAGACCCAGGAGAGCTTTTTTTTTATTAATTAACCCTTTCATATTACTTTTATTATAGGCGGTAGAAATGGCCGTCTCCCCGCGTTTCTCGGAGAATATCGCCCAGTCGCGTTTCGCCGCGTGTCTTTCGGCCTGACTTGCCTTTCGTCCGTTGGTCGGCGACTCGTCACGCAGCCCGTCGTGTTCGCTCCTTGCCGTTTAGTGCTGCCAGGCGAGTGTAGCTTCCCCTATCCTGCCTTGCGCGCCCACTCCGCGCGTGCGTGGCAGTCAGAAGTCAGAACACGGTAGCCAGGATCCAGAGAGGCCGTGAGCGTTCTTCCGGCACACCACGTTTCCGTCCACCGCTGGCTCTGATCTGCCCTAGTACCTTTTATATTGTTATAGATTTAGAGTTCCAGATTAAGCCATCTACTATTGCTCTAAAAAAAATTAATAAACCATCTACTACCAGCTTAATACATTGGGTGATACTAGCACCCAGACATCCGATTTGAGGACTAGGATCTCGGGTTGCTGCTACGTGGATGCTATCATGACATGAGCCAGACACGCGAATTCTCTCGCTTTGTTTGCTTTTACCTTTCCAGTTTTCACACCGTGCCGTGTAGTCGCCTACCCCACATGTTATCCTTGTGTTTCCCTCGCGGGCTACCTATAATGTGAGATTGCAACTATTTACTCTGTAGCTCCGTGAGTAATGTAGTTTCGCTCTTCCAAACGATGCGACCCTTGAACAATGACCGTACGCAAATGTGTAATTACCACGCTAGCTTCCAAGTATAATGACCGTACGCAAATCTTTTTCCAAAAACAAAGCATCTGGAAAAAAACACGTTGAAAAAATTGCAACATTACTATGAACAGTATGCAATATTTTTTTTTCTACAGATGCAATATTTTTTTCTATAGATGCAACATTTTTTCTACAGATACAACATCCTAGGACAATGGTTGCAACATCCCTGAACAACGGTTGCAACATCACAAATCAAAAAACAATGGTTGTAATTACTGACATGTTATCTTCGGACAACAGTTACAACATCCTAGGACAATGGTTGCAACATTCTCGAACAACGGCTGCAACATCCTAGAACAATGGTTGCAACATCCCCGGACAATAGTTGCAACATCCCCAGACAACAGTTGCAACATCCTAGGACAATGGTTGCAACATCCCCGGACAACGGTTAAAACATCCTAAGACAATGGTTGCAACATTTTCGGACAACAGTTGCAACATCTTAGGACAACACTTGCAACATCTCCGGACAACGGTTGCAACATTCTAGGACAATGGTTGCAACATCCCTAGACAACGGTTGCAACATCTTAGGACAACACTTGCAACATCCCTGGACAATGGTTGCAACATCCTAGGACAATACTTGCAACATCCCCGGACAACGGTTGCAATATCCCCGGACAACGATTGCAACATCACAAACATCACAAATCAAAAAACAAAAAAGCATGTTTGAGTACATGTCTTGTGTGGCAAGATTATTAGAGATAGAATAAGAATCGGTTAGGATTTATATCTAACATGGTTCCCTTTCATATCTACTCACCTTGTACTATATATGCCCAAGGCTCAATCAGTACATCCAACCATTATTTCGACAATTCAATCTTCCTTAGCGATCACCGACTACATTTAAGTCTGACATCCGCCACCGATTCTAACCATTATGCAATTCCAGACACCAGCTCATGCGTGTATATGTATATATACATGAGCTTGACTACAGTAACGAGTAGTAGAGTGCTATGAAAACCACCGACCCGTTTGTAAACAGGAGTATGTGTGGGATGGTTTCCCATATATATATATATATATATATATATATATATATATATATATATATATATATATTCAAGTAATCAGCCGTGCATGTCGTGAATGGAGTAGGAAGAAACTTGGTTAGATATGGAAAACATCAAGGACAGTGCATGGTTGTCTAGTCTAGGACTAAGTCGACGGCCCTCTCGCGCCTCCATTTCCACGAATTTATGACCGTACGATATGAACGTACGTATGTGTGGGATGGTTTCCCTCGGAATATTTAGGGGGGCAGTTTGGGATATAGCAGCACGGACGTGGTACGGCGCCTTATCGCATCTTCCCAGGTTGGACATGAGATTGAGGGGCTGTTTGGATTTGTACCCTAGTGAGCCAAACCAAATTTTGGTAATACCAAAATCTGGGCAATGCCAAAATATGGGCAAAAAAAAATAGTGGGCTAGTATTTGGTTTGGCACCAATATGGGCAAAAATTTGGTAATACCAATTTTTCTGTTTCAAATGAGTTCTGGTTCGATGCAAATAGTTATATTAATTGCATGATTAGATTGATTTATCTGTTTCAAATGATCATATTTTCTAAACCGAGTATCCGATTTGTGATCCATTTGAACCGTTGCGTTCCTTTTCATTTTATCAACAAAACAAGACCCAAGTTGACATATTTTGGGGCAAAAGAAAATTGATGACATGTGGGACCCACGGGCAATACCGAAATTGACTAATATGTCCCTATTCACATCCAACGAAATGATGCCACCTAGCAAACTCATGGGCTAGTTGCCTTGCCAATTTTTTGGCCACCCAAACTTTGCCTGGGAATTGTGAAGAAAAAAATGGCTTTACCAAATTTTCGTTGGTAGTACCAAAATTTGGCAACAAACCAAATTCTAGCCAAATTTCATGGGCATTACCAATATTTGGCGTTGCCAAAATTTGCAAGGGCACGCCACATATAGGAACCAAAACAAACACTGGCCAAATTTTCTTGGTATTACCAAATTTTGGTATGGCAAGTTAGGGTAAAGAACCAAACAACCTCTTGTTCGGTATGTTTGAGGTTTGTACAATGTCAAGCTCAAATTTCCATCCAGATCTCAGTGTATACCGAGTAAGTCCTATGATCAGTAGCTAGTTTATATAGTACAATATCGATGAATACCACATCAGTACATGCATTTAAGAAAAAGAGTACATAAATATTACATAAACAGTCGGAAATAAGCCTTACGGCCAAGTTCTTACATAACAAGCCGATAGACCGACAATCCAAAAGAGTAAACAATGGCGAAAGATAAATAAACCAATAGAGAGCTCCATGATCTTCCACATGCAATCGATTAGGGCTACGACCTAGTTATCACCGTCATCTTCATTTCTAAAGCCGGACACATAGAAGTATCCATATAGTAGGTGTAGGACCGTACAGCACAATCAGAGGGGGAGGGGGGGGGGTGAATGATTGTACCGATTTCTTCCTTCCAATTCAGCCATACTCGCTGTGCGCTAATCTTCTCAACCTCCCAAAGTGGTTGGTGACAATCGGGTGATCAACACAGCACATGACCTTCTCTACCTCCCAAAGTGGTTGGCGACAATCGGGTGATCAACACAGCACGTGATCACAAAGCTTTTGGAAAATCTCCTGAACTTTATTTCTCAATCTGGTTCTATGGTTACAAAGCGCCCTTCACGGCACACCTCAAAGTCTTCTACCGAAAGACCTCTCCAAATCCCCTGCAATAGCCACGGGAAAACACATCCCCTCTACCTCCTTTTATAGGCAGAGTCCTAATCCGTGTCCTCAATGACACAGATACAAAGTCATATCTCTTCCGAGAATCAAGGGACCCGAAACCCTTCCAAACACATGTTTTCCAATATCTCTAAACCTTTTAGATATGAAGCACTTTCCATATCTCCTCACACATCGTAAGCCTTCAGGATTGCACCTCCCGAAGCTTCTCCGCGCATCATGCATCCACCTTTGATCTCTACGTGCTCCAACGTAAGCCCGACCACCTCGTGACATCCTCGACAGCCTGAACCTCAGATTTCCCCATCCTAGTTCCGGTCCTCCTCGTCATCGACCATGATCGTCTTCACGCTCAACCTGCACATGCAAAGACCAAAGAACATATTCCAGGCATAAGTTCTCCAACTTGACCAATATCAGTTCACACACTCTCAACCACTATCTAGATCATCCTCGAAGGCTACGACCACTTCAATAAGGTCCATGACTAGTTTCAATAAGTCTATGAACAGTTCAACCAGATCCACGATCACCTCCAAGAAGTCCATGACCAGTTCCACCAGGTCTACGACCACTTCCAACAGGACAACGCACTGTAGCAGTATTCGGGATGAATGGTACTCAAAAGACCTCCTCACCGAGGGTGGTCCTGGAAGACCTCCTGGGAGGTCCTGGAAGATCTCCTGGGTGGTCCTGGAAAACCTTCAGGGTGGTCCTGGAAGACCTCTTGGGTGGTCCTGAAAGACCTTCGGGGTGGTCTTGAAAGACCTCCGGGGTGGTCCTGAAAAACCTCAAACTGACCACCCAAACAGAACGACCGAAACTTCCACAACCACAAATTCCAATGCAACCTAAGAGACAATTATTCATCAGAAAAAACACCGAACAAGCCCCATGGTCTAACAATATATCCCTTGATGAATACATTGACAATACTTCAAGATAGAGACAAGAATTTGCGAAAAGAAGGTTTCAATAATTCAAAAACTGCAAGGCAAAGAATTGTGACAAAATACAGCAGCAAACTAGAAACTCCAATCGAGAAACTCCCCCTCACCACAAGTACAATTCCTCCCATCTTTCTCCCTCTTTGGCAATGTACTCAGCAAGAACTTCAGAGAGAGAAAACATCAGAGAAAAGAGCAAGGAGAGTAAAAGGCAAGAAGCTGTGTAGATTATTCAAATCAATTTAATAGATTAGCCAAGCCATCTTTTTGAGTAGAGCTAACAGGATCATATAAAGTCATATACCATATAACAATATCAAAATAAGTCTGTAGAATGATTAAGCAATTTTAACTCAATGACAGGCATCTCAACAATGACTAAACCGATTATAAACACCTCAAAGAGATGTCACCATGATAAGTTAAAGCCTAACAATGAGGCAAACTTTAAATCTAGATGAGCTAGCAGTCTCATGTAACAACCTATTGCTTCACATTCAAATCTTATGCATGTGGCATGCTTGTAGCATACTTCTTTTCAAATTGGCATGCTTGAAGCATACTTTTTTTCACTGGTGGCATGCTTGAAGCATACTTCTTTTCTTTTGAGCACTTTTGTGTGCGTATATATTTTTTCTTTTGAATATACATAGATATGTATGGCATGCTTGAAGCATACACCTTTGCAATTGTCTCTTTCTCATCATTTTTTTATATATAACATGCCAAAATGAGTGAGCAAAAAAGAATTGCAAAGATAGTCATACGAGCTTCAAATCCAAGATTTAAAAATATGACTCACAATCAAGCTAATCCTTTTCGATGAACATCGCAGAGTACTATCTATAATCAATCTAGTCAAAGTATTATGCCAAATCATACTTTAGTTCTAATGAAGCAAATTAATTATAACCAGTCATGATCAAAACTACACAACACATGAATAAATATGATAAAGAAAGCTCTACAACTCATTCGATTTCAATGGTTGGACTTGATGATTTGTTTGACACGTATAACAAACAAAGCTTCTGAACTTTTAAACCCAAACTTCCCCTCAAAATAAGCTCATAGGATGCAACACACCCAACTTACTTCGCAAAATAGCAGATCGTGCAGAAACAACCAGTTGAGGCAAAATCAGCAATCTAAAAGTTGAACTCAACAAGGTGTAGAGCAACACCGTCTTTTCCACAAGGTCTCTCAGAAAGTGAAAACTCTTGGAAGCCATCAAAGAAAATGAAAAACCATCAAGTGTTCCAATCAAGCAATGACGAAAAGGACTGGAACGAGATCAAGCTCATGTTCTCATCACGACCGGCCTAGGGCACACCCGGAGGTCCCTCAGACGCCCCGGGAGGTCCAAAAGGAGCCCCTCAGATGTCCCGAGGTCCTCAGACCTCTGGGAGGTCCAGAAGGACTTCCCAGACGCCCCGAGAGGACATCCGGTAGACTTCTGCACCTCCCGAGAGGTCCGATAGACCACCCGAGGTCCGGGGTCCCGACCCGAGGAGGTCGTTGGACCTCGCCTCCTCAAGCTCCACGCTTGCCGAGGAGGTCTCGAGAGGAGCCAACCCGAGGAGGTCGTGGGGCTTGAGGACAAGCTCAAGTCCATCACTGCGATCCAAACTGTCCCTGTGGATCATCGACCAGCCTCACAAAGAAACAAGTGACAAAGAAACATCCCAAGAACTTTATTAACAACCAAAAGGAGGTTTAATTACAAGGGTTGCTTACAAGCTCCAGCAACCGAGAGCACACAAATGCAGCAGAAACACAAAAGACATGGTCCACCCATTACACCATAGGTGATTGGTTGGAGGGCGCGACCTAATTGAGTTGGTCATCTTCATCATCAAAGGAGTCTTCATCTACTCAAATCATGAATCAAGCAAGAGTGAGCACAACAACTGTGCTCGCAAGTTACACCCGTCAATTAACAGAATGACATGCATAGGGATATATCAAGGGAAATCATATTAGGGTTGATTTGCATAAAGCCAATTTTATTTCAAATACAAGTATTAAGTTTTCAAGGCAGGTTACAATAATTAAAACTCATTTTTGTGAAATCCATTTTCAGTTGGATAACATTCATCATTGAAATGGTGAAGGATACCCTCCTGCACATGGCTTCCTGCCCAAACCCAATTTGGTTAAACCACCAAAGTCAGTTTCACAATTCTTTTGAAACCAAAACCAAGAGCTAACTTTGAATGACATTGCCAGCATGTCCATGACCGTGGACACGGCTATTCAAATAGATTTACACTCTGCAGAGGTTGTACACTTTACCCACATGACATGAATTCTCTAGTTTGCTTGGCATCCGTCGATACCACCTCACACTTCCTTTGGTGAGAGGTCTAGAGCACATGACAAGGCCTTTACAATGCATTGCTCCACCGCAGTCCACCCACATTAAGGTTTCGCAGATCCCCCCTTTGGATACAAACTCGTCGGGTTAATGGGGTGCCCCCTCTTATGCCAGGTGGGACTACAATAGTCGTAACATGACAACCCACCGCCTCCGCCGGATCAACCATGAAGGAGCTTTGCAAATTAGTTAGCCAGGTCCCACGCCCCATACTGGAGACATGTGGTTGCATAATTTTGGCATAGCCCATTATAGGCTTAGCAAGTGGTGTCTCAAAGACCGGTCCTTAACCGACTTGGGTGGCAAACCTTAACCCTGGGGCATCGAATCACACGATCCCCGTGCATAGACATGCACCAACCAAACAACCAGCTTCGCCCAAGTCAAATCCATTTTTCATTTACTTTGCTTTTCAAACCTCCATGGCACACCAATGCCATGGCCATTTGTAAAACCCCATGACACACCAATGTCATGGCCGGAGTCTCCATGGCACACCAATGCCACGGCCCAAATTATTTGATTAAGTGATATTTTTGGTCAAAACTCCCCAAATCAAGATTTTGGTCTAAGCAATACTAAGCATTCCATTTTTCAAGAGCTACGGGTCCTCACTACTGCAAGAACCAGGTTTTATCTAGGATGACAATGAGGTTGATTCAACATGGACAGTGGTCATACCAAGCATTAGGCATAACTATGAATCGAAAGATAGGCATTGAAATAACATAGTAAAGTAAGCATGCATACATCTTTGAAAACGACATAAGTAACTTGAAGTATTGGGTGCAACATGATCAAGAGTGTAACTTGCCTTGCTCAAAGTCTTGAGCTGCTTCCTCTCCCTCACAGAACTCGGGCTCCCCACAGTCTTGACAATCTACACGTGAAAACCAAATGACTCAAATAAAGTTCATACAAGATTCCAAAGGACTCCAAATAAACTTAGATACAAAACCAACAGAGAGGATGGGAGGTCGGGAGGAGGTCCAATGAGCTTGATGGAGGAGGTCTTAGGACTCAAGAGAGAATGTCCAAGAACCGGTTGGAGGAGATCCAGAGAGTGCTCAGTTGAGACAGAGAGGAGAAATGGAGAAGAAAGTGAGAAAGGAGGGCTTCCCAAACTATATATAGTGGAAGCCAATGCTCATGACCCAGGATAGGTGTCATCAGGAGTTGGTAAATAGGACAATGGGAGTAGGCAAGGAATGTGACAATCGGTATGACATGAGTACTGCAAAGGTGGGAGCATTTCATGTGATACAACATGCATTAAATGCTGTGGAGACTTCCTTGCCCAAGGACACAGTCAAAGGTAAAGAAAACTGGGTGTGACTGCCCAGTGGGGGCAGCCAAGACCCGCAGAGGAGGTCCTACGAAGACAATGAGGAGGTCTTGCAGTTTACAAGGGGAGATCCTCACCCAAAGGGGGAGGTCCTGACGGTTGGATCTCCAAAGAGGAGGTCCAAACGGCCAAGATTAAGTGCACCAGAGGAGGTCCGCAAGAGCTGGGAGAAGGTCCTTGCCCGCCGGGGAGGTCCTGACGGTTGGATCTCCCAAAAGGAGGTCCAACGGTCAAGATCAATGACAAACGGGGAGGTCCGCAAAGGTAAGAGGAGAACCTCACCCGCAAGGGAGGTCTAGAGCCGTAGGATCAAATCCAGAAGAGGTCTGAACGGTTAGGATTTCCAAGGGGAGGTCCTAACGGTCCAGATGTTCAAGAAGGGAGGTCTGGGCGGTTAAGATCTCCAAGGGGGAGGTCTTAACGGTCCATATTTACAAGGGGGAGGTCTGGACGGTTAAGATCTCCAAGGGGGAGGTTTTAACGGTCCAGATTTACAACGGGGAGGTCTGAACGGTTAAGATCTCCAAGGGGGGAGGTCGTAATGGTCCAGATTTACAAGGAAGAGGTCTGGACGGTTAAGATCTCCAAGGGGGAGGTCTTAACGGTCCAGATTTACAAGGGGGAGGTCTGGACGGTTAAGATCTCCAAGGGGGAGGTCTTAACGGTCCAGATTTACAAGGGGGAGGTCGGGACCGCTGGATTTTGATCGGACCGCCAAGAATGGTCTAAGGCTCAGGGAGGGTGGGACGTTCGGACATCCGAATGTCTCACCAGGATCAAACCGTCCAATGCAAATCGACGACTCACAATCAATAGAGATGCAAATAAGCAAGGAGGAGGTCTTGGAGGATCCGGGGAGGTCCGGAAGGACGCGGAGAGGTCCAATAAAGGTAAGGGGAGGTCCTAGAGGACATGGGGAGGTCCTGAAGGATGCGGAGAGGTCCAACAAAGGTAAGGGGAGGTCCTGAAGGGAACCTCCAGAGAAGGTTTCAAGGATACAAGCGGCGAGGGAAAGTCCAAGTAAACCCGAAACACTTCAACAGGATTCCAAAGGAGCTCGGATGCACATAAGGGTGGCACAGGCTTGGGGAGGTTTTAAGCCAGAGAAGACCCGAGAGGGAGAATCGGACCCAGGGAGGTCCAAGCATTTTGGAGGTCTAGACCCAAGGAGGTCTGGACCAGAGGAGGACAACACAAAGGAGGTCCGAACCTTTGGATCCAAACGAAGGTGAGAGCTGGACCATTGTCGGGACCCAAAACTATGGTTCGGGACCCTCTGTGTTTAATGCACTAGCCCAGGATCATGCTAGTGCACACAGTGTCAACAAAGATGGCAATCATTCCATACAAGCTTAATAATAACATAAACGGTTAACTTTGATTAACAAATAATGGTTTTGACCTCAAGGTCGAAGTTTACAAATCTTGAGCCACGCAGGCTAACATAGGAAATAAACGGCAATGAAACATAAACGGTAGTGGCACCCCATCGATTCGCCACAGTGCAACCGATCGATCAAGACCTCACGATCGAGCACCTTCGATGTACTCGTCCTCAAATGCCGGTGAAGACTCCTCCTCTGCTTGATTCGTCAAAACAAGCGTGAGTACACACCGTACTCATAAGCCACACCACGTAAATGCAAATATATACATATGTTTGGCTTTTTACAAAGGAAGGCATTCAGGGCTCTTTTGCATAAATGCAACTTTTGCAATTGAATACAATTCAATAGATTAAAGACAGTAACACAAATAGACAATAATAATTTTAACAAGTTATTTCACAAAGACACACACTGACCCTAACAAAGTTATTCACATAGCTAGATGATTTGTTCACATAGCTCCCTTCCCACACAGCTTTTATGAAAATCTACCCTAGTGTCAAATCCGAGCATTGTCCATGATCATGACGCTGCTATTCAATAGATTAAGTTACACTCTGCAGAGGTTTGTACACTTTACCCACATGATACAATTAGTGTAGCTAACACTAATCATAACAAAGCATTTCAGATACCTTATCTTACTATGCTAGGCCCGTCTCAAAATGACATGTGGTCGACAGAGCTCGATTCAAAAGAGCACATGGTGAGGTCCTTAATTGACCAAGGCAAGACTTCCACAAGCTAACCAAATCACACAGACACACAGATTATTATAGTTCACATAGTCCACACAGTTCACACAGTCCACCCTTTCACACAGTTCCCACCACTTGCCTCAGTTCAAATCCTTTTACCACCCCATTGGTTTTAAGTGCAACACATGCCACAAAGACACATAGTACACACAGCTTTTATCACATAGTTGCATATTCACTTAGTCAAATTTATATAGCAATCTACATGACAAATGATTCGTGGCATGGCTAAGCGCCTAATCGTATTAACCAACCCACGTTGGTTCTACAAGATAACCAACTAATTATCAACTAGGGTGACAAGGAATCAAGGCATAACAATTACACAAGGAGGCATACCAATTTGATTTAACTATCGCACCCAAAAGCTTTTAAATAAATACTTGAATTAAGATGCGATAATTTGAATTAAAATATTTTTATAAAACTGGGAAGCAAAATGGTCAAGGGCATAGCTTGCCTTGAAAAGGATCTAGGAATTGATCTTGGTCTTGGAAAGGTCCTTCTTCTTCAACTCTTCCAAAGAAATAAAGTCTACTCAAAACGACACAAACAAACAAACTAAATGAAAACCAGAAGCAAATAACTCCAATAAAATAAATAAAAAGCTCCAATAGATAGATCTGGATTTTAGACGAATTTAGGAATTTGAATGGATGGATTTGGAGTTAGGATTCAAAAGATATGAATTTTACAAGTTTTAACCTAACTCTTGAAATTTAAATGAATTTCTAAATTTAAACAAAATCAAATTTAAATAATTTTGGTTTGATTAGCTAGATCTTAATTTTATATGAATTTAGAAATTTGAAACACCCAATTTGGAGTTTGGATGCAAAAGTTATGAATTTTACAAATTTAAACCTAAATCATTATTTAACAATTTTCCCGAATTGTTTTTCTAAAGGAAATTCTAATTATTGCGCAAGGTGACGTCGCGAAGGATTTCGGAAATTTAAAAGAATTAAAGAATTAATCGACATGTGGGACCCACATGTCGGTGATTCCACTCCGCAGTGGACCAAGTCCACCGAGCCACTACATCCGGGCTGGCCTGGACTACCACGTGGGCACTCACGTGGCGCACACGCGGGCGCTGACGCGGCGCCACATGGGCGGACACGCAAGCACGGGGCCGAGCCGACGCCGACGCGTGGGCGGCGGCGGGCGGCGCGGCAAGACGGAACCAAGGGTCCCGGCGAACGCGGCTCGCCGGCGAGAATGGGTGGTACAGGAGATAGAGGGGAACACGGGATCTCGAGGTGTGCTCATCAGTGCGAGAAGACGACGGTGGAGGTCGTGGCGGCGGCGATTGCGAACGTGGCGCAACCGCCGCGGGATGAGAGGGGTTCTTGAGGGTGGCGGCGTGGTCGTGGAGGTCGTCGCGCACACGCGAGAGAACGGGAGGTTGAGGCGCCAGCAGCGTGAAGCTTCAGCGTTGACCGCTCATGGCGGTTGCGTGCAGTAAGGTCCGCGTGAAGAAAGCGGCGAGGAAGTCGGCTCGACAAAGCGGGCCCACCTGGCAACGAGACGGGAGGCTAAGCGGGCGAGATCTGATCGTCCGCGCCGCGATCGGACGACCAAGGAAAGACGGCCACTGGGCTTCACATGGAAAAAAAAGTTGGGCGGAGAGATTCGCCCAACACTATTTGGAGATTTAAATTAGCTTTTTCTTTTTAAGAAAATACCGTAAATTCAAATAAGCATTGGAAAATAGCAAATGATCTTGGAAAAATTCCGAAAATTCTAGAAAATATATCCAAGCTCATAGAATCCAAATAAAATAGTTTTGACTATTGTTCATGTTGGAATTATTCATATTAAATTGTTTTGTTACTAAAGTCCAAGTTTAAGCTTTTGAACTAAATGCAAATAAATCCAAATGGTGAATTTTCTCCTTACCAACTATTCAAATGATTTTTAAGGTTCTGAAAATTGGGATGTTACAACCATTAGATCCCAGACGAAGGGAGGTCTGGTCCCGCGATAGGCAAAAATGAACTGAGAAGGGGAAATCCTCAAAACTCCAACAATTCAACAAATCTTCAAGGACATTTTAGTTGAAGTTTGAGTTAGTCAACTTAAATCCATTATGAAATTTCAGGTTAAGCTTTGAATTCTCATCAAAACAAAATGGTTCTTTTTATTTTGAAAATTTCAAAAAGTTCTGAAAATTAGGGTGTCACAAACCTACCCCCCTTAAGGGAATCTCGACCCGAGATTCAAGCTTGGCCAGCAAAGAGGTATGGATAGTTTGCTCTAAGGTCCTCTTCCTTTTCCCATGTGCCTTCACTCTCTGGATGGTGACTCTACTGCACCTTGTAGGTTTGAAGGATCCGGCTCCTGGTGACTCGCTCCATGACATCCAAAATCTTGATCGGTTTCTCCACATAAATGAGGTCTTCTTGGAGATCGATGCTTTCCAGCGAGGTGTGGTCTTCAGGTACTCGAAGGCATTTCCTCAATTGTGACACATGGAATGTATTGTGCATTGTCGATAGAGAAGTGGGCAGCTCAATTTTATAAGCCACTTCACCTTGTCTTGCCAATATCTTGTATGGCCCTACAAATCTTGGAGTTAGCTTTCCTCTGGTTCGGAATCTCCTAACTCCTTTGAGTGGAGTTACTCTAAGATATACAAAATCTCCAACTTCAAAAGATAAGTCCCAGCGTCGAGTATCGGCATAGCTCTTTTGTCTAGACTGAGCTTCTCTCAAGCGCTCCCTTATGAGCTTCACCTTTTCTTCAGCTTCCTTGATGACATCAGGTCCATAAAATTGGCGCTCTCCCACCTGATCCCATAGGAGAGGGGTTCTACAATGTCTGCCATACAACACTTCAAATGGAGACATCTCCAAACTAGCTTGGTAACTATTATTGTAGGAGAACTCGGCATAGGGAAGGTTTTTGTCCCAACTTTTCCCATAGTCCAAAGCACAAGCTCGAAGCATGTCTTCAAGCACTTGATTCACTCTCTCTGTTTGACCATCAGTTTGAGGGTGGTAAGCAGTGCTGAAATTAAGTCTTGTCCCCAAGGCTTCATGGAGACCTTCCCAAAATCTTGAGGTGAATTGGGAGCCTCTATCAGACACTATGCTCTTAGGTACACCATGTAAACATACAATTCGGGCTAGGTACAGCTCAGCCAACTTGTTGCTTGAATAGGTGGTCTTGACCGGGATGAAGTGTGCTACTTTGGTCAAACGATCCACAATAACCCAAATGGAGTCATAGCCCGATTGGGTTCTTGGTAAACTAGTGATGAAGTCCATGCCAATTTGCTCCCATTTCCACTCGGGAATGGGTAAAGGTTGAAGCAAACCAGCAGGCCTTTGGTGCTCAATCTTGACCCTTTGGCATACATCACATCGTGCTACAAACTCGGCTATCTCCCTCTTCATGCCGACCCACCAATACCTCTCTTTGAGGTCTTGATACATGTTTGTGCTCCCTGGATGGATGGAGTAATGTGACTCATGGGCTTCTTTAAGCAGGAGGTGCTTTATGTCCTGGCAGTTCGGCACACATAGCCTTTTGCTGAACCAAAGGACCTCTTGCTGATCCGTTGAAAATCCAGGAGCTTTGCCTTTTCCGATATTGTCTCTTATCTCCAGGAGGTCTTTATCCTTGAATTGGTTCTCTCAGATCTGCTTCTGGACCACAGGCTCCACTTCAAGCGCATGCACAGAACCTTACTCCACAATTCCCAGATTGAGACGCCTCATTTCTTCATACAATTTGGGCTGGTTTTCTTGAACCAATAGGAGGTTGCAATAGCTTTTCGGCTCAAAGCATCAGCTACCACGTTTGCTTTACCTGGGTGGTAGTGAATTCCAAGATCATAATCTTTGATGAGCTCCAACCATCTTCTCTGTCTAAGATTGAGGTCAGCTTGGGTAAAGATATACTTTAATCTCTTATGGTCTGTGAAGACCTCGCAGCGATTACCAATAAGTTAATGACGCCAAATTTTTAGAGCATGCACCACGGCTGCTAGTTCCAAATCATGAGTGGGGTAGTTGGCTTCATGAGACTTTAACTGCCAAGAGGCATAAGCTACTACCCGACCCTCTTGCATTAGAACACAACCAAGACCCTGCCTTGAGGCATCACAAAATACTTCAAAATCCTTCCGAATATCGGGCAAAATCAACACTGGAGCAGAGGTCAGTCTTTTCTTCAACTCTTGAAAGCTATGCTCACAAGCTGGGGTCCAATCATACTTGGTTTCCTTCTTGAGTAGTTGGGTGAGAGGTCTTGCTATGTTCGAAAAGCCTTCAATAAACCTACGGTAATACCCTGCCATGCCAAGAAAGCTTCTTATCTGCGGCACTGACTTAGGTGGTTTCCAATCTAGGACATCTTGGACCTTGCTAGGGTTAACTGCCACTCTAGCAGCCGACATAACATGGCCCAAAAAGGTGACTTCACTCAACCAAAAGTCATATTTCTCAAACTTTGCATAGAGCTGGTGGTCCCTGAGCTTGTCTAGGACCAACCGAAGGTGACCTTCATGCTCTGCCTCGGTTTTAGAGTACACAAGAATGTCATCTATGAAGACAATGACAAACTTATCTAAGTACTCCATAAATACTTTATTCATCAAATTCATGAAGTATGCAGGAGCATTGGTTAGTCCAAAGGACATGACTGTGAACTCATAAAGTCCATACCGAGTTGAGAAGGCTGTTTTTGGAATGTCCTCTTGTCGGATCTTCAATTGGTGGTAACCTGACCTTAGGTCAATCTTGGAGAAAACTGCTGCTCCGTTTAGTTGATCAAATAAGTCATCGATCCTGGGCAAAGGGTACTTATTCTTGATGGTAACATCATTGAGAGCTCTATAATCCACACACATGCGCTGTGTACCATCCTTCTTTGCCACAAAGATCACAGAGCTCCCCCAAGAGAGGAACTTCGGTCTCACAAAACCTTTACTTTGCATTTCTTCAATTTGCTGCTTTAGCTCAACCAAGTCATTAACAGGCAACCTATATGGCCTTTTGGAAATAGGTGCTGTCCCTGGGACTAGGTTAATAACAAACTCCAAATATCTATCCGGAGGCATTTCGGGTAGCTCACTAGGAAACACATCGGGGTACTCCCTTACCACAGGGAGGTCTTCAAGTTTCACTTCTCTTAAGCAGGACAACCTAGGACCTGCCTTAGGAGAGGTCTCGGGGCTGAATTCAACTTGCACCCCTTGCTCATTAGTGAGCACAATGGACTTGTTGGCACAATCTATTTGGCCCTGGTTCTTAGATAACCAGTCCATTCCAAGAATCAAATCTAATCCTTGGGAGTGCAGGACTATCAAGTCTGCATAGAAAGGTACTCCCAAGATTTCCAAGGAAAGATTTGGGCACAAGGAGTTGGTCCTCATTTCTAAGCCCGGGGAGTGGATTAGCATAGGGTTTACTAAAGGAGTTATAGCTAACCCAGTATTACCCACAAACTTTGAAGAGATAAATGAATGAGAAGCTCCGGAATCAAAAAGAATTGAGGCAGGTACGGTATTAACAAGAAACGTACCAAGGACCACATCCGAAGCTTGTTGAGCTTCTTCAGCTGTGAGATGGTTCACTCGCCCTTTATTATATTGCACTAGAGGCTTTGGATGGGTGTGGCTGCCATGAGCTGAGGACCCTTGAGCCGATCGGGTGGGAGTTGGAGCTGAAGCTTGAAGTTTCTTCAGACATTTATTTGCATAGTGCCCAACTTCATGGCAATTGAAGCAAGTCACCCCGGCTGTAGAGTTTGGGGCTGGCCTTGCCTGAAATTGACCTCCTGGGGAGGTCTTATGAGAGCTGGAGGTGCCAGACCGCTTGACTTGCATTGAAGTCCTGATGGGGGAGGAGGTCGCAGACCTCATAGGCTGGAATTGGGAGGTCTTTGGCCTGGAGAATCCCTCTGACCTGAACTGCTGGGCTGCCTTCCTCTTCTTGCGATTTTCCATCTCAACATGCTTGCCCTCTTGCCGAAGGGTCTTGCTCACTAGGTGCTGGAAATCTGGGTAATTATGAGCAAGAAGCTGGATTTAAAGATCATCATTAAGTCCGTCCAAAAACCGCTCTTGCTTGGACTCATCGGTGGCCACATCCTCAGGTGCATACCTTGCCAACTGGTTGAACTTGTGTAGATATTCGCTGACTGTGTAGTTCCCTTGACGCAGGGCTCTAAACTTCTTCTTCTTTAGTACCATCATTCCATGAGGAATATGTGCACGCCTAAAAGCTTGAGTGAATTCCTCCCAGGTGATTTCTTGAACCAACCTTTCTTTTTCAGCAAAATCAGTAAGTTGTCTGGTCAAGGCTTCAATTTCTATTGTAAGTTTAGGACAGTTAGAACAAGAAGCTATCTCATGATAAAGTATCTGTTGAATTGATTCCTAAGATGAATTTAGTCTAGCTTCTAGCAATTTACAATTAGAGCAAGCTTTAAATTGAGTATTTGAAATACTTGACTCTAAACAAGTAGAAGCACTAAACTTGAGCTTTTCAATTTCATCATTTGCAAGTTTTAACTTTTCATCACAAGAGTCTTGTGCTAGTCTTAAATCATCAAATTTAGCATTTATTGACCTAGCAGTCTCCAACTCAGAATGTAAAACTTGACAAGACTCACAAGATTCATCATCAGGAATAGAAGCTATAAGTCTATTAATTTCAGAAGTTAAGCTTTCAACAAGACAATTATTTTCTTTCAGTTTTTTTTGTCTTTTTCAATTCAATCGCAAATTTAATCAAACCATCTTCAAGTTCATCATATGATGGTCTTAACTCATCGGGATCACTGTCGTCATCGTTGCTTGCCATGAAGCACATGCCCATGAAGTCATCATTCTTCTTTTTGCCTTTAGAATCATCATCATCGTCGATGTCGTCGCAACTCTCATATTCCACATCGCTCAAATCAAGATGCTCGATAGCCGATATGATCTTTTCAGCAAACTTGCGACCGAAATTTCTACCCTTGGTGTTGCTGTTCTGGGATGACTGACCACGGTAGTTCTTGTCTTCCCTGATCACCTTCCCTTTGAGCTTGGGACATTCAACCTTAATGTGACCTGGCTCGCCACATTCATAGCACTTGATCAAACTTGAGAAGCCTCCTCGCTTCTTCATCCTCATGTTGTTGAGTGCCTTGTATGCCCGTGAGGAGATCAACACCAAGTCTTCTTCAGGGAGTTGTTTGAATTGTTCCTCTGAAAAAGAAGACAAGGCAGATATAAGAAAAGAGCTCGAAGAAGCAGCCTGCATGGGATTAGTCACAAGTGCTAAAGGTGAAGATATATCGATCGTAGATAGCAAAGCTTCCATCTCATAGGTTTTCAATCTAGTGAAAAGATCATCCATGGTTAAGGTATCTAGATCGATAGTTTGATTGATCATTGTGACAACCATCAACCACTCAGAACCTAAAGATCTCAAAATTTTAGATGCATTATCTTCATCAGTAGGAATAACATCAACGTCACGCAAACTAAGTATCTTCTTAAAGCGAGCAAAAAGATCATCAATAGATTCACCAGATTTCATAGCAAAATCAGAATACACTTTTTGATAAAGATTTTTACACACTTTCTTGATTTTAGTGGTTCCCTCATGATAATCGCAAAGAGTCTTCCATATTAAGTGGGCATAATTAATATGAGCTACACGATCAAATTCTTTGCGAGATATTCCATGAAACAACAAGTTACGAGCTTGAGCATTTAAATCAACATCTATTTTATTCAGATTGGTAACAGTAACAAGAACCGCATATGGTCTAGAAACCTTATTCCAAACATCATTACCTTGAGCCTCAATATAAGCTTGCATACAACACTTCCAAAAAGCAAAAATCAGTACCATCTAGCATGGGGGGATGATTCACATACCTCTCTGACACCATAGCAACCTTGCTCTGATACCACTTGTAGGACCGTATAGCACAATTAGAGGGGGGGTGAATGATTGTACCGATTTCTTCCTTCTAATTCAGTCGTACTCGCCGTGCGCTGATCTTTTCTACCTCCCAAAGTGGTTGGCGACAATCGGGTGATCAACACATCATGTGATCACAAAGCTTTTGGAAGACCTCCTGAGCTTTATTTCTCAATCTGGTTCTGTGGTTACAAAGCGCCCTTCACGGCACCCCTCAATGTCTTCTACCGAAAGACCTCTCCAAATACCCCGCAACAGCCACGGGAAAACACTTCCCCTCTACCTCTTTTTATAGGCAGAGTCCTAATCCGTGTCCTCAACAACACGGATACAAAGTCCTATCTCTTTTGAGAATCAAGGGACCTGGAACCCTTCCAAACACGAGTTTTCCAATATCTGTAAACCTTCTATATATGAAGCACTTTCCATATCTCCTCACACATCATAAGCCTTCAGGACTGCACCTTCCGAAGCTTCTCTGCGCATCATGCATCCACCTTTGATCTCCATGTGCTCCAGCATAAGTCCGACCACCTCATGACATCCTCGACCGCCTGAACCTCAGATTTCCCCATCCTAGTCCCGGTCCTCCTCGTCATCGACCATGATCGTCTTCACGCTCAACTTGCACATGCAAAGACCAAAGAACATATTCTAGGCACAAGTTCTCTAACTTGACCAATATCAGTTCACACACGCATAACACACTCTCAACCACTATCCAGATCATCCTCGAAGTCTACGACCACTTCAACAAGGTCCACGACTAGTTCCAGTAAGTCTACAACAGTTCAACCAGATCCACGACCACCTCCAAGAAGTCCACGACCAGTTCCACCAGTTCTACAACCACTTCCAACAGGATTACTGTAACGTCCCAAAATTTGGCTTTTTAAAAATCTTTTAAGTAGTTTAGGTCCCTGGAAAAATTCACCAATTTTATTTGAATTAATAAAGCTTAATATGAACTTTCATAAATAAAAAACAATTTAATATGATTAATCTCAACATTAACTATTATCAAAACTATTTTATTTGGATTCTATGTGCTTGGATATATTTTCTAGAATTTTCTAGAATTTTTCTGAGTGCATTTGCTAATTTCTAATTGCTATTTGTGTTTACTGCTATTTTCAAAATAGAAAACCTATTTATAAATCTCAGATTAACTCCTGGGCCAAATCCTTTAATCCGGCCCATTCCTCTCTTCCCAATCCAGCCCACCACCTCGATCCAGCCCGTGTTCCCTCGGCCCAAGCCAACCAGCCCCTTTCCTTTTTCTTGTGCGTTATTTGCCGTTTCATCTCGGCGCGCACAAAGTGACAAGGCCTTCCGTTTTCCGTGCGTGCAAGAAAGCCAGCCCGCCTCCCTTCCTTTCTGCGTGGGAGCAAGCCCGAGCCGGCCTGTCCTTTGTGCGCGTGAAGGCCCAGCGTCACCATCCAGCCCGTCGTTTATTTCCTTTGTGTGCAGCCCGACTTGAGTTAGCTCCCTTTCCCTTTTTCTTTGTTTCTCTGCGTGTGGCCCTGGTTGCCAGCCGAAGCAGCGCACGTGGTCTTCTTCCTCCTGGACTCCTCTCGCGTGTTCGCAAAACACAACAGCCGCACCATGTCCAACCCTAATACTCCCCATCCGGTGCTATTTAAGAGCAGCCCTCCGCGTCAGTTTATTCGCATAGATTCCCTCTTCCAAAACCCTAGTTTGTTTCTGTGTTTCCGCCGCCGTGCCGCCGGAATTCGTTCAAGACCGAAGACGCCCGAAGCTCCTTCCCCGACGAAGTTCCTTGCCATCGGTCCACCTCAGGTCGCGTCGCCTTCGCCTGCGGGTGCACATCAACGCAGGCTTCACGATGCTCTCATCATCTTTTCCTAAAGACCGCCGCTTCGCCGTTTTCATTTTCGTCATCAAACCGGCCGTCGCCTGTTTGGTCCGATCTACACCTTCGGTGAGCTCCGATCCTTTCCACGTGCGTCAAGGTGTGCCCTAGGGTTCTCTCAATCGTTCCCCTCCATCCTTCCTCTCTCTCAGCCACTAAGATGCCACCGCCGACTGCTTTTGTATTTTCCAGTCATCTCGCCATTGCCGCCACTCCGGTCATCTTTTAGCTGTTCTGAGCTTTGCTCTAAGTTCCTGATGCTTCCACCAATCTCGTGCTCACCTTCGTTTGCCTCGGATGCCATCCAATCGCCAAATCCGCCGCACCCAAAGTCTCCCCGCCGCCATTGTCGCCGCCGTCCTTGCTGCGTCGTCGCCTCCCAGAGCATCGTAGTCTTCTCGGGGTCTCATTTTGCTAGCTTGCCAGAGTTTCCTTGCCTCCATTCACCTTCGCCACCGTCAGCAATGTCATCGGCCAAAGCTCCACGACTTCCATGTCTCTCTATGTCTTTCTCTTCTTGCCACTTCAGCAACCAAGTCACCATCCATCTCAGCAGTTTGGTCTATGTGGCACTCCAATTGTTAGCCGTGTGGCAAACCAAGTTGTACACCCGAACCAAAAGGCCATGGAACCGGTCCATGGTGAACCTATCTCTTTGCCTTGTGGGACCCTCCTGTCAATCCCTCTCTCTCTCTCCCCAACACCTTGACCCCACATGTCATCCATTGATTTCATCTCTCTCACTTACCAGTGGGCCCCGCTTGTAAGTCTCCAATTCATTTTATTTAAACCGAAGGAATATTCTTTGAATATTCTTTTCTCTCTCAATTTCATCAATTCATGTAATTCTTTCGAGAGTCATATCTTTTGAATCCGCACTCCGATTGAGTCCTTTCAAATTCCTAAATTCATCTCAATTCAATATCTATTTATCTAAGATTATTATTTTATTTTTGGAGTTTGTTTTGCCTCTTTTATTTATTTGTTTTGTTTATTTACTTTCGTTTGCGAGTAGACGTCGATACTTCGGGAAGTTCTGATCAAGAAGGAGCTGAAGATCAAGACAGTAGAAGATTAAAGATTAAATAAGATCATCATTGCTATAGCAAGGCAAGTTATACCTTTGATCATATTGAACCTAGTTTTCAAAAGTTATATTGATTTAAATTATTGTATTTACTTTAATTATTTATTTCAATGTCTTTGGGATTAGTTAATATCCAATTTGTTATGACCTCCTTGTCTAATTGTATGCCATAATCTTTTGTCACCCTAGTTTGGTTTATTTAGTTGGTGCTATTGTATTACTAACGTGGGATGGTTAGATGCGATTAGATTGCTTAGCCATGCTGCGAGTCATCATCTCATGTAAGTTGCAAATATAAACTTGACTAAGTGACTATGGAACTATGTGATAAAAACTATGTGTACTATGTGCTATTACTCGTTGATGGCATATGTTGCACTTAACCAACAGAGTGGGAAAAGGTTTTGGACGGGGGCAAGTGGTTTGGTATACTTTTATGGTGGATCTGTGTTGGCGGGAATGATAGGTTAGAATTTGGAAGTCTTGCCCCGGTCAATTAAGGACTTAACTTTGTGCGCCATTGAACTGAGCCTTTTGTACAACCACATGCTTGGTATGGGATGGGCATAACTTAGTAAGTTATAGAGTCTTGACATTGATTACTCAGGTTGTAGGTTAGCTGTGTCGGATTGGGTAGAGGTGTGTACTACCAAGTAGTCGCATTACGGGATGGTTCGCCGTGTCCCTGTCCAACGGTGTGCGTCTGTGGCGGCTAAGCATACCGGGAGTGTCAATGTTGAGATGAAGTTTCTGAAAGGTTTTGTTGTGATCAACTCTGATCAAGTTGATTGCATCTTGTGGGTAAAGTGTACAATCTCTGCAGAGTGTTAACCAATCTATTCGAATAGCCGCGTCTGCGGTCATGGACATGCTCGGGGATTTCACACGAGGGGTAGATTTTCATAAAACTTGGGATGGGACAGCTGTGTGAGATAACTTATGCAGTTGTGTGAATAACTTGATTAGGCTATGTGTCTTTGTGAAAAAAAAATGATAAAACTTGTTATTGTCTATTTGTTTTGAATTATGCTTTCAATCTATTATTCATATTCAAATTGCAAATATTGCATTTCTGCAAAAGAACCACAGAAGCCATTCCTTTGGAATAAGCCTGCATCTATAAATTGCATTATGTGGTATGACTTGCGAGTACGGTGTGTACTCATGCTTGCTTTAATAAATCAAGCAGAGGTGAAGGAATCGCCAGTCAACAAGGTCTACTTCAAGGATCGTGAAGAACTAGGTCGCGCACCCCAGCCGATTGCCTGTGGGCATATGGATGGGCTTCACCGGTTATTACATTTGTTCATTGCGGTTTCATTGAGCTATCTGCCCTCTGAAGCATTATGGTCTTTACTCTGATGTTTATTGTTATTTGCCTATTTATTAGTTATCTTTGTATATGGAAATGATGTTTCACTGATGTTGCCATTGTGTGCACTAGCGTGATCCTAGACTAGTGCAGTATACACAGAGGGTCCAGAATTACATATTTTGGGTCCCGACAACTACGCACTGTAGCAGTACTCGGGATGAATGGTACTCAAAAGACCTCCTCACCGAGGGTGGTCCTGGAAGACCTCCTAGGAGGTCCTGGAAGACCTTCGGGGTGGTCTTGGAAGACCTCCTGGGTGGTCCTTGAAGACCTCCTGGGTGGTCCTTGAAAGACCTTAAACCAACTACCCAAACAGAACGACCAAAACATCCACAACTGCAAATTCCAATGCAACCCAAGAGACAATTATTCATTGGCAAAAACACCGAACAAGCCCCATGGTCTAACAGTAGGTCTGCAGTCTCGCACTTTGAATCTACATATTTGAGCAACAATAAGTACAAAAGTACTCAACAAGCCGTCACACCAAAATGCAAATATATAGATGCTTGACTTGGCAAAGGAGGGGTCTTATGGTTAATTTAGTACAAAGCAGATTTTCCTCAAATATATAATTATTTCCCAAACATATGACCTAGTCATTTCAACTTAAAACCAAAGTATCATTGGTATAATAAAGTTTTATCATAAAGCATGGTTCCATCCACCTATTATTAATCATGCATGATGTTCCATAAACCTATTATTAATCATGAGGTTTCATCCACCTCTCTCGAGATATAAGGTTACATCCACCTATCTCTAGATATAAGGTTCCATCCACCTTACTCTAGATATACTACAACCATTTATGTTAATATCCCACATTGTTAATAAATCTATTCAAGTGTGTCTTTATTCACTATGCCCATAACCGGGGGCACAACTATTTGAATAGATTATATACTCTATAAAGGTTGTACAACTTTACCCATAAGATATGATCAACTCATACTGTCGGTAGGTGACACGCTTCCTTAGGCGTGCGACGGAGATGGTCATAATAAGGCTTTTATGATACCTAATCCTGACACTTCTCTCGCCTAGTGGGTGAACCCCTCAACACTGGGACCATGATCGTTACGGGGCACACCCCGAATGCTCCCATCAAAAGACTATATTTTCAATGAGGGATCCATCGTTATGAGGGAAGTCATCATCCCTTCTCCACGATAGAAATCGTATAGAGATCCAACCTACTACTATGCGCGGGAATTATGTCGAAACTAAGCAAAGTACTTGGCCAAGCCGCGTCCATACTTGATGTGTGGTTGCATGGTTATCAGTTTAGAAGTGTGACACATGATTCGATACTTAACCGACTCAGACAAGAAAGTCCACAAACCCAACCCTCGTGCAATCCCTATACCGATCTCATACCACCAACTCGCCCAAGTCTCCAGCATTTTACAAAATATTTTCCTATGTGGAGAGAGACAGAGAGAGGGAACGAGAGAGAGAGAGAGAGAGAGAGAGAGAGAGAGAGAGATGGCAGGAGGAGGGAGACAAATAGTGTCTCCTTCCTCACTGATAGGTGGTGTTGAGGGGGGTGCTCACTAGCTAGTGTGCGTGAGAGGAGGGAGCTGGGCTGTCTGCGCTAGGCTTGGCATCTCATGCAGGTCAACTGGGCTAGGCCACAAGGGGAGGGGAAAAGACAGGGAGGGGGTGACGACGCAACGGGCTAGATGGTTGGGCCGTTGGGAAGGAGAGAGGGAAGAGGGAGGGTGGCCTGGCAGTGGGAAATCGCCCTGTGGGGGAGAGAGAGGGAAATAAAGTGTTTGAATTTTTTATATTTTAATATCAGAAATGATTTGAATTTGAAATCAACTTCTAAAATGATTTTGCATACAAATAAACTTTTAGATTTGTGCCAATCCATCTTTGAGACACAGAAATTGTTTTAACCTTTTAAATTGTACGGCAAAGCTTTTGAAAGTTTTGAAATGCAGCCAAAGTTTTTTAAATTCATGAAATTTACGCAAAATTTAAATTGGGTCAAAATGGGGTTGTTACACACAAGGCCTCTTTATCAGCTACATGCATCGTTGGTCGGCCGATAGAGTCCAATTTGCAGCTACGCAAACCTCGTCATATTCAGCTGTGCTTCATTCGATCAGTAGTTAGATACAGCGTGCCAAGTTGGAAAAGAGCACGTGGGAGCGGGCTTAGGCTACACGGTTGCACGACATGGCCCGACAATGACCACTTGCGCGGTTGCACCTAACGCGAGCCGCGCGCGCCGAGCGCGCTACCGCCATACGCCCAGTGCCCAAGTAGCTATATGATGGCAACACATCTAGACACGTGCGGTCGCACCGCTCAACGCCCAATCACGGCTCAACCCGGAAGCACATTCTCTGGGGGAGGACCTCATGGTGAGGCCCTCCCCCTCACCGTTGGATCCCTTCACCCCTTTCTCGCTCTCTTTGAGATGAACGACGGATGCAGGGGGCCCTCGCGAGGCCCCTCCCCCCCAAAAATTTATTTTCGCTCAACCCACCGCATGGAGTTCGCTCGGGCTCGGCACGGGAACCCTTCCATTACCATCTTCTGCGCACGCGACTCAACCCCAACTTATTGCGGCTCGCCGGTGCAGGTTAGGTGGCATCATTGGTGCACGGTGCCTTTGAAAAACGGTTTCGCTAAAACTCGGTCTCCATTTTTTTAAATCACAGCCGATTTTCTAGCTGTCCGACTTGTGCTAAGATTTGTGTGTTTTTCAGGCTCGTCTATGTTGTTATTTGGTTGCAGTTTCTGTTTCTGTACCCGATCCGCTTGTCTCGATTTCATTTTGGTCTTTGTCTCCATTCTCTTTCAAAGCGTGAGAAAGAGAGAGAGTAGAAGCCGAGGAGGATAAATAGAGGAGGCGACTTGGTTGCCACACTCACAGCGGATCGGTGGTGCTTGCCGGGAGTGGCATCCTCGCCTTCATTTCTAGTGACCAGCAACTTGGCACGGCTTCCTGTCGTGCGCGATTGTTGTTTTTTGGTTCGCCTCGTCCTTGCTGGGCAATAGGCAAAGTATTTTGCTTGCTAGACTCTCTAGGAGGCAATTTTTGAGATGTATGATCTATTTTGCTCCGTGATCTTTTCTGCCAATTCGTAGGCGTGGCCTTGTGATTTTTCTTTGAATTTGGGGATTTAATGGTGGTTTCTAGTTTCAATTTGGTATTTTAGGGTTTGTGAATTTATACCCATGTCGTGAAATCGGATTGTTCTCTAGGTAGATATTGCTATTGTTGTGTGATTCATATGGATGTGGTGATATTTCTTCTGTCTGCCTCAATATTCTTTAGCTAGTTGTCCCAATTACTGCCATAGGGAGTTGTTTGCCACAATGTTCTCTTTGTTTTTTAGTACTATGATTAGGATTCAAATGTTGAGTTGATACAGATTATATGCGAGAATAGTCTTATTGAGATACTATTGTAGTGTTTTTGCTTCTCTATGTTTAGATAAATGTGTTGCATGAGTTAGTGGCGTTCATTGGATGTGATCATGTCATTGCTATCAATTAGTCTGTTGTGTAGTTACTCTTTTGGCTCTCTGATGTCAGTTCACTACAACCTATGATCCAAGGTGGTAGTCCGCTACCACCAGTTATGTTGATTTGTTTGGAGTCAATTGCCCAGCGGAGCTTGTCTTGAAATGAAAATGAACTCACAGTGATTTAGTTTTTAATTGCAATTTAGTGTGCATTATTTGTCATCGATCTGACTTGGGGAGTAGTAATTAAGATTGTAGATAGATTGGCCTATCTGATTATTGGTACTTGCATGCTAGAGAGATAATGAGACTACTGTGTGCAAATGACCCGGTGATTATATCCTATTTCTATGTCTTAGATGATCACTGCTTTGTTCATCTCTGATAACGACCTGAAAACTCGATTTGTCAGTTTCTAGGTTGAATGGATCGCGAACACTTTTTTTTAAGAAACTAGTTATATGAGATCTTGCATCCTGAAATACCTATTCTCATAGGACATGGATGTTCAATCATTGAATTGTGGAGAATTGAACACAACACTGTTCTCATGGAAGAAATTGTTCAACAGTTAACTAATTGATGCCTATTACTGAGACCCGCTGCTGCAATATGTTGTAAAAATTGCAGTTTTAGCAACCATTTGGATTTAATTCCAGCATAAATAACTACAATTAAAGCATAATTCTAGTCGCAGATAATTGACAAAAAATAACATAAAAACATGTAATTTCTGCATGTCAATTAAACATGATAATATGCTTGAACTATATGACAAGAAAACATACAAAATCAGCATATTACTTAGATTTAGAATGTTTTATGTTTGCTCTCAGATGTAGAGTTGCACAAGATGCAATCTTGGCCTTCTCACTACTTTTGTCAAAATTCTTCATTAATTAAATATGATAACAATAGATCAGACTATGAGCTCAAAGATTATTGTTCTACTATTTAAGACAACAATTATCACAGCAGCAACTTTACTTTCAGTCAACAGAGATGTTTATGTTAAACAGTGCACAAGTAATCACTCTCTAAACATATAAACCATCAAGCAGAATGAGAATTAACCACTTAACAGAATATGGAGATCACTTATTTCAGCATAATAAGCCAATCGACTAACATGAGAACAACAGGATCACAGAATCAAAATGACATAATTAACTCATTCACTGTCGAAAGCAGAAATTACTAGAACCAATGCTATTAGAGATAATATGATAACAGTAAGAAACCCTAGCAACTCAAGTCTGATTTGTTATCAATTTAATTTCACAATATGACAAAAATCATCACTGAGCAGTAAACTGAACCCACAGCAATACAATGCAATATCTCTCAGTATTAGAATTAATCCAATTTCAGATTGATACTAGCACAGCACATATATACAAAGTAAAGCAATTCTGTAAACTGAAACAACCGGAATACATAAATACTCACAAAGCCGATGGTAATCAGAAAACGAAGCGCCTCGCTGTGCCGTGCAAAATAGACGAGGTTGATGAAGATACAATGTCGATCTTCGCACTTCGGGACACACTGAAGAACGAAGTTGAGGTACAGGAGTGTGCCACACAAGACAACCAAGAATGCACTGGCCGAGTGCACCTCACCACCGAGCACCAGAACTAATCCGATGAATCAAAGCCTTCTCTTTCCTCAAAATCAATCCAGAGAGCCTACCAGAATCAACCTCAACCAGCGCACAAACCAGATCCTCACAAAACACCCAATAGAAGAACAAGGGCATATGAGGGATCTGACGGGGTGCGCAAAGAGGAGGAGGATAAACACGGCGGCACCGAAGCTCCAAAGGACCAAAACCGAAACACAAATCTGAATCGAAGAAGGAGAATCAAATCGGGAGTCTCACTTGATTTCCAAAGAAGAAAAGGAGCCAGATCCAATCCTTTTGAAGAGGAGGAAGACGCGGGGGGGCGGTGCTACTCGGCCACATTCTGACAGCCAACAAGACAAGGCGCCGGGCTGCTCGCACCTCTAGAGCCGCCGCTGCCCAAGTCTCCTTCCCTTACGCACGAGAGGGGAGGAAATCCCACATCGTGCGCAAGTGGATGAGGCTGGAGCGAAGCCTCCAGCCTTATCTCCTCCATCCGACCGACATGTGGGCCCAGCCACCTCATTTCCTTTTCCTTTTTCCATTTTATGCTTTTCTCTAATTGAGAAATTACCAAAAATGCCCTAAAAAACCAACACAATATTATGCAATGCAGCGCCAGCACGGTTAATTGGAGATACTCTCTTGTAGCGTTGTCAAAATCCTAATGCCTGCCTGAACTAACAAATCAAATCATAACACAGCTTTATAACATGAAAATGCAGCTGAACTTTGCTAAAAGTGAATTGTCATGTCCTTGGTAGGCTAGATCTACGTTTGTGCAAGGATGCGAAACACCCATTAGGGGACATGTATATTTGGCCTTGGTTTAGAATGCCTTTTCTAATGTTTTCAATATGCATTTTTTTGTCTTTGTAGGAGTGTACTTAATCAGTGCAAAGTCTTTTGTTCAGTGATTTTATTATTTTTAATCTTTTTTTTTGCAAAGTGCACATATGATTTAATGTAGTTCATTTTTCCACACAGACGTGGTTAGGGATACTCTTCGGTTGACATCTGTCAGGAAATTCTTATGCTATAACTAGTCAGTCCAGTGTCCTATTTCTTGTTATAATATTCTATTTGTAATTGCCAACTCTTGTTGTTCTATAAATTATTGTATTGTTCCAACTGCCATGCCTTCGACAGTAAATCATAGAATTTTGCTATCGAAAGAGATAGCTATCACCTTTCTTTCATTTTGTTCTGGTCATTGCTCCTGCAGCAACATTCAGTATACCCTGCACATAGTAAATCGCTTAGTTCTTTAGTCAATATATTGCAGTGCTATCGAATTCATAATTGTCACATTATCCTCTTACCTTTCTTTTTCCTTGCAGCTCTTCATGTATCCTTGTTTCTTTTCCAATATTAAGGGCACTCATCTGCGAGGTATGAAGTTTCAGCAAATCTCTACTAAAAAATTGGAGTTGGTGGTCGTCTACCCTCCCACCATCTTCCACGTCCGTCCGATCGGGAGGCAGAGGATGGAAAACCTAGATGGCTTCGCGCAGCAGCAACTCTACCTCCCTCTCCTCTCATGCCTCCCACTCGCACCGCCCTCAGCTCTCAGCTCTCACGCTACTCACCCACGCCGCCCGCCTCATGCTCTTGCACCGCCCTCCCCACCCGCGCCTCCCGTTCTTGCGCTGCCCTCCTTCCCTCTCCTCTCTCATGCTCCCCACCCAAGCCGCCTGTCTCTCCCCACCCACAAAGCCCGATGCCTGCCCCGGATCTATTCGCCCCTGACCTCACCGACGCCGCCTCGCCGTGCCGCGCACCAGATCGACCCGCGCCGCCCGCCTCTCCCCATCCGAGCCACTCTGCCACACCGTGCGCCGGATTGACCCACACCGACTGCCTCTCCCCACCCACACTGAATACCATGTGTTTTCTGTAGCAATGCACGGACACCCAACTAGTGTATATAAATTTTGCAGTGTTATTTGAGCCTTCGAGGTGCAGTTTCAGTAATACTTACCTATGAAAATCTTCTGTACAATCAGTAAAAGTGTGTTATATGTAATCTTTTTTATTTGCTACCAGGTATTTCTTTCCCCATAGAAGGAAAACACTGTATGAAAATTCCGATCATCTGACAACTTGTATTCCATTTTAATTAAAATTTCAGTCCTTGGTATTCGGCAATTTTAGTGCAATCAACTTTTATTTGTTTATAAATTTAATATGTTTAGAAGGAATTTTCATACTGGAAATTCCTTGTGCCATGGTCCAAGATCTAGAGGAGGTGGGGATGGATAGGCCATGTCTAGCTAGGCATAGTGTAGTCACACTCGCGAACATGATGTTATGATGTTGAGAGAGCCAGCTCATAGCTGCATGCCAGCTGCTACAACACATCATGTCCTGATCATGCCTACACCTTGCCAACTACCCATAATGCGATTAATTCGAGCACAGCAATTGCCAATTGGTTGCTTTGCTACTTCTTTCCTCCTGTCAATCATTCCCTGCTATGCCCTTATTTTTGCAAGCGTGAGATGTGCATATAGCTTATGGTATTTTTTTTCCATATTCACCTACCCTGTATATGATATATTGCCCTTTTGAAATAGATTAAGGTTCATTTCAACATGGTATCAAATCTAGGGTTAGGGTTTCCCACGTGACTGCTGCCGCTACCATCGATCGTTGCCCTCCCCGCGCCTTCTCCTCGTGTTGCGAGCTCTCCTCTGCTCCAGCGCCGCGATCAACGTTGCTCTGCTCTCGCCCGAGCCGCCGTCGCTCCAATCCGGCGGCGCTCCAGTCGCCATCGCCGCTCCGATCCAGCGGCACTTTAGTCACCGTTGCCACTACCGCTGCTCCTCCCCGCCGTCAGATCCATGCCGCCGTTTTCGTGCCAGCACGACTCGAGCGTCGTCGGTTGAGATCTTCCTGCCCGAGAACTCCATGCTCGACGCCGCTGGCTGCCAAGCCCGCGCAAGTGCTCCCTGCTTTATTTTTGATTCACGTGGAGCCATTGGCTTCGGCTTCACTCCGACTCCACCTATCTACGTGGAGCTGGCAGCTTCGGCTTCACTCCGGCTCCACGATCTACGTGGAGCTAGTGGCTTCGGCTTTGACTTCACCTTGGCTCTGGCTTCTCCGCACTCTCTCCAGCTTTGGCTTCTCTCTGGCTCCCGATCTAGCTGGAGTCACTGCCTGGGGCTTTTGCTCCCGAGCACGCCACCTCCCGACTCCGGATCCGATCAAGTCACCACTGATGGCTACTACTGGGGGCTTCTTCGCCATCCCACTCCCCAAGTTTGGTTCGACGGGATGAACTTCAGGGAGTGGGTTGTTCACCTGAGGATTCACCTCAACAGCCAGTGCCTCTGGGGTCATCTCACCGACGAGTGTCCTTGTCCGCCTCGCCCTACGCCACCAATTCCGCCAGCTTTTCTTGCTGGTGCGGATCAAGCTCTCCAGGAGGCCACCAATGATCCACTGGAGGAGGCCCTGAAGCTCTACTTGTCTGAGCTGCATGCCTACGAGAGATGGCAGGATGCCAAAGCTCGTGCTCGTACCATCCTGGTGGGTAGCATGAACATGGCCATCTCCATGGATGTGGCTGAGCTGCCGATGACGCAGCTGATGTGGGAGCATCTTCGAGCTCACTACCAGTTGACGAGTGATGCTATGTACCTCTCTGTCATGCACGAGGCACATTCTCTTCAGCAACCTGATGCCATCGTGAATGATTTCTACCAGCAGATGTCTGAGGTGTGGCATTAGCTTGACTCTCTAGGGCTGGATGTTTGCCGAACTTATCCCTGTTGTGTGCGGCTCCGCGCTGACAAGGAGATTCATCGTCTCTGCGACTTTCTGATGTGGCTCCACCTTTAGTTTGAGACTATGCATGCTCAGCTCTTGATTCGCCACCCGTGCCTGACCTTGGTGGAGGCTCTCACGGGTGTTCGTGCTGAGGAGACTCATCATCGTGGCATGACTCAGATGCAGGTTGTCTTGTCTGCTTCAGCACCTACTCCTTCGTCTGCTTCTTCAGCACCGACCGTGATCCCTCCACCTCCCAACGCACCTGTGGTTGTTGCCTCTACTACGGGTCTCTACTGAACCTATTACCAGCGTGATGACCACATGTAGCAAGACTGCTACAAGCGGAGGAGGGACCAGGGTCGCTGGGGTGGACGTCCCTCGAAGGGCTCTAGATGTTCCTCCCACTTACGAGCTGGCACCTCTCGATAGGGGTCCTCCGGTAAAGCCACACAACAACTCCTCTCCTTGCTCCAGCGCCTCGATGTCGGCTCATTCTTAGACTCCTTGGGTTTTACTCGTCTGGATCTTGCTTCTCAGCAGTCTTCCTTGCCTCCGTCTCTTTCCTCGTTAGGTATCTTGTCTCCGTGGATTTTGCACTTTGGTGCTTCCTTTCACATGACACCAGATTCTACCCACCTCACTTTTGTGAGTCCCACAATTCTTCCTTCCACTGTTTAGACTGCAGATGCTACCTTTCTTCCTGTTGTAGGCCGAGGTATCCTTTCCACTTGTTTTCATGTTCCTGCAGTCTCTCATGTTCCTCAGCTTACTATGCAGCTTATGTCGGCTGGTCAGATCACTGACCACGACTGTCATGTTGTTCTTGAGTTTGACTCTTGTTGTGTTCAGGACCGCCGCATGGGGACTCTGCTTGGTACTGGCCCTCGGCACCATGATTCGCAGTGTCTCTGGGAGCTCGACTGGCTTCATCTTACTTCTGTTGTCTCCACCAGCCAGTCAACCACTACCACTACCTCTGGTTTTGTCGCGTCCTCCACTACATCCTTCGCTTAGTCGCACCATCACTTGGGTCATCTCTGCGGATCATGTCTATCGTCACTAGTAGGTAGTGGTATTCTTGGGTCTGTTTCTAGGGACACCTCTTTACATTGTATGGGTTGTAACAAGATCTATTAATCGTCAATTAATTAAACTGTTTATCTGTAATTGTTATTATAGATAGCAACATCTTCATGTTATTCGTAAGGATACCCCTTATCATTAATAAGGAAAAAGTTTAGCCAAGTGGTCGTAAACCATTTTATGACCACCCTATATGGTCGTAAGTGCTTCTACGATCACCTAGTGGTCGTAATATTTTCTAAGACCACCTCATGATCGTAAGCCTTACTATGATCACTTCATGGTCGTAAGTTTTACTACGACCAGGTCAATTACGACCACCTTATAGTCGACAAAGCCTACATACATGTGTGCCTAATCGACTAGGGACACTTATGCGTTGTGTTTAATATACATAGTAGTTAATATGTGCTGTTATTCTTGGGGATAACTACATGTATTAAGCCTTTGTCTCTGACTTAACTGCAAGGCGATGTGGGAGGGTTAGTCTCCGACAATAACTGTCATAGAACGTGCACAATTCATCAAACGGTAAGAAACCTCTTGATATGGGACAACTTCCACCCCTTCACGCGCTATATAAGGAGTAAAGCCGGTGGATAGAGGGGAGACGAAGCAAAGCAACAATAACAGAGACACGATCAACATACAAAAGTCATTAAGCCCTAGTTTTAGTGATTTCTTCCCTGTTGTAAAGCATAGTCAATACAACAACACATGAGTAGGGTTATTATTCTATCAGGAGAAGGCCCAAACCTGTATAAAATTTTTATGTCTTTTTCTATGTGGTCTAACTCAAGGAAAGTCCCCAGTATTCATTCGTAAGATCGATACTAAACCATCGACAGTTGGCGTTGTCTGTGGGGACCTTCCAGTTATTCCTTTTCGACAAATTATTTTTATTTTTCAACTTTGATGCTTTCATGGAGGATAATGGAATAAAGAGAATTGATTCGATTTGGCAGACTATATAGAACTAGATATGGATGCCTGCTACGAGTACGAGCAGAGCATCATTTTGTCCGATGGCAACGACGTTTCCAGGGATCTTTCACTAGACCCAGGAGACCATGCCGTAGATAAGGTTGATGAGGGATATTTCTCCCTCACAACATTATGCCCAGATGAGGAACCAGACTCCTCAAAGGGAAAGGGTCCATCCGACCTAGGTCAGGATTGCGCCACAACGAGTATAGAGCACGACGAGGGTTCTACTTCCAAATATTCAAGCCTATCTAAGGCCGTCCGATCTAGCATAGCAAGTCCTGGAATCCATAATTCTGGGACTCAACCAACACCTGATAACTGTCACCCTTCAGTTACCCCCACAAGGTGCAATGTCGAGCCCGCTTCACTTGCAGATTTGACCACACCCCTGCAGGGTTCACCTTCAGTTGGAGATGGTTATAACCCAGAATTCCCTTTCTTGGAGAGGATTGCTCCAAGTCGCGAGGCTGTAGCTCCGTAAAGGTGACTAAAGGGGGGGGGGTGAATAGGAGCACGCTCACTTTTTCACTTTGATTGGATTCAACACCAATATCACTCCATTAGCTATGGAAGCTATGAAGATCAATATTCAAGTACAGCAGAAGACGTGTATTGAACCCAATCCAAAACCCCAAGCAAAAGACCAAAACTGGAGCGCAAAACCCTCCAGCACGGTCTGACCGACGTATATGGCACGGTTTGACCGAGGTGTGGTCTGACCGGCGGCTTAGGCGCAGTCTGACCGGTGTTCGGTCTGACCGGTGTATAAATTACGGTCTGACCGGCTGCATGATGAACAGAACAGACAACCCAAAAACCGAAACTCAAATCGATCTAACTTTTGATATACACAACCAAACTCCACGAAACTTGAGACACACCTTCTCTAAGATATTAGAAATCTATTCCAATCAAGGATCGTGAAGATCCATGCCAAAGTTCTTATCTTTTTTAGTTTGAATGAATGGTGCTCCAAAACTGAGCCAAAATCGAAATATGATCTAAAGACTTACTCGTGGATGATTGATGATCAAGATGATCCTAGATGTGTTCCCATATGTCATAGCAAGCTAGATCACGGCAAGAAACCAATAGAAAACTCGTGGATCAAAAAAAGACTCAAAATCACAAACAAAAGAGGAAGAACACAAAGAGACTCATCTTTGAGAAATCATGCATAGATTGATTTGAGATTGAAGAGGGTTTACAGCTACTCCATCCAGGAAGACAAGAGCTCAATCCATGAGCACACCATCAACTCATCTCTCTAGAACCCTAAACCTCTACTTTCCTCTCTAAGCCCCTAAAACCAAAACTAGGGTTTTCCAAAATGAAGTGCTTAAGGGTGCTAAACAGCAATGACCCCTATTTATAGTGGAGGTCTAGCTTCTAGAAGAGTAAACCCTAATGGGCTCCCGTTAAGCCCACACACAAACGGGTCACACACACACGTATTTTAAAGCACTGTCTTCAACTCCTCTTGACCTAAACCACTTCTCCATGCGTCGTCTCACGCCGTGGTTTAGCCAAAAGGTTACCAAGGCAGTATTTGGTGAAATTACCAAAATACCCCTTCTCGATCCTTCTCCGAAGACCGAGTCCAATCTTGGTGAAGCAATCGCCTACTTCGCCACATGTAGGTTGATCAATGGCTCTCATCATGTCGGCAAGTCTCTCCCGTTCGGCTCCCGCCGAAACCACCATGGCACTTGCACCGACCCCCACGCCGCTTGATCCAACCCGTCGCACCGAACTGCCCGTTCGGTCATCCTTATCCATTCTGCACCATGCTTGAGTCCATTGACCTCACCCGACATCCTCGATCGTTCTGAACCTAAGCTCTCCAAGCTTAGTCCCGATCATCCTCGCCGTTGACTGTCGTTGACCTCCAAGCATCTTGCACAACAATAGACAAAGAAATCGATTCCGGGAACAAGTTCTTCACAACTTGACCCACGTTAGTGAAAACATGCATCATGCAACACATATGCACTAAAGCCTATGAACTTGACCTATCCCAAAACCAAAACTCCAAAATGGCCGATGAACAGCACAAAATCGGTCAGACTGCCATTTAATGGCCGGTATGACCGCAGGCCGGTCTGACTGTGCCTTGAACGCCGGTCTGACTGCGCCTTGAAGGCCGGTCTGACCGCACTTGACCTGACAACCTTTCAACCTTAGACGAAAATGCGTGATTCGACAAACCTTTAATGACATTGCCAATTGTAACATCATCCTAAGATCATGAGAATATCCCCATGATACCACAATCTCCCCTTTGATGAACACATTGGCAATTTCCCACAAATGCAAGTTTTGAGGTTTGAAAAGTAAAATACTCGATGTTTTCGCACAAAGGCACAACTTGGTCCAAATGCAAGAGAAAACAATGGAAATGACCAAGCTAGCTCCAGAATAGCATAGGCAAGTGAGATAAGGTAAAAGAAAGCAAGAAAGCTTCAATTTCCAGAAAAACTCAAAATCTCACTCAAGGTCCATATGAAAGAACAATTGTTCAAATTGACCTTTGATCATTGTGAGGATGCAAGAATTGCAATTCAAGTTTAGAAGAGGCAATAAGACCACAAGAACACAAATAATATACCCCCCCTCACTATGATTCTCATGAAAATTTCATTTTCTCCCTATTTCTTCATTTTTACCATTTCTCCCCTTTGACAATGGATTCATCAAGGTGCATAGAGGAAGATAGAGCATAATTGACATGGAATGGCTGCAATTAATTCAGTTTTAGCAAAGGAGCCATAAAAATTATCCAAGAGGACTCTACAAGTATTACACCAAGCCATATTATGTGAAGAAGCTACTGTAAATCATGGCAAATCATATATAGTAAAGCGAAAGCCAGATGAACAAAAATCTGAGATTAAATGATCATTTAGTATGACCAGGTGTTCAAGATCATAGTTTAGCCAAAGGTATCCAAAAATGAGTCAAGCCATGTCAATAAACTAAATGGAACCAAGAAGCTACAAAAGAGTCAATGTAGAGCGCTATGAGTTCAATGATGAAGCAATTTGATCAAGCACTTTGAAATATAGCACATTTAGCACTTGCTAAAATTTATTTTTGGTTTTATCTTAGCAAAGCAAGTCCTGGACTAGGAGCCATCCACAACTGCCTCCTAAGCTTCAACCAATTTTCATAATTTGTTTTGTTTTTAGCTAAGTGCTAGATCTCAAGCCTTGCCGTGACCATCCCAAGCAAGAAGCTTAAAAGAGTGGTCTAGGTCATCGAAAACTCCCCCTGAGTTCATGTCTAGTGCAATGGCAAGTCGTCTCATGAGAAAAAATTGGTGAGATCAGTTTTTTCGCACAGAAGAATTCATTTTTCATTTTCTTAACTCAGAAACTAGCACAGCTCAATCTAAAGCTCAAATTAGATTCAAGACTCAACTTAGCTTATTTGACATGGCATGAATCATGAAAAGATCACTATGACAAAACTAGTCACAAGATTCAACAAGTCATGTTTTAATTCAAGTTTTTCACATTTAATAGAGCTAGCATGGCAAAAGCTAAGCTACACATGGAAAGTCATGATAAACCTAGAAAACTAGCACAAGACATAGCAAGGTATAAAGTATGAAAGCATGTCACACAAGGATAATAATCAAGGCTTCGTGAAATTATATTACAATGCAAGTTGCTGATTTAAATGCAATATGGTACAATGAATGCAAAAGAGCCAACTCCCCCTCAAAACAGGCCAAGAGGACTAATAACTCCCAACTCTCCCCACAAAGAAGCAAAACGAGAAGAATCAAGAGCCTTAGTGAAAATATCTGCAACCTGATGCTCGGACTATACAAAGTGAAGCACATCATCACCCTTCTCTACATGGTCTCTAAGGAAATGATACCGAATGTCAATGTGCTTGGTCCTAGAGTGTTGCACTAGGTTTTTAGCAATGTTTATGGCACTAGTGTTATCACAGAAGAGAGGAACACTACCCAAAGACAACCCATAGTCCCGCAGAGTAGATAAGATCCAGAGAACCTAAGAGCAACTCATCGGGTCATACTACATACTCGACCTTGGCGGTGGATCAGGCAACAGAGGACTGCTTCCTAGATGACCAAGAGATAAGAGATGTTCCTAAGAAATGATAAGTGCCAGAAGTACTCTTCCTATCCACTCTACACCCCACAAAATTAGCATCAGAAAAAGCTCGAATGGAGAGAGCAGAATCAGAAAAAAACCAGAGTCCAAAGTCAAGAGTGTCCTGGAGGTACCTGAAGATGCGACACACTTCTTGATGATGTGAGGCACGAGGGAAAGCCTGAAATCGAGCGCACAGACACACAACAAACTATATGTCTGGCCTCGATGCCGTGAGGTAGAGGAGGGAACCAATCATGCTGCGGTACTCCTTCTGGTCCACGGGCTCTCCATCCTCATCGAGATCCAAAGATGGTAGAAGTGGCAATGGGAGTAGACATTGGCTTGTCGCTTCCCATGTCGGGCCACCAAGAAGGTCCTTTGTGTACTTGCTTTGATGAATGAAGGTACCTTCTTTGAGTTGCTTGACTTGAAGACCAAGGAAGAAAGTCAGTTCGCCCATCATGCTCATCTCAAATTCCTTGCTCATAGAATCTGAAAATCTGGATACCAAGGCATGAGAAGAACCACCGAATATGATGTCATCTACATAAATCTGAACCAGTAAAAAGTCACTACCATGCCTGAGAGTGAACAAGGTTTTATTTACCATTCCTATTTTGAAATCATTTTTAAGCAAGAAACTCTTAAGCCTATCATACCAAGCTCTAGGGGCTTGCTTCAATCCATACAAGGTTTTGGAGAGCTTAAACACATGGTTTGGGAATTTAGAATTTTCAAAACCAGGGGGTTGCTTGACAAAGACATCTTCTTCTATAAAACCATTAAGGAAAGCACTCTTGACATCTATTTGAAAAAGCTTAAAGCCCTTAGATGTCGCGAAAGCTAGCAATATGTGAATGGCTTCTAATCTAGCTACAGGAGCAAAGGTCTCTTCAGTCTAAGCCTTCTACCTGGGAATATCCTTGAGCTACAAGCCTAACCTTGTTGCGAACTACCAACCCATCCTCACTTTGCTTATTTTTAAAAATCCATTTTGTTCCACTAACATTTTGATTAGGTGGAGGTTCAACTAAGGTCCAGACTTGGTTTATTTTAAAATTTTCAAGCTCTTCATGCATGGCATTGACCCAAGATGAATCAGATAAAGCATGGGTGACATCTCGGGGTTCAAAAGACGCAACAAAAGCAAAATATGCATGAGAATCTGGAGAAATAAACCTGGAGCGAGTAACTCGCTTATGGAGATCCCCAATTATCTGCTCAGGTGGGTGTTGTCGCTGAATATGAAGAGGAGGTCCTGGTGCAGACGTGGCCTCTACCTCATGGGCTGTGGAGGTAGGAGCAGAGCCACTCGAATCGTCGGTGAAAATAGGAGGAGGCTACTCAGCTGAGGCTAGAGAGGTAGAAGCAGGCTCTCCAACCATCTCAGAGATGACTAGAGGATGGATTGGACCTTCATCCTCTATGTCAGAGTTATCGTCGACGAAGATGCTTTCTTGAATATTAGGAACCTGTGTACCTACAGCATCGGGTCTAGTACCAGGACTAGCCTCATCAAAAGTGACTTCACAAGTCTCAACAATTTTGTTAGTATCCAAATTAAATACACGATAGCCACGAGAATGAGCAGGATATCCAAGAAAAATGCCATCATAACATCTAGATTCAAATTTGTCCAAGTTACCATGTTTAAGAATGAAGCACTTGCAACCAAAAATCTTGAAATGAGAGACTTTAGGCCTATGACCAAATCTAAGCTCAAAAGAGGTCTTTCCTATGACAGATCTCAAGAACACCCGGTTGGACACATAACAAGCAAGAGAAATCACCTCATTAAAACCTCCTAGGTGTGCTATGCTCATCTAGCATGGTCCTAGCCATCTCTACAAGGGTCCTGTTCTTCCTCTCTACAACCCCATTCTGCTGGGGAACTCTAGGTGAAGAGAACTGGTGCTCAAGTCCTCTCTCAGTTCAGAAAGTGGCAAAGAAAGAGTTCTTGAATTCTGCGCCATTGTCACTCCTAATGGTCCTCAAAGCTCCAAGAAGGTCAACAGCTAGTCTAAGGGCCAACTCTCTAAAACAGCCAAAAGCCTCATCCTTAGAAACCAGAAAATATACTCATGAATACCTGGAGAAGTCATCCACAATCACAAGCACATACCACTTCCCTCCTGCAGACTGAACTCTAGAACCAACTGTGTCTAAGCGCAAGAGCTGACCAGGTCCATCAGTCATCACTAAAGTAAGGGGAGGATGAGAGGCAGAAACCATCTTACCATGTCTACAGGGAGTGCACACAAGGTCTCTAATAATCTTAAGCTTAGGCAAACCTCTAATCAAATCTTTGCTACTGATTCTGGTCAAATGGTCGAAGCCAATATGTCCAAGCCTATGGTGCCACAACACTAGATCATGAGAGTCTGAAGTCACCAGACACCTAGGACTGGAAGGAGAAGAGATACTGAAATCAGCACTAAAGATCCTCTCAAACCTAGAGATCCCAAAGACACGCTCTATAACAGCCCAAATTTCCAATTTCAGAGAAAATTTAAAAATTTATTTATTTTTTGTGGATTTGCTGAACTCTTAAAAACTTTTATTTAATTAGGTTAAAGCTAAAACAAATTTTAATTGCAAAAACTATTACCAAGTTTAAGTTGGAATTATCTTATTTAAGTCCAGAATGTCCTTGAGAATTTATGTGAATTTTCTCATAAATTTTAGACTTTGTTTGCTAATTTCTAAAACCTATTTGAATTATCAGGATTAAATAAATTAGAAAATCAAATAAAAACCTCAGCACAGTGTTTGGGCCGAAACCCAGTCGGCCCAAACCAATCAGCCGCTCCATCCCGCTTGCCTCCTCTCGTCACCGTTGGATGTCAATCCAACGGCCCACATACGCACACGCCACACGTTAAGCTCTGCCGCTTGGTTGAAATTGAGCGGCCTCGGCCTTCTATTCCCCATCTTCTTCTTCCTCAGCGCGCCCGCAGGAACCGCCGCCTTGGCCGTCTTCGTGAAGCTTTTCAACGCAGCCATTCACGCCCCCTTTTCTCGCGTGGTTGTGCGCATTCAATCTCCCTCATCAAGCCGCGCCCGTTTCCGCCCACTACCCCTTCTAATTACGCCCACGATCGCTGGAATCTTGCCACGAACTCATTAACACCACTACCACCGTCACCGTGTCCGATTCCCTTCCCTGTACCTCCTCGGCCCCTATAAAAGGGAGCATCGGGAAGCCCTTCTCACACCGAAGCCTACGCCACCACCCACACTCCCTCTCTCATCGTGTGTTCGCCGCAATCGGAGTTCTTGTCGCCGCCGGCCGCAAGCACGCCGCCGCCCCTAGCACCGTCTCTGTCATCGCCGCGTCCTCGCCACCTGCACCAACGGCATCGTTGCCTTCACGCCTACCTCGTGTGCACCCTCTCCGGCCCGGAACGCCACCGTAGCCGTCGCCGCCGTTGATCAGATCCACGCCGCCGCTTGACGTCTCGCCGCCGGTGACCCAGTCGAGTCCTAGCGCCGTCGTGGTGAGCAGTGAAACCCTCGCATCCTCCTCTTTCTCCTCGTGCCCTCGCCGGAGTCTAGGTCGCCGCCGTTCGCCGGTTCATTGGAACCCAAGCGCCGCCGCCGTCTATGCCTACGTGGCTCGGCCACGTCAGCGCCACCTCACGGCCACATGTGCACCACGTGGATTCAGGTCAGCGCATGCGCCACGTCAGCTTAGCCCTGGACCCAAAAGCCCCGTGGACTTAGTCCATGTGGGCCATGTCTATGACACATGGGTCCCACTTGTCAGAATTTAGTTTTATTTATTTAAATTCCAAATTTTCGGACGCTGACGTCACCTTGCGCAATAATAGAATTTCCTTCAGAAAAATAATTCGGAAAATGGTTTAAATAACAGATTTAGGATTAAACTTGTAAAATTCATAACTTTTGCATCCTAACTCCAAATTAGATGATTCAAATTGCTAAAATCTTAGAAAATTATTGTCTAAATAAATAAAATATAATTATATAATTCGGAGTTCAGTTTTGTTTTGTTTTAGAATTTAGAATACATTTAATTTCCAAATTTAGGTTAAAATTAGTAAAATCCATATTAATTGAATCCCAACTCCAAATTTAGTGAATCAAATTTCTAAATCTTATAAATTGATTATTTAGCTGAATAAAATAAAGTTATTATATTTAGACTTGGTTTATTTTGTATTTCTGAGTTTTATTCGAATTTTATTTGATTAGTCTTATTTTCACGCTTAGACTTCGACGATTCCGGGGAACTTGATTCTTCCCAAGACTTAAAATTTCCAGTCTTCAGCGAAGGCAAGTTATACCCTTGACCATTTTGATCCTATTATTTTAATGTTAATTAGATTCAGTTTTAAATTATTAATTGCATGCATTACTTTTATTCAATTATTTCAAGTCCTTGTTTAAATAATTAGATATTCCAATTGTATTGTATGGCCAATTTTGAATATTGAAAAGTCATCCCTTTGTCACCAATAGATAAATTATTATGGAAAATGTTCAAATGCTTAGCAAAATGCTAGACCATGATTTTGATTTTGGGAGGATTTATCCAAATCATTATAAAATCAGTTTAAACTTGAATCTATGGTATTGTTTTACCATGGAGAATTTGCAAAGGTGGTTTTTATTAAAATAAAATAAAAAATGGTTTGGACTTGGGCGAAACAGATGAATGGTGGGTGTAGGTTTATGCACGGGCTTAATCTGGTTAAGATTAAGACCTAGGGTTTGATTTTGAAAGACGCCCAAGTCAATTAAGGACCGGTCTTTGAGCGTATTTTGTTATGTCATATCGTACTACCACATGTCCTGTGTGGGCAGGACCTGGCTTAGTAATTTGTAATACCTTTTTAGTATTTGTGCTATGTTGTATGTATGGATGTCGGTCAGACAGTAGTCCCATCTGTCGCAAGAGGGGTCTTCCGAAGGACGGTCAGTCCAAAGGAAGCGAAACCTTAGCGGGCACGAGTACTTTGAGGTAGAGCATTGTAACGGCCTTGTGATAATTGCTTTGTGACATGCCTTAGGAAGCGTGGATTAGCCGACACAAAGGGCATTTTATCTCGTGTGGGTAAAGTTGTACAAACTCTGCAGAGTAGAAACTATTCGAATAGACGCGTCCGCGGTCATGGACATGCTAGCAAAGCCACTCAGAGTTAGATTTGTTTTTGGTTTTAAAATGAATTCAATAGATGATTTGGATGGATAATCCTTGTGGTAAAATTTGGGCGGTTAGCCTTTGTGATAGGAGGGTATCCTTCACCATTCAAATATGGAGGTTATCCACACTATAAAATTGCCATTTATAATCTGATTTTAGATATAGTATAAAGATTGGCCTTGGAAAATTAATATGATTATTTAAAAGTGAAAATGCTGCTTTATGCAAATAAACCCTGCCAATACCCTTGCTTACTTTATGCATACATACACTCTGTTATTTGACGGGTGTAGCTTGCGAGCACGGTAGTAGTGCTCACTCTTGCTGAATAATCTTTATTCAGGAGAAGATATCTACCAGGACGGTGAGGATGTTGACGCCTAGGCTGCACCCCCAGACGATTGCCTGTAGCAAATCGTTGGTTCTACTACTATGTTTTTGCTTCTGCTGTGTTTTACTATTTGGCCTCAGGCCCTTTGTAATAAACTCTGAATAATTATTAATAAAATGCGTGATATGTTTTGATTATCATTTTTGTTTGACTGTGTACATTAGCTATCCTGGACTAATGTATGAACACAGAGGATTCGGGATCTTTCGCTCCCGGGTTCGACAAAAGTGGTATCAGAGTCATATCGACTGTAGGTCGTGGCCTTAGAATTGCCTTAAGGATTTATTTCTCAAAAATTAAAAATATTTTTGAGTCTATCCAAGAGTCTTCTCAACACTTCTTTTTAAAATGGTTACCAACTCATCTTATTCTCTAAATTGTAGATGGCTGAACAACCAACCCGGATTTCCCATGGAATTTTCGCAGGACATTGGGCTGCAATCGTATGGAAGATGATGCAACACTTGGACTACAACGAGAGACCAACTTATCAAGGTTACAAGTATAAAGTGGGAAACCAAGATCGTTGGAGAGTTGAAGTGATCCTCTACGCCAATCTTCAGCCAAACACAGACTACCACATCTTTGACGCTCCGATGAGGCGCGACACCTTCGCTGATGGACTTCAGGATGCAGCCAGAGAGGCAACACGTCGCCTCCACTACACCTACAACAATCGTTTCCATGGCTCCGAAGTTTCACTACCACCCAATTTGTTTTAATGTCCATGCGTATGGGGATGTATCTCTTTGTATTTCGCTTCTTGATTCAATGAATGGAAATCAAGTTTTCTTCTATTCGTGCTCTCGCTCTTCGCTCTCCTTTTTGTGATTTTTTGGGGCTTTCACAATTCGGGAGTTTTTGCTTGGTTCTTCCTCTTGATCTTGCTTGCTGGGACATGTGAGAACCTATCTAAGGTCATCTAGATCATCATCCACCCACGAGCAAGTCGTTAGATCAAGTTTTGTTTTTTGTTCGCTTTGAACCCACCTTCGCTCAAATACAAAAGGATAGGAACCTTGGCATGGATCTCTGAAATCGTTGCTTGGAATAGGTTCCTAATATCTTCAGGAAGGTGTGGTTCAATTTTGGTCAAGTTTGGCCGCCAGAGATCAAAAGTTTGATCGATTTTCGCTTTTGAAACCCGAGCTGATTTTACTCGCTTCCAGACAATCGAACGACCGCCGTAACACTACGGTTGTACCAAGATCAAGAACGACCGCCGCTTGTCATCATGGGTTGTAGCCGATCACAGACAACCGGCCGCTTGCTCAAGGTTGTACCGATTGTCCCGATTTGTTCGTAACTTCTGCTTTTGTTTGTTGAAATGTGGGGGTGAGGAGTGGATTCAACATAAGACTTCCTCTGGCTTAATCTTTGATCTTCATAGCTCTCATAGCTATTGGAGTGATTTACAAGTTGAATCCATTCTTTGCGAAAAAAGTTTATGTGCTCCTATTCACCCCCCCTCTAGTCGCCTTTCCGATCCTTCAAAGGCAAAGTCGTGGCTTATGCATCTCGTCAGTTAAGGCCACACGAAGGAAATTATCCGACTCATGATCTTGAGTTAGCAGCAATTGTGAATGCTCTGAAGATCTGGCGGCATTATCTCATTGGTAACCGCTGTGGGATTTTCACGGATCATAAGAGTCTGAAATACATTTTTACTCAGTCAGAACTCAACCTCAAACAACGAAGATGGCTAGAGCTGATAAAAGATTACGACCTTGGAATCCATTATCATCCGTGCAAAGCAAATGTAGTTGCAGATGCCCTGAGTAGAAAGGCGTATTGCAACACCATCCTGGTTCAGAAGAATCAGCCAGAATTGTATGAAGAACTAAAGCACCTGAACATAGAGATTGTCAGTTAAGGGTGTGTCAATGCTTTGGAAGTTCAACCAACACTTCAGAGTCAGATTAGAGAAAAGCAGAAAGAAGATGAAGACATCAAAGAAATCAAGAAGAATATGAGAAGAGGCAAAGCCCCATGATTCTTTGAAGATGAGAAAGGAACAGTATGGTTTGGAAACAGCATCTGTGTACCTGATCAGCAGGAATTAAAACAGTCAATTTTAAAAGAAGCTCATGAATCACCCTACTCCATTCATCCCGGAAGTACCAAAATGTACCAGGATCTAAAGGAGAAGTATTGGTGGGTCAGCATGAAGCGAGAAATCGCTGAATTTGTCACCTGTTGTGATGTATGTCAGCGAGTTAAGGCAGAACATCAAAGACCCGCTGGTTTGTTGCAACCATTACCAATTCCTGAATGGAAGTGGGAGGAAATTGGTATGGATTTCATCACTGGACTTCCTAGGACCCAAACAGGGTGTGATTCCATTTGGGTAATAATTGACGGATTGATCAAAGTGGCCCATTTTATTCCAGTCAAGACCACATATCAGAGTAGCAAGCTAGCAGAATTATATGTGGCCAAGATCGTTTGTTCGCATGGAGTACCCAAGGAGATTATCTCCGACAGAGGTTCTCAGTTCACTTCCCAGTTTTGGAAAAGTCTTCACGAAGCTTTGGGAACCAAACTTAACTTCAGTACAGCTTATCATCCTCAAACGGATGGTCAGACAGAACGCGTCAACCAAGTTCTTGAAGACATGCTTCGAGCATGTGCTTTAGATTATGGAAAAAGCTGGGACAAGAATCTGCCCTATGCAGAATTCTCGTACAACAATAGTTACCAAGCTAGTTTATAGATGTCTCCATTTGAAGCTTTGTATGGTAGAAAATGCAGAACTCCGCTCCTTTGGGATGAAGTAGGAGAGCACCAATTTTTCGGACCAGAATTGATCAAAGAAGCAGGAAGCAAAGTTAAAGCAATAAGAGAACGTTTGAAAGTGGCTCAAACTCAACAGAAAAGTTATGCTGACAACTGTCGAAGAGAATTGACCTTTGAAATAGGAGATTCTGTTTATCTCCGAGTCACTCCACTCAGAGGAGTAAGAAGGTTCCGGACCAAAGGAAAACTCGCACCCAGATTTGTGGGTCCTTACAAGATTTTGGCGAAGAGAGGTGAAGTAGCTTACCAGTTAGAGCTGCCAACCGCCTTGTCTGCAGTACACAACGTCTTCCATGTTTCACAGCTAAAGAAGTGCCTTCGAGTGCCAGAAGATCAAACTTTTCTGGAAAATTTTGATCTTTAAGAAGACCTCACTTATGTGGAGCAACCAATCAAGATTCTGGACGTCGCAGAGCGTGTTACTAGGAGCAAAATCATTCGTTCGTATAAAGTTCAGTGGAGTCACCACCCAGAAAGTGAAGCCACCTGGGAACGAGAAGAAGACCTTAAGGCCGAGTATCCTCACCTTCTTGTTGGCCAAGTCTGAATCTCGGGGTCGAGATTCCTTTAAGGGGGGAAGGTTTGTAACAGCCCAAATTTCCAATTTCAGAGAAAATTTAAAAATTTATTTATTTATTGTGGATTTGCTGAACTTTTAAAAACTTTTATTTAATTAGGTTAAAGCTAAAACAAATTTTAATTGCAAAAACTATTACCAAGTTTAAGTTGGAATTATTTTATTTAAGTCCAGAATGTCCTTGAGAATTTATGTGAATTTTCTCATAAATTTTAGACTTTGTTTGCTAATTTCTAAAACCTATTTGAATTATCAGAATTAAATAAATTAGAAAATCAAATAAAAACCTCAGCATAGTGTTTGGGCCGAAACCCAGTCGGCCCAAACCAATTAGCCGCTCCAACCCGCTTGCCTCCTCTCGTCACCGTTGGATGTCAATCCAACGGCCCACATACGCACACGCCACACGTTCGCTCCGCGCCGTCGGTTGGAAATCGAGCGGCCTCAGCCTTCTCTTTCCCATCTTCTTCTTCCTCAGCGCGCCCGGAGGAACCGCCACCATGGCCGTCTTCGTGAAGCTTTTCAACGCCGCCATTCACACCCCCTTTTCTCGCACGGTCGTGCGCATTCAATCTCCCTCATCAAGCCGCGCTCGTTTCCGCCCACTACCCCTTCTAATTACGCCCACGATCGCTGGAATCTCGCCACGAACTCATTAACACCGCCGCCACCGTCGCCGTGTCCGATCCCCTTCCCTGTACCTCCCCGGCCCCTATAAAAGGGAACATCGAGAAGCCCTTCTCACACTGAAGCCTACGCCACCACCCACACTCCCTCTCTCGTCGTGTGTTTGCCGCAATCGGAGTTCTTGTCAACGCCGGCCGCAAGCACGCCGGCGCCCCTAGCGCCGTCTTCGTCATCGCCGCGTCCTCGCCGCCTGCACCAACAGCATCGTTGCCTTCACGCCTACCTCGTGCGCACCCTCTCCAGCCCAGAACGCCACCGTAGCCGTCGCCGCCGTTGATCAGATCCACGCCGCCGCTCGACGTCTCGTCGCCGGTGACCCAGTCGAGTCCTAGCGCCGCCGTGGTGAGCAGCGAAACCCTCGCGTCCTCCTCTTTCTCCTCGTGCCCTCGCCGGAGTCTAGGTCGCCGCCGTTCGCCGGTTCATTGGAACCCGAGCGCCGCCGCCGTCTATGCCTACGTGGCTCGGCCACGTCAGTGCCACCTCACGGCCATGTGTGCACCATGTGGATTCAGGTCAGCGCGTGCGCCACGTCAGCTTAGCCCTGGACCCAAAAGCCCCGTGGACTTAGTCCATGTGGGCCGTGTCTATGACACATGGGTCCCACCTGTTAGAATTTAGTTTTATTTATTTAAATTCCAAATTTCAGGACGCTGACGTCACCTTGCGCAATAATAGAATTTCCTTCAGAAAAATAATTCGAAAAATGGTTTAAATAACAGATTTAGGATTAAACTTGTAAAATTCATAACTTTTGCATCCTAACTCCAAATTAGATGATTCAAATTGCTAAAATATTAGAAAATTATTGTCTAACTAAATAAAATATAATTATATAATTTGGAGTTCAGTTTAGTTTTGTTTTAGAATTTAGAATACATTTAATTTCCAAGTTTAGGTTAAAATTAGTAAAATCCATATTAATTGAATCCGAACTCCAAATTCAGTGAATCAAATTTCTAAAATCTTATAAATTGATTATTTAGCTGAATAAAATAAAATTATTATATTTAGACTTGGTTTATTTTGTATTTCTGAGTTTTATTCGAATTTTATTTGATTTGTCTTATTTTCACGTTTGGACTTCGACGATTCCGGGGAACTTGATTCTTCCCAAGACTTAGAATTTCCAGTCGTCAGCGAAGGCAAGTTATACCCTTGACCATTTTGATCCTATTATTTTAAAGTTAATTACATTTAGTTTTAAATTATTAATTGCATGCATTACTTTTATTCAATTATTTCAAGTCCTTGTTTAAATAATTAGATATTCCAATTGTATTGTATGGCCAATTTTGAATATTGAAAAGTCATCCCTTTGTCACCAATAGATAAATTATTATGGAAAATGTTCAAATGCTTAGCAAAATGCTAGACCATGATTTTGATTTTGGGAGGATTTAGCCAAATCTTTATAAAATCGGTTTAAACTTGAATCTATGGTATTGTTTTACCATGGAGAATTTGTAAAGGTGGTTTTTATTAAAATAAAATAAAAAATGGTTTGGACTTGGGCGAAATGGATGAATGTTGGGTGCAGGCTTATGCACGGGCTTAATCTGGTTAAGATTAAGACCTAGGGTTTGATTTTGAAAGACGCCCAAGTCAATTAAGGACCGGTCTTTGAGCGCATTTTGTTATGCCATACCGTACTACCACATGTCCTGTGTGGGCAGGACCTGGCTTAGTAATTTTTAATACCTTTTTAGTATTTCTGCTATGTTGTATGTATGGGTGTCGGTCAGACAGTAGTCCCATCTGTCGCAAGAAGGGGCTTCCGGAGGACGGTCAGTCCAAAGGAAGCAAAACCTTAGCGGGCACGAGTACTTTGAGGTAGAGCATTGTAACGGCCTTGTGTTAATTGCTTTGTCGCACACCTTAGGAAGCGTGGATTGGCCGACACAAAGAGCATTTTATCTCATGTGGGTAAAGTTGTACAAACTCTGCAGAGTAGAAACTATTCGAATAGCCGCGTCTGCGGTCACGGACATGCTAGCAAAGCCACTTAGAGTTAGATTTGTTTTTGGTTTTAAAATGAATTCAACAAATGATTTGGATGGATAATCCTTGTGGTAAAATTTGGGCGGTTAGCCTTTGTGATAGGAGGGTATCCTTCACCATTCAAATATGGCGGTTATCCACACTATAAAATTGCCATTTATAATATGATTTTAGATATAGTATAAAGATTGGCCTTGGAAAATTAATATGATTATTTAAAAGTGAAAATGCTGCTTTATGCAAATAAACCCTGCCAATACCCTTGCTTACTTTATGCATACATACACTCTGTTATTTGACGGGTGTAGCTTGCGAGCACGGTAGTAGTGCTCACTCTTGCTGAATAATCTTTATTCAGAGAAGATATCTACCAGATTCGGTGAGGATCTTGACGCTTAGGTCAAGACCCCTGCATTTATTGCCTCAGAGCGAATCGTTGGGTCTACTACTATGTTTTTGCTTCCACTGTGTTTTACTATTTGGCCTCAGGCCCTTTGTAATAAACTCTGAATAATTATTAATAAAATGCGTGATATGTGTTGATTATCATTTTTGTTTGACTGTGTACATTAGCTATCCTGGACTAATGTATGAACACAGAGGATTCGGGATCTTTCGCTCCCGGGTTCGACATGCTCACCCGAGGAAGCTAGTACTCTACACTCACCACTCTTGAACCTCACTTCTAGACCCTCATCAAGAAGCTGAGAGACAGATAGCAGATTATACCTCAGCTTACTCTCCAAAGCGACGTCCTTAAGCATGAAGTTGTTGTTGATGTGCACTGTGCCCTTGGCTATAACGGTCCCGGTAGAAGCATCCCCAAATGTGATCAACTCGTTGCCGGATGCACGTGTTAGGGAGGAGAACCATCTAGAATCTCCGGTCATGTGACGAGAACAATCAGAGTCAATGAGCCATATGTCCTCCTTCCTCGCACGACGGACCTCGTCAGGATCACTAAAGAGCTCGTCGTCGTTGGAGGAGTCGATGTCGTGGCTGTCCTTGGCCATGAAGCACATGCCGGTGAAGTCCTGGGCCTTCTTCTTGCCATGGGAATCATCATCGTCATCCTCCGTCCCCGAGTCCACATCGCTCATATCAATATTCTCAAGAGCGGCAAGGACCCAGTTGACGAACTTCCTGTAGTTGGGCTTCTTGGCTTTCGCATCCCGAGCTTGAGGACGCCTCCAGAAGTCCTTCTCCTCCTTGCCCTTCAGCTTGGGGCATTTGGCCCGAATGTGGTTTGGCTCACCACACTCAAAGCAGGTAACAGGGCTACCTCTCCTTCTGCTCCTTAACTTGTTGTAGGCTCTCGTGAATTTTGTGGATAGGAGGGCTAAGTCATCCTCAAGTAGCTTCTCTAGCTGCTCATCGCTCAAAGAGTGTAAAGCGGATAATGAAAACCCAGATGAGCCAAAATCCAAAGTATCAGAAGAACTACCCTTAGATAGATCAACAACTAAAGCCATCGACTCTGTCTTGGGGAGACGCGAGATGAAGTCAATCTCATGCGTCTTCAACCTCAAGTAGAGCTTGTCCATGGTAAGCTCACTCATGACAGTGTTGTCATTGATGGAAGTGATTTTCATCCCCTAGACTTTCACATCAAGAGCACCTCAGAGCTTACGTGCATTTTCAGATTCAGTGAATACAAGATCCACAGCACGTAAATTATGAAGGATTTTTGAGAATCTTCCCCACAACTCATCCAAAGATTCACCAGGCCTTTGTTCGATCTTTGAGTATTCTTTCTTGAGTTGGTTCTGTCTCACTTCCTTGATCGCAGTAGAGCCCTCGTGGTAATCACAAACGGTCTTCCAGATCTCATGAGTAGACTTCAAATGAGCGACACGCTCAAACTCAGATCGACTAAGCCCTTGAATCAAGAAGATTCGAGCCTTACTATTTGCCTCCACATCTGGAGTGATCACATCGTCATTGGCTGGCACAACATAAGGATTTTTGACCTTAAGACAAATTGCGTGCCCTTGAGCCTCGATGTAGGCATGCATGCGAGCCTTCCAGTAAGCAAAATCGAGTCCATTAAACACCGGTGGTTTGATTGAATACTTGTCAGTCGCCATGGCTCCAAAGACCGGTTAAGATCTATGAGAAGAGCTAACTTGGCTCTGACACCACTTGTAGGACCGTAAAGGCGACTAGAGGAGGGGGGGTGAATAGGAGCACACTCACTTTTTCATTTTGATTGGATTCAACACCAATATCACTCCATTAGCTATGGAAGCTATGAAGATCAATATTCAAGTACAGCAGAAGACGTGTATTGAATCCAATCCAAAACCCCACGCAAAAGACCAAATCTAGAGCTCAAAACCCTCAGGCGCGGTCTGATCGACGTATATGGTGCGGTCTGATCGAGGTGCGGTCTGACCAGTGGCTTAGGCATGGTTTGACCGGCATCTGGTCTGACCAGTGTATAAATTGCGGTCTGACCGGCTTCACGATGAATAGAACAGACAACCCGAAAATCGAAACTCAAATCGATTTAACTTTTCATATACATAGCCAAACTCCACGAAATTTGAGACACACCTTCTCTATGATATTAGGAACCTATTCCAATCAAGGATCGTGAAGATCCATGCCAAAGTTCCTATCTTTTTCAGTTTGAACGAAGGGTGCTCCAAAATGAGCCAAAATTGAAATATGATCTAAAGACTTGCTCGTGGGTGATTGATGATCAAGATGATCCTTGATGTGTTCCCATATGTCATAGCAAGCTAGATCATGGAAATAAACCAATAGAAAACTTGTGGATCAAAGAAAGACTCAAAATCACAAACGAAAGAGGAAGAACACAAAGAGACTCATCTTTGAGAATCATGCATAGATTGATTTGAGATTGAAGAGGGTTTACAGCCACTCCATCTAGGAGGACAAGAGCTCAATCCATGAGCACACCATCAACTCATCTCTCTAGAACCCTAAACCTCTACTTTCCTCTTTAAGCCCCTAAAACCAAAACTAGGGTTTTCCAAAATGAAGTGCTTAAGGGTGCTGGACAGCAACGACCCCTATTTATAGTGGAGGCCTAGCTTCTAGAAGAGTAAACCCTAATGGGCTCCCGTTAAGCCCACACACAAACGGGTCACACACACATTTTAAAGCGTCGTCTTCAACTCCTCTTGACCTAAACCACTTCTCCATGCATCGTCTCACGCCGTGGTTTAGCCAAAGGTTACCAAGGTAGTATTTGGTGAAATCACTAAAATACCCCTTCTCGATCCTTCTCTGAAGACCGAGTCCAATCTTGGTGAAGTAATCGCCTTCTTCGACACGTGTAGGTTGATGAACGACTCTCATCATGTCGGCAGGTCTCTCCCGTTCGGCTCTCTCCGAAACCACCACGACACTTGCACCGACCCCTGTGCCGCTTGATCCAACCCATCGCACCGAACTGCCCGTTTGGTCATCCTTGTCCATTCTGCGCCATGCTTGAGTCCATTGACCTCACCCGGCATCCTCGATCGTTCTGAACCTCAGCTCTCTAAGCTTAGTCCCGATCATCCTCGCCGTTGACCGTCGTTGACCTCCAAGCGTCCTACACAACAATAAACAAATAAATCGATTCCGGGAACAAGTTCTTCACAACTTGACCCACGTTAGTGAAAACATGCATCATGCAACACATATGCACTAAAGCCTATGAACTTGACCTATCCCAAAACCAAAACTCCAAACTGGCCGATGAACAGCACAAAATTGGTCGGACCGCCATTCAATGGCTGGTCTGACCGCGCCTTGAACGCCGGTCTGACCGCACTTGACCTGACATCCTTTCAACCTTAGACGAAAACACGTGATTCGATAAACCTTTAACGACATTACCAATTGTAACATCATCCTAAGATCATGAGAATATCCCCATGGTATCCACAGAGGCGTTGTCTTTCGACTACTCCTCAAGTCAGGAGTTCTCAGACACAAGTGGATATAATATCATCCAAGAGGTCTTTGTCCTCCCCTCAGATCATAATCTCGCTGGGGATGCTTCCCATCACACACAAACTTTGAGCTCTCGTGGTGATGGGAAGAACGCCTCCAGTGATGAACAAGATCTCCACCTTCATGAGTGTGGCCAAAATCCTAGAAATGATCGCTTTCCACTGAGGCATGCTCCGGCTGACTCAGATGTTGATGATCTTGAAACCATTCGGAGAAGAATAATTGTTACCTAGAGGTCTTTACTTGGGCGCATCCAATACCGGTCAGAGGAAGCTCAAGAACTTCAACGAATCAATGACCTAATAAAAAATCTGACTCAGGAGCTTGGACAAGTGCTAGGCTACGAATAGATCGCATGAAGACTTTGGGACACGATGGTCAAGCTTGAGCGGACTCGACGACGCCGTTCTGGTAGTCGTATCGGGACAACTCCATCGAACACCAGTTGTTCAGATGATTCTCCTCGTAGAGAATGACAAGACAACAAGTCTGGTCAGTCTCCTAACCACGACTCTAGTCAAAGAAGAGTCCCTCGAACAACTGGTGATCAATAAACTCCTAGGGGAAGTGGTAGTTCACCACTTCTTCCGAGAAATCTGCAACAACAGATGGAGTATGAGGAGTATTACCCTTGTAGGGCTGAGATCTATGATAGGTCCGGTCCACTAACCATTGGGTATCGTCGAATATGATTGTCTGGTGACATCATCCCTTCTTTCCCACAAAGAAGGCATTACAATATTATTACAGGATGTCGGGTGTTTTCGCCTGACCTTCAAGTAGTTCGTTGGCCGCCACGGTTCCGACAAGTGAACATGGAGAAATTTGACGGGTCACAAAATCCCATTGTGTTTCTTCAAATCTATACCACCGTTGTTCGAGCAGCTGGTGGAAGAGACTATGACATTGGCAACTACCTTCCTACAGCGCTCGAAGGATCTGCTCGATCGTGGCTATTAAATCAGCCACAAGTGTTGATCTACTTGTGACAACACCTCTGTGACCTACTACTAGCTAACTTCTAGGGCACTTACAACTGCCTAGGAAAGGAGGATGACCTGCATAGGATGTGACAAAATTCTCACGAGATTTTACGCCAATTTATTAGGCATTTCAGTCAGGTTAGCAATTCAATTTATGAAGTTTCTGTCTCTTCTATCATCAGAGCATTCAAGCACGGAGTCCAAAATCGAAGGATCACAGAGGATATCGCTCTAAATCCTTCGGCTACCATCGCCGAGCTCTTTGAAATGGCCTACCGTTATGCAACTACTACAGAAGCGGTCGAATGGAATCGCACGGTTGATCGTGACGACAAGGACACTCAAGGAGCGGGCGAAGGCAGCAAGAAGAAGCATAAAAGGCTAGGAAATCCAAGAATAAAACTAAAGGCCCAAAACCTGAAGTCAAAAGTTCTAAGGAAGTCTTTGCCATCAACGACAAAGAGCCTCAGAGCTCCAAATCATATCCCGATTGGAGCAAAGGTAAACGCCCTGAACGGAATAGCAACAAGCCTAGGTAGTGTCCTGTCCACAAAAAGGAAGGACACGACCTTCGCAATTGCTGAGTTTTTTAGCGGAAACTCAAGTATTACTACTCCGGCAAGGGACCACTAACTACACTTGAAGAGGTGGGGCAAACGAGTGGTCAAAAATAGTTAGATGATATTGAGGAGATATCGTTTCAAGATCCAAAACACACCATTAATCACATCTATGGAGGATCTTTGGCATACGAGTTGAAACGGCAGCTCAATGCTGTCGAATGTGAGGTAAATTCCATCGACCCTCCTCTTGTCAATAAAGTACTGAAGTGCTCAGAAATCACCATCTCTTTTGAGAAAGGTGTTTGTCCGATCCCTTCTACTCGACCTGGTCATTTTTTGATTATGGTAGAGCCCACCATCGACAACTGTTGAGTCAATCGTGTGTTAGTTCATGGTGGGAGTTCGCTGAACACTCTTTACGAGTACCCTGGACGAGATGCAAGTTCCCAGGACAAAGATCAAGCCTGTGAGATACTCATTTTATAGGATCGTACCAGGGTCTTTGGCCAAACCCATTGGTCAGGTTTCTCTTCCCGTAACGTTTGGTTCACCAAAAAATTTCAAGATGCAGAAAATCTCTTTTGATGTGGTCGATTTCGACAAGGCATATAATGCCATACTCAGTCGACCAACTCTAACATGATTCCCAATGGCTGCTCATTACGGTTATCAATATCTTAAGATGCCAGGTCCCAAAGGAGTAATCACAATCTCTTGTGATAAAAAGATGGCGCTTACATGCGACCGCAAATCCCTCGAGATGGTCGGTGGAATACCCACTCGACAAGCAAGCAAGGGTCAACCTTTGACCAAGCAGTCGAAGCCTAAAGTTGCACCAAAGCCGAACGATCAAGTCAAAGAAGTTCTACTGACCGTTCGCATCGGGGTCACTTTCGACCTTGCATAGGAAGACGCCCTCATCACCTTCCTCTGAGGAAACACAGATGTCTTCGCGTGGTAAGCATTCGACATGCCTGGAGTCCCCAGGGAGATGATCAAGCACAGACTCGCTCTACAGCCTGACAAGAAACCCATAAAACAAAAAATATAGAGATTCACACCTGATCGACGAGATGCCATCAGATTTGAATTGGACAAGCTACTTAGAGTCGGCTTTATAAGAGAAGTCGACCACCCAGAGCGGTTGGCTAACCCCATAATAGTTACAAAAGTCTAGTGGTAAGTGGTGTGTGTGTAGACTTTATTGATCTTAATCAAGCTTGTCCGAAAGATGATTTTCCTCTTCCTCGTATTGATCAATTGGTTGATTCTATTGCTGGTTGTGAAATATTAAGTTTCCTAGATACATATTTTGGTTACCATTTGATAAGTATGTGCCTAGATGATGAAGAAAAGACCACATTTATTACACCACTTAGAATATTTTGCTATGTCAAAATGCCATTTGGTCTAAAAATATTGGCACTTCTTTTGAACGCTTGAAGCAAAAGACCTTCCTTCCTCAACTAGGCCAAAATTTGGAAGCCTATGTTGACGATCTGGTCGTAAAAAAGCATCAAGCGCCTTAATCATATTTTTGACTTGCAAGGAACATTCGACAATCTCATAAAATGTGAGGACCCTCGAGTTATTTTTGTAAGACCGAGGTATTCCCGGTCTTAGAAAATAACTCTAGCCTTAGGGAATGAAATCCAACTTAATTCCATTCAAGTGAGAGGACTTTGCCGAGTCAGAGCGACGGTGACCATGCATACTGCTCCTCTGCGAGTACTACATGGTGACCGGTTCTCCAACAACCCAAGCAAACACTTAAAGGAATTAAATTGCATTTCAAACAGTGGGTATGTGTCTCGTGTTGGCTCCTAAGATCAGCAACCAACACACTCATAATCTCATTCAACGTCAATCACAATCATACAACATTCATACATTGATAATCCAAAAGACATAGAACATAGTAGTTAAGTCTACAACTATTACAAAATGGCCGACCGGCCAAATTCAAATAAGAACATTACGTAGCAGTGGAAGCAATATAAATAAACCAAAAGGTCCAGCAAGTGTGCCCCATAACCCATGGCAACCAACTGGGAGCTAGAAACAACACTATTCGTTAGCGTCGCCAAAATCGGCGCTGGTGAACGTATCAAGCGTAAGGTCATCCTCACCTGAAAGTAGCAATGGGTTAAGTACAAATGTACTTGCAAGTCTTACAGAAATTAAAAATTATATAAGCTAGTGGCTATCCAAAGAGAGGCTTTAGTAACTTAGTTTTGCATAAATCGCACAATTTTTCATCCCTAGACCATCTAGTTTGAAATTGCCAATTTGCAAACATTTGTTTAGTGAAAGAAGTAAAGAACCATTGATACTTTACCCACACGACTCAATTAGCCTGTAAGCCTCCGGATAATGACACACTTCCTAAGGTACACCGGCGGGGGAAATCATGATTCGATACTTTTTAGCAAGAAAGCCCTATTGAGATAAGTCCTCCTTGCGAGATGATCCCCAAACTTAGTACAAGCTATGGATAGAGCTTGCTAAGTGAGCTCACAAGTTGTGTTGGAAATACCGGTACAATGTAAATAAAGAAAAAATAGCGCTCCCATGCACTTAAAGAAAATTGCATCGGCTCCTATGGACAAATGATCGAACACAAGTGTCCTCACACCTCCTAGGACTTAACCCAATAAAACCCTCCCCTTACTTGACCAAGTGGCACCCATTTCACCGCGTGTGGAAGTACGATTGGTATTTGAAATTGACAGCCAAAAGTTCGGTCCTTAGCGGTCCGGACAAGTCTACCACATACCCGAGTCTCGTGCACGAAAGCACTCACACTAACAACGACTTGTCCAGACCCAAATACTTTTAGATAACAAAGTTTAGACTCAAAATAACCAGATATGAAGATCTGGACAAAATCAATAAAAGATAAGAGTGATGTGTTTCCCACAATTGACGAGCTAATCCCATCAACCGATCTAACACATCAACTAGACTTGTATGGCTAAGCACACTATAGATAATATACATACATCATCACACACAACTAACTTAAGCATATATGTACTGTAATTAACAAGGATAAAAGCGTGAGTTGGACATAACTAACTACAGCTCACAAAAATACTGATATATCAAAATAGCGTGCATGCAACTAGACTTGTATGGCTAAGCACACTATAGATAATATACATACATCATCACACACAACTAACTTAAGCATATATGTACTGTAATTAACAAGGATAAAAGCGTGAGTTGGACATAACTAACTACAGCTCACAAAAATACTGATATATCAAAATAGCGTGCATGCAATATCATTGTATTTCAAAATACTAACTTAACAAAAATGGGATCAATATGATGCAAAATAAAGTTCAAATGATTCTTGCCTTGCTAGAATTCAAGTTGCTTGCTCTCGGTTGCGTAATTGTTAACGTCTGACACTTCAGATTCTATAAAAAGACAATATCGAATAAACATCGAGAAAAGACGAAAAATTCAAATTGCTCAATTATGCTTGAAATTTATACAGTAGCAATATTGTGATTTTATATGAATTTAGGTGGAATAATTATTTCAATTGAAGTTTGTATGTGAAAGTTATAGCAGTTTGAAAATCAGCAATTGAATAAAAGCTAAAAAATCAAGGTTCTGTCACTGTTCATCCGATTTTAATTATTTCACGAAACTTTGCAGAATAGTGGTGGGGATAATATTTACATGACATGAAATATAATAAAAATTTATGATCAATAAAAATTTAATCACTTCATTTGGAGTTCATATGAATTTCTTATGCATTTTTGAAGTTAATTCAATTTCTAGTGTAAAAATAACTCTTTACCGAATTTAATCCTAATTCTGAATTTTTCTGTGGCTGTAACATGTTTCAACCCTATTCCTAATTAAATTAGAATAAAATGGAAACCAACAAAATTGGTTTCACTCAATTTGGAGTTGATTTGAACTAGCTATGAACTATCGCATTGACCTAGTGCCACTATTGCTATTATTATAACCTTGGCATAAGGTTATTGTCATTTTGATAATCATATAGTCTAACCTCTTGTCTTCTAGATAATTCTACTCTTTTAAATTAAATGCTAATGGCTAGTTAACTCAATATGATCTCTACTAAACTTGCCTTTGCATTTGATAAGGTTGTAGCTCACTGCTCCTTTTCTAATAACCCTCTAATTTCTTAAAAAGTTTATTAAGAAGAATTAGCTTATTTAATCATCTCACTAACTACTTTGCCAACTATTCACTTGATTGATGTTGGTTCATTGATTTATTTTGAATAACCAAACTCAAAACTTGTTTTCCTGGATGTGGTTGCCTTTGTTAGATAAAATCCTAAGGACTAACTGACGATGATTAAAACCTCTATGTATTAATTTAATACATAAAAGACCATACGTCTTCATGGTCGTAACCCTAAGGCTAACGACCTCACTGGTCGTGAGGATTCTAGAGGTTACACGATGGGTACCCTGGTCGGACAAGGCCTTGTGCCTAGGCTCCGACTAGGTAGCTCCTCGGAAAAGCTATGAACTGGTATTTCTTACCGTATGATGAATGGAACATGTGTTATATGTTCCAAACCGTGCGATGATATAATCCTGAGACATTAATAATTAACTACCCTACGGTTAAGCACCTCACAGACAACTGCAAGGAAGTTGGCACACTAATAACTGCCTTACCGTTCTGACCAGTCATAACGTTTCACCAGGGACGCCTTCTCCAGGAGTAACTGCCACCTCTTTAGGAGTTATTTAAGGGTGGAGTGTAGAAGACGAAGGGACGGAACAAGAGACGAAAAACAATAAAACAGGAGAAGACAAACACAGAAGCCTAAGTAGTGGAATTAGAAGGAAGATAGTCAGTCTTAGACTTGGAGTCTAAGCCTGATTACTTAGTTAAACATTCCTCCCATTCAGTGTATTTAGGGTAGTTCCTAGTCAGGTCTTGTAAATCCAGTTCATATCAATAAAGAGCGGCCCCCATTCCATTCCAGGATATTTCACGTCATTTTCCTCTTTCATTTTCATAAGATCGACGATTCGATCGTCGACAGCTGGCGCCGTCCGTGGGGAAGAAGACGTCAGTTTCCTGAAGAAACTCTTCGCTCATACAAACCCTCGCCCAAATTCCTGCAATCGCTTATGTGACTATGCATGGAGTTTGGAATGAGTAGAATTGGTTCGACTTGGTGGACTACGCCGACCTCGACTTGGAAGGATGCATCCGTGCCATGGAAGAAAATGGCATGTCATCCTCCTCCTCCTCCTCCGCCGGCTCGCACGTCGCCAACGTTAGTGAGGTCGACCGGATGGACAAGGATGCGCCACCGCTACCGGTGGCACAATCAGAGGAACCAGCCATTCCGATCAACTTGGAATGTTAGGGGACCTATTCAAGCCCGGTCTTTCCGACCGGCAAAACAGGTGAAGAAATTTCAGCGCCACCACTCGAAAATCTCTATACCCTCGATGAAATCATGGCTAAAAGATATTCTCCTACGGCTTCTGGCAATTCCAGGAGTCAACCGACACCTGGTAACAGTGTCGATGAAGCCTCCACTGGTCGTAGGCCATGTGGGGATGATCACGCCAAGATACGATCGACGATTCGCTCGGATCAGCCGAGAAGACCTCAGAGGTGCTCATTTCCGACCGCTCTCCATCGAGAAACTTCGCGTAAGCATCGAGAAGCTCTCCATTAGTTACGATGGAAGCTCATCGGAAGATCGATGCTGGAGGCACGAAGTCAACACGATTGGAGATGAAAATCAAGATGCCCTACACGGTCCTACATTCTCTACCATGCCATCACGTGTTGTTAGAGATGATCTGGGCCATCAGGCACCAACTTCCGAAGGCAACGGAGCTGATCGATGTCAATCAGTTAACTCGCTTGGCATTGCCCCACCTAGAGTAACCGATAGACAGAACAAATCCAAAGGTCTGGGAAGGTTCAGCTATGTACACCTACGACCAAGATGAACCCCCGAGACCTTCTCAGAATCGCACAAAACTTACGATGTGTTCAAGATATGTTAAATAATTCGATCCTACTTTAGCGTAAACCTGTGTTTTGTACACCGAGGTCAAGTATTCGAGATTCTCCAACAGACCATGCAATGCACGGAAGCGTACCGGGAACAAAGGGTTTCGAGGAGTCAAACTATGACTTCATCCCAACGTTCCTCCCTCAGCAGGGGAAAACATGGTCACGCTAGGGAACAATCGATACCAAGACCCCCTCGACGATTCCAACAAACGAGTCATGAGGGGAGAAGGCTATTTCAGGAAGTCACTCCCCCATCACGTCGAGAAGAACCACCACTTGGACTTAATGATCTTCGACATCGTCTGAATCAAGTGGCCGGTCGGAAGCATCACATCAATGTCCACGATCGGATCGGTACACCGGAGTTCCAGCATTGCAATCTTAGGAACCAGTCTCCGACCGATTACAATCCGGCACCTTCCCAGAGAAGGCGCCATGAATCAATCACAGGTTGTCGAGCCTTCTCCGCAGGGCTCCAAGCTGTGCGTTGGCCTAACCGGTTCCAACCGGCCAACTTGGACAAGTTCAATGGGACTCAAAACCCATTGGAATTTGTCCAAATATATACCACCGCCATCAGAGCTGCTGGTGGCGATGAAAATGTGATGGCCAACTATCTACCCACCGTGCTCGAAGGGTCTGCCTGGTCGTGGTTATTGAACCTACCGGTCGGATCAATCTATACTTGGGAGCAACTCTGTGATCTTCTAATTGCAAACTTCCAGGGCACGCACGACCGCCTCGAAGGAGGATGATCTCCACCGAATCCGTAGGGTTCTCGGCGAGACTTTACGCCAATACATCAAGAGGTTCACCAGTTCGCAATTCTATACCCAAGTCGCAGAGTTATCTCGTTATTCAGGCTTTTAAAACAGGTCTGAGAAATCGGCGGTTTACGGAGAATATAGCAATGAACCCTCCAAGAACAACCGTTGAGCTTTTTGACATGGCCGACAAGTATGCCACCGCTAGCGAAGCAATCGAGTGGTGCGAAGCCATTGATCGGAAAAACAAGATTCCTCAGCCCAACCTGGACAAACCAGAGAAAAAGAATAAGAAATCTCTCAAGAAGAAAAAGAACCGCAGATCCGACAACAAGGAGGTCCTAGCCATTCCTGATAAGCTCATGAAGGGTAAAAAGGACTACACCTACGAGGCAAGACGAAAGTTCAACCGAGGGGTTCTAGAAAACAAAAAGTGGTGTCCACTTCACCAAATGAGTGGGGCATGATTTGCGACTGTCGAGTTTGGCAAAAGAAATCGGAGGATTATTATGCGCTTAAAGGACCATTTCTGCAATACAAGAACTCGGAGAAACGAGCTCCAAAAGGATAAGGATGGCGGCGAAGAGATGGAGTACTAGGATCCCCAACACACAACAACATGATTTTTGGAGGATCTTCTTCATACGAATCCAAACGCTATCCAAGGCCATGGAGCGGAGGTCAACCTCACAAATCTCATCCCATTATCAAGCGATCAAAGTGGTCGGACACGACAATTTCTTCAAAGAAGATTTATCGCCCCATCCTTCGACTCGACTGTAAGTTCCCTATTGTTGTTGAACCAACTATTAATAATTGTAGGGTTAATCGAGTCTTAGTAGATGGAGGTAGTTCTTTGAATATATTATTTATGGAGCTTTAGAAGAAATGCAGTCCCCATGTCAAAGGTGAAGCCGTGAAATATGCTTTTCATGGCATAGTTCTTGGCTCCACCGCTAAACCGATAGGACAAGTTTCTACCTTACGCTCGAAGGCCGATAACTTTCGAATGTAAAAATTCCGCTTGATGTGGTAAACTTTAAATCCAAGATACAATGTAATTCTTGGTCGACCGGCATTAGCAAAGTTCTTGATAGCCACGCATTACGGTTATCGAGTCCGAAAATGTCAGGCCAAAGGAGTCATCACTATTCGGGAGATCGAAAATGGCTTACGTATGTGATCGAAAATCCTTTGAACTGGTTGATGAACTTCCGACCAGAGAGGCTAATCCATCTACCATGCAGGCCAAACACTGGAGACCGAAGATGACACCCAAGCCCTCTGACTAGACAAAGGAAGTACCACTCGACAAAGGCGCTTCTCCGGACAGCGTCAAGTCACCACATGGGTCAGAAAATACTGATTCATTTACCCACAAGATTCTGGTCGGGGCAAGACTCGACCCCAAATAGGAAGAGTCGCTCATCTCCTTCCTCCGAGCGAATCAGGACGTGTTTGCCTAGCAAGCGTCCGATATGCCTGGAGTCCCCCGGGAGGTGATCAAGCATAGGCTAGCTCTCTAGCCTGACAAAAAACCGATCAAGCAGAAGTTGCGATGTTTTGCACCCGATCGGAAGGAAGCAATCCAGTCGGAGATCGATAAACTCCTCAAGGCTGGGTTTATTCGTGAAGTCGACCACCCTCAGTGGCTTGCCAATCCTGTAATGGTTAGGAAAAATAATGGGAAATGACGAATGTGTATCGACTTTACAGACCTTAATAAAGCTTGTCCGAAGGATGATTTTGCCCTTCCACGTATTGACCAACTCGTAGAATCTACCTCTGGGTGTGAGTTACTAAGTTTTCTAGATGCGTATTCAGGGTACCACCAGATTAGTATGTGTAAAGAGGATGAGGAGAAAACTTCCTTCATCACCCCATATGGCACTTACTGTTATGTTAAGATGCCATTTGGTCTCAAAAACGCTGGTGCAACTTTTCAAAGGTTGATGCAAAAAACCTTTAGTCCACAAATAGGTCGGAATCTAGAAGCTTACATTGACGATCTAGTTGTAAAGACCACCAACGCTAGCGATCACATCCCTGACTTACAAGAAACTTTCTGTGGATGTCATGAGGACATTGTGGATGTCATGGGGACATGCTCATGATCTTAGGTGATGAGACAATTGGCAATAGTGTTGAAGGTTTGTTGAAATCTGGAGTTTTCAGCAAGTGTCTGGAAAATCGGTCGTACCGGCGTTGAAGCTGCGGTACAACCAAAGTGCGGTATGACTGCAAGTTTGTTGGCGGTAGTACCGCGATGCGGTGATACCGAAATTTTTGTGGCGGTTGCAAAATTCTAGAGAAGGTGTACTTGAGCTCTGGTTTTCTTGAGGAGCGGTACGACCGTGCTTTGGTTGCCGGTAGTACCACATGGCGGAATGACCGTGTGTGGGTCGTATGGATTTTCCAGAGGAGTTATTTTTGGAGATTTTGGGATTTCTCCAGGCTGCGGTACGACAGCAGTTGATTGAGCGGTATGACCGCAGTGCGGTAATACCGATGGATACTTGGCGGTAGTACCGCTTTGTGGATTGAATTGTTCTGATTGTCAAATTTCTTGAAGATTTGATTTTGGGTTAGGTTAAGTTCATGTTCATCAGTGCATATGTGTTGCATGATGCATGTTTTGGCTAACGTGGGTCAAGTTGTGAAGAACTTGTTACCGGAAATGGTTTCTTGGTCTATTGCTGTGCAGGTGGCTTGCAGGCCTATGACGGTCAGCAGCGAGGAGGATCAGGACTAAGCTTGGAGAGCTGAGGTCCAGAACGATCAAGGATGCCGGGTGAGGTCAGAGGACTCAAGAGGGGTGCAGAATGGACATAGGTGACCGAACGGGCGCCGGTGCGATCGTTGGATCAAGCGCAGCAGAGTCGCTGTAAGTGCTCGGTGGTGCGGTGGGATCCGGACGGAGAGACTTGACGACATGGAGCCGTTGATCAACCTACACGTGGCGAAGCATGGGATTGCTTCACGATCTATGGACTCGGTCTTTTGGAGAAGGATCGAGAAGGGGTATTTTGGTAATTTCACCAAATACCGCCGTGGTGGCCTTTGGCTAAACCACGGCGTGGGTCGGCGTATGGTGAAGAGGTTTAGGCCAATCGAAGATGATGATGAAGACGGCGCTTTGAAATACGTGCGTGTGTTAACCCATTGTGTGTTAGGGTTTAATGGGTGCCCTAATGGAATATACCCTAGATGCTTAGTCTCCTCTAAAAACAGGAGAAGACAAACACAGAAGCCTAAGCAGTGGAATTAGAAGGAAGATAGTCAGTCTTGGACTTGGAGTCTAAGCCTGATTACTTAGTTAAACATTCCTCCCATTCAGTGTATTTAGGATAGTTCCTAGTCAGGTCTTGTAAATCCAGTTCATATCAATAAAGAGCGGCCCCCATTCCATTCCAGGATATTTCACATCATTTTCCTCTTTCATTTTCATAAGATCGGTGATTCGATCGTCGATACTAACCCAATCATCAAAATCTCTAGTCACTTGTATCGGAACTGCCATTAGCCTATTGACACATCTAAATGTCCTTAGATTATCTTCCTTGCTCATTCATTTTATCCAAGGAGTTTGTTGCATTGAGGTGCTGTTAAATAATTTTTCTTACTCAATTTAATTATCCATTTGCTAATCACATTTAAACATGCAGCAGAAGAAATAATGCCAAGCTTATGATGAGTATGCAACGTGTACCACTAATTATAATAAATGAGATAACACGATTTAACGCTAACGATTTTACCACCGCACACGCTAGGCGTGTGACTACGTCCGCCATAGTCGTCGTCGAACTCGTCCGCGTCCGGCTTCTCATCGGCTCCACGTCTGCGTCCTCCATCCCGGTGCCTCCACATGCACCGCGCCATCCTTCGTTGCCGCTCTCCCTCGACGCCGCCGCTGCCGTGACGCCGCATGCATGCGCCGGCTTTGCCGACGTCGTCAAGGCCGGCCGCATGCATGCACCTACTGAGCCAACCATGCACGACATGCATGCACCGCTGTCGCTGCACGCTTGCTCGGGCTTGGCCTCGCCGTCGCCATGTCGCAACGAGCATGCACCGCGCAAGCCGCTGCCGCCTTGCTGAGACGTGTGCCTCAATGACCTCACCACACCGTAGCTCCACCGGCGTCTAAGCGTCAACACGCCGCCTTGCCGCTGGCCGTGCCTCATCACCTCGGCCTTGTGTCACCGTGCCCTGTTGCCTCGGCCGCGACATCAAGCCACTGGCCCAGCCTCCATTGCCGCCTCATGGACCTCGCGCTGCCGGGCTTCGCCCCCAAGCCGCTCCATGCTGCTCCTTGTGCCACTGCTACTGCATGCTCACCATGGCTCCATCTTCTTGCGAGCAGCACAACCGTACCTCAGCCACTTCCTTCCCTCTCCTTCAACTTGCTCAAAAGTTCATGCATGTGCAAAGTTTTTGGATGAATGAAATGGTTGAGTGGTGGGGAAGGTGATGGCATAGCATGCATTGAGAGATTTGATTTTCTTGGTAGAGATTGGAAGGAGAGAAGTGGGATGATGAACTTACTTGAGAAAGAAATGGGAGGTGGGAGGAGGTCGGTTGTAGGAAGAAGAAATGGCAGGTTGCTCTGTTGTGTTGGGGAAGATGCTGACTGGGATAAAGGAAGGCAGTGGGAAGGAATAAAGAATGGCAATTGATGGCAGTGGGGTGGCTATTCGGTTGGCACAAAAGAAATGGGGAGGATGGGGTTTCGGTTGGGAGAAAAATGGCAGTGAAGTGGATGGTTTTGTTTGGTTCAGTTGGGGCAAAGAAAAAGGGAATGGCAGCAGAGGGGAGATGCTTTGGCTGTGCATATGGTTAGGAATAAATAATTGAGCAGTGGGTTAGGAGGGGCTTTCGGCTGGGGAGAAAAATAAATCGCAGTGGGGAGTTAGGTAATTTTTAGACATAGTTTCTTAGCTCCAAAAATGATGAAATTTTTATGGAAGGTTCTCGGCACAGTGATGCTCATTGTATAATTGTTCCAGGGTTTTTCTAGTTATGAATTTTTCTCTATAATTATTTTAATTTTTAGTTTTTGTTCGTTGTGTTCTGTTGGGTAGGAGATAAATAGCAGTGCAGTTCTTCCACCTTTTCTCCATCTCGCTCAAACGACCTTGCATGCGTGAACTAAATGCTAAAATGGAACACTCTCGAGACAACGATCGCAATAGTATAACACACGTTGCACGATTTTTGGTTTTTGATTGTGATTGCGAGGAGAGAAGTTGGGGAAAAGAATGAATACGCAGGTGTTTTATTTGCTATTTCTTTTCTCCTTTCTCGATTTCACTCAAACTACCATGCATGCAAAAATGAATTACAGAAATGGGTTGGTTGTGCGAGGACGATCGCGATGGTATGATATGCATGGCTTGGTTTTGAGTTTTTGGATGATATTTGAAGGAGAGAAGCGAAAGGAGTTAGCTGGGAAGGAAAAAGGGAGATGGCAGGAAAAGGAGGGACACGTAGGCATCTTGCCTGTGGTCGGTCGAACTAGAAAATAACGGCGATACTAATACAAGCATGATGACATGATTTTTGAAACACACGCAAAAACAAGAAAGCAAAATAATTAAATTTAAATGCAGTCTTTCAAACCATTGAATTTAATATTGATTATTATTACTTGATGTGAGAAAATTGCAAAACATGTTTTAATTAATTGCTCAATTTATATTTAGAATAGTTATGCTGAGTTTAGATTTTTAATTATGAATTTTCATTTCCATTTGTTTTATTTACCTATTAGGTTTGTGTTCTAAATTCAAATTCAAAATTGAGCAAGAAAATCAAATAGGGAACCAAATAAGCTCCATAAATTCCAGAAAAAATCCAAACAAGCATATTAGATAATATAGAATCCAACTAAAATATTCCCACACTCGAAACCTTTTTAGTTTTGCCCCAACTTCAAATTGAGATTTTGAATTAGAGAAAGAGGAATGGATTTCTAGGTTTAAATTATAATATTCAAAACCCAAGGATTTTCAACATAAGGTTTACACAAAAAGTTTTTGAAAGTCCAAAATTTCACAAATGCACATTAGTTGCTTAACTAATCTAACTTAGGGATTTTGGGCTGTTACATAAAACACCATTTGAAACTCAATCCTAAGAAGTGTATGTTCAGAGTCTCTTTAAGAAAGCTGCTTGGATTCATTGTTTCTGAACGAGGAATTGAAGCAAACCCTGAAAAGACAAAAGCCATTGAACAAATGCGCCCTCCTACCGCAAAAAAGTAGTTCAGAAACTCAATGATGCATGTCGATTTTAGGTCATTTCATCGCATGACTGGGAGAAAAAGGAATTCCTTTCTTTAAACTTCTCAGAAAACATGAGGGTTTCGAGTGGTCAAAAGAGGCAAACAAAACCTTCGAGGATGTCAAGAGGTATCTTACGAGTGCTCCTATTCTAGTTTCTTCGTAACCAGAAGAGACACTCCTAATATATCTAGCTGCTATGCCACAAGCAGTGAGCGCAGTACTGGTCGCAGAACGTTAAAACATTCAACGACCAGTTTACTACGTTAGTAAAGTTTTACACGGGCCTAAGGAGCATTACCATCAGGCCCATAAGCTTCTATATGCCCTGCTCATGTCTTTGTGGAAACTGAGGCATTATTTCCACGCGCACAAGTTAATCGTGCCGTCTGAGTTTCCCTTAGGAGAGGTCCTCCAGAACCGGGAAGCAGCGGGGTGCATGGCAAAATAGTTGGTTGAACTTGGGGAGTTCGACCTCCATTTCGTGTCCCGAACGGCCATTAAATCCCAGATCTTGGTAAACTTTGTCGCTGAATGGATAAATCCTGAACCTGTTCAGGGATCCCAGTACGAATCCCACAACCAGCGAACAATGTACTTTGATGGGTAACTTACGCTAAGTGGCTCGGGGGCTAGGGTGGTCTTGGTATCTCCTACAAGAGAAATCTTAAAATATGCTATTCAATTAAACTTTCCTGCTACTAACAATGTGGCAGAATACGAATGTTTATTGGCTGGCATACGAGCAACGAAAACACTTGGGATTCGACGACCACTTGTGAGAGGAGACTCTCAACTGGTCGTGAATCAGGTCGGAAAAGATTACCAATGCTCTAATCAGACCATGTCTCAGTACTTATCAGAAGTTAGGAATCTTAAAAAGGATTTTTTTTGGTTTCAAGGTACAATATATCATTCAAAAGGATAATTTCCTTGCTGACCAGTTAGCTCGAATGACTTCTTCCCGATCACAAGTACCACCAAGAGTCTTCTTGAAACAACTCCAGAAGTCGTCCCTAGTCGAAATGCCAGAGACATCTTCTGTTGAGACCGCTTCCCTAGAATACGAGGATACCTAGATGAGTCTCATCTATGAGTATCTTTAGAAGGGCACAATACCCAGTGACGATCTTGAGGCTAATCATTTATCCTGTAAGGCCAAAATGTATACTTTGGTCGAAGGAGTCCTCTACAAAAGAAGTACTTAAGGGGTTCTTATGCGATGCATATCGCAGAAAGAAGGGTTAAATCTCCTTCAAGAAATACACGGAGGCATATGTGAAAATCATGCTTCTTACAGAACACTGGTCAAAAAAGCCTTCCAACAAGGTTTCTACTGGCCAACAGTCCTCCATGATGCTAAAGAGCTTGTTAAGAAATGTGTACAATGTCAATTTCGTAATAGGCAAATACACCAGCCGGCTCAAGTATTACAAACCATACCTCTTCTTGGCCTTTTGCAACCTAGGGTCTCGATATCCTAGGACTATTCCCAAAATCACCAGGGGGTTTTGAGTTCCTTTTTGTGGCTATTGATAGGTTAACAAAAAGGATTGAAGCTGAACCTATAACTGGGATAACAGCGGAAGCAGCCAATAAATTTATGATGAAAAATGTGATCACTCGATTTGGTGTTCCAAGTCAAATCATCACATATAATGGTACACAATTTTTGAGCGCAAAATTCCAAGAATTTTGCGAAGAATTGGGTACCAAGCTATGTTATGCCTCTGTCGCCCATCCACAAAGCAATGGGGTAGTCGAAAGGGCGAATAGTCAAATTATGCAGAGAATTAAAACTCGAGTTTTCAACTAGATTATAAAGCTCTCAGAGGCTTGGGTAAAAGAATTACCCTCAGTATTATGGGCAATTCGCACGATTGCTAGTCGTGCTACAGGCGAAATACCATTTTTCTTAGTTTTTGGTGCTGAGGCCATGCTTCCACCTGAACTAAAGATTCGGTCGACAAGGGTCAAAAATTACGACGACTCAGGCCATGAACAACTTCAAGATGATGACTTCAACCTACTCAAAGAAAAGAGGAATTAAGCTTTAATCCATTCGGCAATCTACCAACAAGCTCTATGCAAATACTACGATCGTAAGGTCCAACCTTGTAGCTTCGCTGTAGGTGACTTTGTATTGAAAAAGATTCAATCCCAGTCTAATCGGAACAAACTTTTCCCTAAGTGGGAAGGTCCTTACACAGTAGTCGAAGTCACGCGCCCTGGCTCGATACGACTAGTAATGGAAGATAGTAGATTTCTTTCTAATTCATGGAACATTGATCAGCTATGCAAGTTCTATGTGTAACCTCTTATATTCTCAATAAAGTTTATGCTTTCTCCAATCTTTATTGTTTTAAAATTTTCATTGAGCAATGCTTTGATAATTTTTTAGTCACTTTTTAAACACTTAGTTTTCTTTACACTGATTGAAGGAGGGTAACATCACCTAGTCAAAGTCTTTTCTCTCTGCACGTGGTCCTGCCCACTAGAAGGAACTTCCTAGCATCGATCTGTTCCTAACTTTAGCTGTCAATACAAAGAAACTAGGTTCAACAAAATATGGTCGAAATAATTCTAAAGCAAGCTCTTTTTAATCATTAACTTGGTTTACTTCTTCATTATACGAAGAATTTTCTAAGTGAGTTAAGCTTTCATAGTTTTTTTCGACCACTCTTAATACGCTTGATTTGATTAACCTGGTCGGAGGAAGTAACACCACCTAGTCGAAGTCTTTTATCTCTACATGTGGTCTTGCCCACTAGAAGGAACTTTCTAGTGTTGAGTTGTTTCTAACTTTTGCTGCCAGTACAAGAAAATCGAGTTCAATAAGAAAGGTCAAATGAATTTTTAAGTGCACTCTTTTTCCACTGTTTACTTAGTTTATATAATTAAACTAAGCAAATAGTCGAGGGCTAGGATAAAGTTATAAATATGACTTCAATTCTTAGTCTTAAAATTCAATTCTTATTTCTATTTTTATCTTATGAGTTACTGACTACTCGATAGGACAATTTGCAGGAAAATGAAGATTTACATTCAAAATCAAGAAATTGTTTTTACAATGTAGTTCCTATTACAAACTACTCTGACGAGGGAGATCCGATTTGCATCTCCTCTGCAACCTTCTTGCCAACTGGCTACACTTCTTCGATCAGTTGTGTTGCCTCTGCTTCAAGATAGTCGAAGTCAACTTCGACTGGTTGAAGACTAAGACTACAGTCATGAGTCTTAAATTTTGCCACTACACTTTCGATCGCATGTCTTATCGAGTCGGCTTGATTGAGCTTTAGAGTCGTTATCAACTCCTGGAGAGTTTCGACTAGCTATCCAATAGTATTCGTATGGCCAATGTAACACCCTAGCTATGCGGAAGCCAAGATGATACCTAAAAGACTAACATACAACAACAATACAGAATAATTTCAACAATATTTCAACTAATAACATATAAAGATCAACATCTAATAGAACGAATGCACGTATTTAATTTGAATTCAACAACATAACACAAAATCTAAATATCCAAGCATACTAAGTCAATTAAGATAATCCTATCAATAAACTATTCAAAGATTACATGCAGTTATTGAATCAACCATAATCATAAAGATGGATAACATCTGCCATCAACCTCCATTTATTACAATCCATTATTTAATGAATGAAATGTAAGAACAAGCTCATGTAATTATAAAGTGAATAATATGAAGTGAATGCAATATCCGTGACTATTCCCTCCCAAGAATGCCGTCATCAGTGTTTACCTAAAACAAATAAACACGGCAAGAATGAGTTCACGACTCAGCAAGTACAACAGAACAATATGAACAATACTGAATAAGAACATAACAATCACATAATAGAATACGAATGTAGAATGGCTGAATAAGAACATAGCGTCATAGAATAGAAATCGATTGTGGAATGGAAGAATAAGAACATAACATCATAGAATAGAATATGAATGTAGAATGGCAGAAACCATATAAATGAATGAAATACATGATCTCCACTTCCGCTTATACCGGTATAGCCAGTGAACACCCGTCGGTGTTCACTCATGCCCGCATTATCCTAAATGTAGGGATCCAAGGCCTGTATGAAGAATGTTTCAAACGGGGATCCAATTTGCCCACATTGGAATGGTGGGTCTTACATGCCCATACTGGAATTGATGGGTCTTTACATTCCACTCCCGTGGGTGAATCATGAACAATGTATGAATGAATGAATTTATGAAATTGTAAGACGAAAACTCAAGAAGCATGATTCACGTACATAGAACGAAACAGAAATCAATGAAACCTACTCACAGACCATAGTACTCAGTCATGGCATGAACATAAAACACTATGAACAACAACAACAGTACATTACACAATGTACTTGCCCATATGGGACTTCCCTACCCACTTCCGTGGGTGAATATGAAAGAAGGAATGAATGAATATATTGAACGTAAATATATTACCGAATAATCATGGTATATCAATTATGAAGGGAAACAAGAAATACCGGAATTACCTATTGCATATTCACCAATCAAGTGGAACAAACAACAATCAAGACAATACAATTATACTTGCCTTTCGAACTGCGATGCGTTAGGAGGCAAGGATGAAGCCACTAATCTCGAATTCCCTCCTCCTACACAATTTAATTGCTTGAATAAGAAACAACGTGAATAAGACGCTACTCGCAACGCCTGAGCTCATATTCCTAAACCCAAGGTTCATATAATTGCTCTATCCAAATTAACCGACAGTCTAGTAGGACGTTAAACTAGATAGAGGTACTAAAACCATCATATCTTTTGATCTGAGAATCGAAAAGGAGCGATCTCAGATCCTATGAAAAAGTAATGAAATTTTCCACAATAGTCTAGTTGGATTAATCCTCTAATTCGGCCAAAATCTTAGGCTGACTTTCAGATGAAAGTCTAGTCTATAATCTGTCTAACAAAATTAAACAGCAGTAGTATAAATTTCATAACTTTTGATTAGATTAACCAAAATCCAATATTTTTTGTCATTCTGGAAAGCTAAGAACATAACCTTCAAAAGTATAGTTGGCATAATACTCAGATTTTGCCTTTAACAAAATGTGGCACACAGATCAAAACTACTGTCAGAACCCGACATACAATCTGGATAGTAAATTTGAAACGTACATAACTTTTGTTCTACAGATCCAAAAAGGATGTTATTTAACAATCTTTAAATCTTATCAAAATTTATACAACAATCTAGTTGGGTGGAAATCCTGAATCAGCCCTTAACTTAATCATATTTTAATAAACAAAGTGACTATTAATTCTCGTCAGCCTTTCTGGACAATAGAGAAGAATTCATCATAACTTTTAGACCATAACTCGTAATTGAGTGATATTTGAGTCTACAGAAAGCTGAGAACGAATCCCACATAACTCTTGGAGATGATATCCTCTAATTCAGAATCTAAATACATGAAAATAGTCGCACAATAAACTGGATAGAATCTGATCTAATCACAGCAGGACTTCGATCCACTAAACATAATCAATTTTGCATCTACTATGATCCAACCAGCGAAGAACATCGATTGTTACCCTTGTAGAACCACAGGAGATCATTGATCGAATCCCACAAAGAAGTCCTCCTTCCACTCCCTCTTCCTCCGCCTCGATTGAATGGCAATCCCGCAGCCTTCCTCTCCTTTCTTCGCATTGGCCGGCAACAGGGGGCACCAATGGTAGGAAGGAGCAGCACCAAGGGCAGGGGCGGCGCCCAGAGCAGGGAGGATGGCGGCTTGGGGTAGGAGGAAGGGGAGGTGGCGGCTTGGGGGAAAGGAAAGGGGAAGGGGGCAGCTACCTTAGGGTTTAAGGTGGGAGGGGCGCATGGGCCTTGGGCCTTTGGGGCGCCTCCCCCCATTGGCCCACTCAAGACCAACCAAGATGCAGCCCTAGCTTGGGCCGGAGGCCCAAGTTCCAAAATTACCCCAAAATTTCTGAAATTAAATTAATTTCCCTCTCCCGAACAAGTTTCTCTTTTATCGATATCCGGGGTATTACAGCCAACCACGGTGTCTTCAAGAGGAGTGACCTCCTTAGCACCAAGTCCATCGAGCACATTGTTAAGGGGAGAAATGTTGTGTTGAAGGTTGATCTTCACAGCCGTCATTTCCTCCTGACTACGAGTCGAAATTTCTTGAAGTAGTTTTATTTCGACTGCTTGCTCCGAAAATAGAGCACGACCAGTTAGAAAAACACTTCTTAAAGACTAGTAAATAAAACTGGCCGTAGGTAAAGAATTCTTACCTACTAAGCGAGAGTCAAGCTTCTTAACTTCGTCATCATGGGAGGCAACATCCTTTGCGCATTGCTCCTCCCATGCCTTTATGCTCTTATCTTTTCTTTAGAGATACGGGTAAGCTCGTTGATCACCAAGATCTTCAAATCGACCTCGGTTTGAAGCTTTACCCATATCGACCACTTTTTCTAAAAAATAAAAGGAGTTAGAGAAATACAAGAAGGTTGTCGAAATAAACAATGTTAAGTGAAATACTTACTGTGTATTTCATTCTGTAGCTCGAAAGCTGCAGAAATTGCCTTCTAAAGGTTCTTCAGCAGGTCTTCCTTTTCATCCTTTAACCTTTGCGCCTCGGCTTTTGTATAGTCGAGTGCATCAGCCAAGGATCTTTCGTCGCTTTTAGACCTACAAAGGTTAAAGTAGACATGAGTACTGAATGAGTGGTCGAAACAAAAAAATACCACTTGTAACAGTAAAATACCATCTCAGTGCTTGTTCATAGAGTTCAGCCGTCTGCTTTCTCAGTAACACCTGTTGCTTATGGTATTCGCCAACAATAGAAGCTTGCTTGAGAGCTCACTGAACAAAGAAATACAGTGAGAAAAAGGAAAAAAACCCAAATATATAAATATTTGGTATCGAGTAGTTACATTGATGGCTGACCGAGCAAAATGGGCATACACCATCTCGGAGTCCTGCAGTTCACAGAGCCTGTCGATTATGTCCCACCATATTCTTTGAAGATACTCGTCATCAAAGATATGTCCCTTATTTTGAATATCCTTAGGATGTGAGACTCGGTCAAGAGATCTAAACGAAGCGGACCCGACAGTCGGTGGTCCAAAGAATTCGGGGAAGATGTTGAAAGAGTCTTCTTCTTCTTCTTCTTCTTCTTCTTCATTGTTGATAGAAGATGCGACTCCACCTTGATAACCCGGAGGAACATCCTCCACGAACTCCTTCGAGGCACGGTGGTCGGAGCTCCTTTCTCCAACTTGATCGGCTACTCCTGGTGATTGTAGGACCAAGTACCTTATATGATTACTGAGATTCTCAATAATTGACTCGATCACTAGAGCGTCCTAGTCTTCCGTCGTCTTCGTCTCTTCCTCTACGACCACCTCGGTGGTCATGGTTGGCTCAACGACAGTAACAACCTCTATCGCCACATCAACGATAGTGGTCGAATCATCGACCACCTCCACTGTTGTCTCTACGACCGAAGGAGAAACCAATACTCGCACGACTGTAGACAAAACAACGGTGGTCCTCTCAACAAAAGCATCCCCTGGGGCTGGAGAAGTAGGACTAAAACAACAATAAAAGAGGAAGACATGTCAAACTGTGGAATTAAAAGGTAAATGCAATTTCTAAGCTTTTAATTTTACATACCATGGCTTCTTGGATACGATCTTGAATCTAGAAGAAAATTTCTCCAAGGAAGACTTGTTCTTCTCTTCTTCTGCCGCCCTAATTTTTGTGACACCTTCAGCCTCTAGAAGGCTTCCAGTGTCACGAGCTTGAGAGATCGGGACTTCCTCGACCACGCTTGGTCAAATGTCTTGATGAAGAGTTGGGACCTCTATGACCACATCTGTTCATAGGTCTTGAGTGAGAGCTAGAGCTCCTTGAGCTACCCGCCCCTCTTGATGGTCAGAACCAGCTTCGACCACCTGAGGGACAGTGCTCACCTCGATCACAGGCTTTGCTGTTGTAGAGGTAGCCTTCACAAAAGACAAAACTTTTCTAGTGCTCCTTTTCTATTTGCTTGACAAAGCCATGAGAAGCAGAAAATAAAAATGTCTTGTTGTCATAATAGAAGGGTAACTTGGTCTTCGGGGCTTTATGCTTAAGTTCTTCAACCACACCCCTTTCCTCTACAGAGATCACATCTGCAAAGAACTACCTGATGGGGGTGGTCGAAGGAAGGGTGAAACTCAAACTTCCATCCTTCTTATCGGCAGCCTTTAGAGGAAGACAGAGTTCCTTTGACTCATCTTCAACAGCCTTTAATTTGACCTCTTAGTCGTCTTGATGGTTTGCCATGCCTACTTTCTGCAAAAGTCAGAAAATGAATATTGTCAAGTGGTCGAATTTGATGACTATTGAACCCTAAAGACAAAATCAAAATTTTGATTACCTTTAGGTGTTCTTTCCTTTCTTCCTTGGTTACGACCGCCAGGATTTGAGGATCTCTTGTCGTGGTCATAGGAGCCTTCTCACAACTGAGCTTGACTCGAGCGTTAATTTACTTTAGTGAAAGAACCACTTTTTCTTCCACCCTGGCCACGATGATCAGGTGAACATCTGAATATACTCCCTCGACTTCCCGTCATGGAGCTTGGCATCGCAATGTCATGATTCTCATGCAGCTTGCTCATCCTGTAGTAGTACCGGAAAAAACCCAAAACTATAAGAATTCCCAGATAGGCTTCGCACGGGTAAAGAAATACACTCAGCATTGTGATAGAATTGGGAACCAAGTTCACCAATTCTACCCCAAAATACTGAAGTACGTTCATTAGAAAAGGGTTAATAGGCAGTCAAAAACCACATTCACAGTATGCCTAGAATACTGGAATGGTGTCCTCACCCGAGGGCCAAAGCAATCATCTTCTCTACATCCATCTCAGATTTCTCTCACTTGGAAACGGTCCCGGCCATTTCTTCTGAGTGAGTTTGATTTGGATTTAGAAAAGGATTGCCAACTTGGTTGGCAGCGAAGAGAACGAGAGCAGTTGAAGAAAATAGGGAAAGTAAAAATCCTAAGTCACGCCCTTGGTAGATTTTTATAGCCACGGGTCTGAGTTAAAGATCGTGGGAACTCAACAGTTACCATCCCTTCGGGAACCGCTTCCGGTGGACAGATTTGTGAGAGTCGGTTTGCATTCTTTAATCTGTCCGTTCAGGAAAAATAGTTATGTCTTTTCAACTCAAGTAAAATTACCTTGATGCTAAGTCAATTTCTAGTCAAATGAAATACCAGTAAGAAAGACTCTGTTTCTGACCACTATTCTACGACCTCATTTTCATGTAAGTTATTTTCACTTAAAGTTGGGGGGCTAGATGACGATGATCTAATAATCCTCAATTAATTAAATTTTTTATCTATAATTTTTATTATAGATAGCAACATCTTTATGTTATTCATAAGGATACCCCTTATTATTAATAAGGGAGAAGTTTAGCTTAGTGGTCGTAAACCATTTTACGACCACTCTATATGGTTGTAAGTGCTTCTACGACCACCTAGTGGTCGTAAGATTTCCTATGACCACCTCATGATCGTAAGCGTTACTACGATCACTTCATATTTGTAAGCTTTACTACGACCAGGTCAACTACAACCACCTTATAGTCGACAAAGCCTACAGGTATGTTGGCCCAATCGACTAGGGACATTTATGTGCTGTGTTTAATACACACAGTAGTTAATATGTGTTGTTATTCACCAGGATGTCTTTGACATAACTGCAAGGCGATGTGGGAGGGTTAGTCTTTGACATTAACCATCACAGAACGTGCACATTTCATTAAACGGTGAGACGCCTTTTGATATGATACAACTGTCACTCCTTCACGTGCTATATAAGGAGTAAAGCCGATGGACAGAGGGGAGATGAAGCAAAGCAACAAAAACAGAGACACGATCAACAGACAAAAGTCATTAAGCCCTAGTTCTAGTGATTTCTTCCCTGTTGTAAAGCATAGTCAATACAACAACACAGGAGTAGGGTTATTATTCTCTCAGGAGAAGGCCCAAACCTGTATAAAATCCCTATGTCTTTTTCTGTGTGGTCGAAATCAAGAAAAGTCTCTAGTATTCATTCGTAAGATCGATACTAAACCATCGATAGGTTGCAAGCTTGGCAAGCAGCTGCAGCTCCCCTATCCCTCTAGTGATTCTATTTCTACTCGTCCTTTTGATCTTGTTCACTTCGATGTTTGGGGTCTAGCTCCCTTTGTTTCGAAAGGGAGTCATCGATACTATGCGCTTTTATTGATGATTATTCTCGTCATACCTAGATCTACTTCATGTCTTATCGCAGTCAGGTTCTCTCTATTTACCAAATGTTCGCCACCATGATTCACACTCAGTTTGATTCGGCCATTCGTGTGTTTCGTGCTGACTCCGCTGGCGAGTAGTTGTCTGCTGCTTTGTGTCGCTCTCGCTGAGCAAGGTACTCTTCCCCAATACTCTTGTCCTGGTGCTCACATTTAGAATGGTGTCTCTAAGCATAAGCATCATCACTTGCTTGAGACAACTTGCGCTTTCAAGCTTGCCTCTTCTGTTCCACCTCACTTTTGGGCTGAGGCTGTCTCCACTGTTGCTTTCCTCATCAACATGCAACCTTCCACTGCTCTTCAGGGTTTTACTCCTATTGAGCGTCTCTATGGTTGAGCTCCAGAGTACAGTCACCTTTGTAGTTTCGGCTGTGTCTGCTTCGTCCTTCTTCCACCTCATGAGCGCACCAAGCTGACTGCTCAGTCAGTTGAGTGTGTTTTTCTTGGCAACAGTCTTGAGCATAAAGGTTATCATTGCTATGACCCTGTTGTTCGTAGGACGAGGATCTCAGGATGCCACTTTCGACGAGTCCCGACCTTACTACCCTCGTTCCCCTATTGTCAGCTCAGATTCTCTTGTAGAGTCGATTTCCTTTCCGACTTTTCCTGGCTCTCATCTTTCTACTGCTGTTTTGCTTCATCATCCACATTCTTCGCTTCCTGCTCCTCCGACTCCACCTGTCCCTCCTCTATTGGAGGTTCCTTCCCGCAATTTTTTTGAGATTCCACCCTTTCCCCTGCACTACTCTCGCCGTCCCTGGCCTACTCCTTCTCCAGTTGAACCTTCATGTTTGTTGGGCCCTATTCCTAGCACTTCTTCTCTGTCCCTGCAGGATCCTACTCCACCTTCTCCTCCCAGATACGATCTTTGTGATCGTCACACTGTCTGGCCTCCTGGGCACTATGGCTTTGCAGCCGCTGCTCTTTCTGAGCCTACGACCTACCGTGAGGCTGCTACTCACCCTGAGTGACAGCTCGCGATGTCTAAGGAGATTACTATTTTGGAGCGTACTGGCACTTGGGATCTTGTGCCCTTACCTGTGCATGTCACTCCCATCACGTGCAAGTGGGTGTACAAGATCAAGACCCGCTCAGATGGTTCCCTTGAGCGCTACAAGGCTCATCTTGTGGCACTTGGTTTGATCACTTCTCCTCTATTGTCACTGCTACCGGTTTCTATGCCAGTGATCACGACCTTGCCCTCTTTGTACATACCTCTACTCAAGGTCGGACGCTTCTCCTTCTTTATGGGGATGATATGATCATTACTGGATATGACACTTAGTACATTGCCTTTGTGAAGAGCGTCTTAGTGAGCAGTTCTTGATGTCTGATTTGGGTGTTCTTCGTTACTTCCTTGGGATTGAGGTCACTTCTACATCTGAGGGCTACTACTTCTTCCAGGAGAAGTACATTTAGGATATCATTGCTCGTGCTTATCTCACTAATCAACGTATGGTGGATACTCCTATGGAGTTTAGTGTTCACCTTCGGCCTATTGATGGTAAGCCTCTTGAGGACCCTACTTGCTACCGCCATCTTGTCTAGAGCCATGCCTATCTTGGGATCACTCGACCTGATATTTCTCACCTAGTTCACATTCTGAGTCAGTTCGTCTCTGCATCCACTGAGCTCCACTACAGTCACCTTTTTCGAGTTCTGTGATATCTTTGTGGGACCATCAATTGTCATGTTTTCTTTCCTTGCTCTAGTTCTTTGCAGCTTCAAGCATACTCTGATGTGACCTGGGCTAGCGACCGTTCTGATCGCCGGTCTCTTTATACCTATTGTGTTTTTCTTGGTTCCTCTTTGATTCCCTAGAAGACCAAGAAGCATACTGCCATTTCCTGTTCGGGTGCTGAGGCTGAGTTGAGAGCCTTGGTGTCATTGACAGCTGATATCACCTGGCTTCGGTGGTTACTTGACGATTTCAGTGCTTCAGTTTCTGCACCGTCTCTTCTCTTATCAGATAGTATTGGAGCGATCAGCTTTGCTCGAGATCAAGTGAAGCATGAGCTCACCAAGCACATTAGAGTAGATTTTTCGTACATGAGATTGTAGGTGCAAGACCAAATTATTGCTCTACAGTATGTGCCTTCGAAACTTCAGTTAGCATATTTCTTCACCAAGGCACAAACTAGAGTTCAGCATACTTTCTACCTCTCCAAACTCAGTGTTGTTGATCCACCATGAGTTTGAGGAGGGGGGGTGTTAGATATATATAGGTTAGGGTGTTCTTTGCATATTCACCTACCTTGTACATCATATATTGCCCTTTTGGCCCTTTAGAATAGATTAAGGTTCATTCCAACAACTACTGCTAGCCCATTGGCCATTTTTTCTTCTCAGAGCAATGTGTTTTGTAATGCATCATAGTTAGCTGGAGTGCTTGACTGGTACATAGTACTGTTTTGTTCAAAAGGCATGTATTGTGCTTCTCACAAAAAAAACCCGAAATAAGTAATGTTGTGGATCATATGATCACTCATCATTGCTTCATATGAGAACAAGCAAGAAATTTTGGACACCTCCTTTTTGTTCAACCATCTGGCTTCTAAACAAATGGTTCACACAATCCAAATGGCATACTTAAGTCTAGTTTAGAACTTGCACACCATTTGAATTAAAACACTACAACAAAAACATCTAAGCTACTGTTGAGTCTAGAGAACTCTACCCCCCCCACGCCCCCTCTCATTCCTTAGATCCAAACCGGTGTGTGTGCCGCCCCCCACCCCTACCCCCATCTCATTCCTTAGATCCAAACCGCCGCACACGCCGGCCACGCCCCTCCCATCGCCGCCTGCCTCCACGCACGACCCTCGCCCACCGCCGCCCTCCCCTCCCCTCCCTAACCTTCCTTCTGCTGCGCGTTCCCCCCGGCGGGATCCTATGCGAGCCCCGCGTGTCCTCAGGATCGTGCCGCCTCCGCGTGTGCTGCAGCCCCGCATGCGCCAAGCACCATTCGGATTCCACCGCCGTGTGCGTAGCTACCTCCGTGTCACCGAGCGCCTTCGGGGCCCTCGCCGCCTCTGCATGCGCTGAGTGCCCTTCCGGATTCCGCCGCCTCCTGGTGAGACAGAGCGCCCTCGGCTCTCATGGGCTGAAGCAAGTTGCCGCCACGCCCGGATTCTGTGCCTTCTCATCAGACACAGGCCATCCATTCTGCGGCAATACCGACGGCTCAGAATCTTGCTTTTTGCGTCATTGCCGCGAGCATCAACATTTTTTTTGTGGATTAAGCTTGTGGCATAAAGTTTCAATTTGCGGTTTAGTTTTTTGATCTACAGATTGTTCATGTATCTTGAGATGCATCTTAGGTTAATCACAGTTTGGCATAATCAATATGGTTAATTCTGGCTGTTTTTGGCATAATCAAGATATGGTTTAAGCTTTAGCATCTTCAGACTGTTCATCATCTTGAATTCTTGCTAGTTCTCGGATGAATATTGTCATTTGTGATCTTGCTATAGAAATCAGTAAGATTCCCCAATCCCCAATTTCTTTAAATCCCCAATCCCTAATCTCATATGCAGATTTGGGGCTAATAATCACAACTGGCAACCAGCCTCCCCTATCTGGTGAGGTAGCGACCCTAGTCCCATTATTGACTTCAGAGTCTGGATAGCACAATTGTGGCGAATTGTTCTATTTCATTGTTATCTAATTTTTGTTGTCGTACAATTGTAGTTTATACAGTACGATGCTTGATGTTTTGAATTGTTTACTCTCAATCAAATATGATGATATGGATTAGTGGTACAGGTTAAGTTGTTGTTTTTTGGGGATCGGACGATGGGAATTCAAGGGTTTTGGGTTGGTGTTTGTGTTGTGTGCAGGGGTCGGGCGGTGGAGAGGAAGGCGCAGAAGAGCTACTGGGAGGAGCACTCCAGGGACCTCACCATCGAGTCCAAGATGCTTGACTCCCGCGCCGCCAACCTCGACAAGGAGGAGCGACCCGAGGCGATGATACTACTAGTTCTTGATACATACATTAACACATAGGGGTACCGAAAGCTAGACAGCTAGCCAGTGGCATTAGACAGAACTTTCATTTAACGATCTTTCATTACTTTTTTGAACAGCATCACTGGAAATCCAATGATCTGTGGTGTCAAGTCTGGAGATAATTGCTCTTCTGTGTCACTGGACCCACTTTCTTATCCACCCGATGACCTAAAGAGTGAGCTTGTTGTTCATTGTTCAGCTTTGGGAAATATGCTACCATGGTAGAAAAATGGTAATTTTTTGTCTTGTGTGTGCTATTCAATATTCATATCGGTCTCCTTTTCCTCAGCTCAGCCACAACAAGGCATGGCAAGAAGCCACCATATTGCTATAATCTATGGAGCAACTGCTGGTCCAGTAGCATTTGTTTGTATTGCTGTCGGCATGCTTCTTTGGTGGCAACATAGGCGTAATCAACATATCTTTTTTTGATGTAAATGGTCATATTCTTTTTGATTCTGTGCTTATGCGATCATACTAGCACCACCTGGATTTTGATTGCAACAAATTGATGTCTTCATTGTCGCAGTGGTTGAACAATCTTTCATTTCTTGATATTTGAGTTGTATTTTTTCTAAGTGTTCATTTTGATAGTAAATTAACTTGGACACAGAGATACAATAATGCTGTATAAATTTGGTTGGTTCCTTTGACCTTTGGACAAGTTGAATATTTTCGCCATAATAATGACATTTTCTGCCACATAATTGAGCATTGCTGATTGCTCTAATGTTCAGTGATCTGATATCTGTAATGAGCTATAAATTCTCTTGATAATTGGAACATAAAAAGGAGGTACCCTATAAACCATTTTGTGGGCCAATACCATTGACATATATTCAATATTTCATTCTTGTATAGCTTCTATTGATATCATATGTGATTATTTTGTCTCACTTTATAGAAATAGTTACAATTCTTCGTAGAGTTTCTTCTGTTGTTTTTACATATGGGTTGAAAGAGGCCTTTATTCCCCTACATTAGGCAAAAAGATTGAATCTATGACATCATAGCTTGGTGGTCTTTATTAGGAAAACCTTTGGTGCAGTTCATAATCATGATGCACCGCTTACTTTTGGTACATTGATGTGCCTTGCAACAAACATGAGATGTCGCTTTTACTCCTATAGGACTTGCTCGATCGCATGCTTTCTGTCTTGCATGTTATGTCGTTTTAATTTCGATGATTATGGTACCTTATACCGCTCTTGCCTACAGATCAATATGACCCGTATGCGTTTGGGTCATCTCAAGTGGTATACCTTCAAGGAGCTTCGACGACTACCAATAATTTCAACTCAAAGAACATTTTAGGTGAAGGTGGGTACGAAATAGTATACAAGGGTTTTTTACATGATGGGGCGCTTGTTGTTTGTTAAAAGATTGAAGAACTATAATGCTGTTGGTGGGGAAGTTCAATTCCAAACCGAAGTCGAAGTCATAAGCTTGGCTATTCATCAGAATCTCCTTCGGCTTATTGGATTCTGCACTACAGAGAATGAGAGATTGCTTGTTTATCCTTATATGCCAAATGGAAGTGTTGCTTCTCAACTGCGCGGTCGGTCCCATTTTCTTCTTTGAAATGCACAAGTTGAAGAAAAAGATAGGCAAGTTTGTCACAAAGGGAGAAAAATAAATCCCAAATTTTGCTCATAATTTTTGTAGATGTAAACACCTGCATCTGTTTGGAAGAGTTGGAATGTTATACTTTACTTTAATAATGCACTAAAAGAACTTTATTTCTATTTTCAGATTGAGAAGATATGTTGATGGTTTCGACTGTTCGGCAAACTTGTGTGCAGAATGGAGAATGCTGGGGAATGAAGAAATTTTTTATAGAACCACAGGGGCATAGAGAACGAAGACTTTCCACTAAAAGTATAGACATGTACTTACATTTATATTTTAGGGTGTATTATGTTATTAGATCATGATAGTACCAACTGTGCATGCTTTGAGTCTAGACTTGTGAAGCCAGTTGGAAATTCTTTGTAATGAAACAATTTTTTGTTGATGGAATGAAAAAAATTGTTATACACTTTGGTATGTGTGTTTTATTTAACCCCATGGGCCCTAATTGATAAGTGCAACCTGGACATGAAAAGGACACTGTTTGCAATGATTAGATGCGTTGTAAACAATTCTAGAAGCGATTTGCTAGTGTTCAATGCCAACGCATATATATATGTTGCCACTATACCAAAATATGCGTTGCAACCTTACAATGCTTTTATTTACATGTTACCAACACTTGCATATGTGTTGTCGCAGACCTTGGCAACGGCCTCAATGGCAACGCATACTAAATGCGTTGGTATAGACCCTAACAACATTTATTTGGACTTCTACCAACGCATATATGCGTTGTTAAAGGAGTGTTCATGTTGTAGTGAAATTTTACTTTTAGGTATTCTGCAATTTTAGCTCTTTGGGTGTGTAACTTGTATTTTGTGTCTTCATTTTAATATTTTACATGTTTTATAAGGAAAATTCTCTATGAAAATACCTTTCCTGATGTCAACTTGCATTTCATTTTAATTAAAGTTGATGTGTTAGTAATTCTACAATTTTAGTTCATAGGGTGTATAATTTGTATTTGTTACTTCATTCAATATTTTTTTTACTTGGGAAATTTTCTACCAATCTACCTTCTTGATGTCAACTTGCATACCATTTTAGTTAAAGTTTCGGTGTTAGCTATTCTACAATTTTAGCTCTTTGGGTGTGTAACTTGTACTGCATGTTTTCATTTTATATGTTTTAGAAGGAAAATTCTACATGAAAATACCTTCTTGATGTCAACTTGCATTCCATTTTTATTAAAGTTTCAGTGTTAGGAATTATGCAAACTTGTATCACACATCTAAATTTTACTTTCTTCTTTTCTTTGACCCATTTCCTATTCCATAGTTTCATTCTTTGATCAGTTTATTTGGTGCTTTCAGGTTTGGAGGAGAAGAGATGTGGTGATGCTGTTGCTACTAGAGCAAAGAGAAGCAATGGCTTTAAGGCAAGGTGAGTACTAATCATTATCTTAGTGCTTAAAAGAATCTTTGTTCTAGGCTGTTTGGTTAGATTATTGGCTGTTCTAGTTGTTAGATTCTCGTTTCATGAAGTATGAGGTTTCTTTGTAGTAGTAGTTGGTTAGCCTAGCCTCCTATGCTTGTGCATTACTAAGGTGCAAATTCAATGTAAATTCATGTATACATATTGACACACTTCAATATATACTATGCAGTGTAGTGTTATGGAGTGGCATTGGGAACACATGCATGGAAGCATTTATAGGAAAAATAGTAAAGACAAATGACATAATAGCTTACATGCTATTAAAATAACTGCCACATGAAAATTGCATAGTACTAAGCTAAAATTGTAGCCCTAAGTAATATGCAATTTCAGAAAAGCTTTGCTGCAATTTTATGTTTCTTCTTGATTTTCACTTTCTCTATGAGTTTCAGTATTGAAGATCTGTAATTTCTTTGACCTATAGCCTTTTCTATTTCAGGCTAAAATACCAACTATGTGCCTTTCTCTTTTCTTCTAGTTTATCATGTAGTATTCTTCCTTCTCCAAGAATTTTAGACTAGCCATGTGATTGGTAAGAAATTATACCAAACTTATATAAATTTTGCAGTCTAATGTGAGGTGCAATTGCAATTAATTTTATCTACAAATTTGTATCCAGTCTGGTTCTGTATTTTGTAGGGGTTCAGCAAATTTTATTTTTTTAGTTGTTTAGGTTAGAATAAATTACTATCTCTATTTTTTGAAGGGGTTGACCAATCATTAATTTGTTTTTTTTTTGTCAAGTTTAGATAAAATTTATGTCTCTGTTTTTGAAGGGCTCATAAATCATAACTTTTTTTGTCTAGGTTAGATTGATTATTTTTGTCTATGTCTCTATTTTTGTTATTTCAGTTAAATGCTTAGTTGTGTGACCAAAAAGAATTTTCTGATTTTGTCTAGTACGGAACATGTATCATACTGCATTCTTGACTAATTTAAGTTGTTTGACTAACTTATTGACCAAATTAAGTTGAGACCCGACGAGGATCTAATAATCCTCAATTAATTAAGTTATTTATCTGTAATATTATAGATAATAATGTCTCCTATATAACCTTCAAAGGTACCCCTCAATAATAACAATGAGGGAGATCATACACACCTAGTGGTCGTAAACTATTCTACGACCACCTATTGATCATAAGTCGTAGTAACCCTCAATAATAACAATGAGGGAGATCATACACACCTAGTGGTCGTAAGTTATTCTATGACCACCTATTGATCGTAAGTCCTACTACGATCACCTCATAGTCGTAAGTTTTTCTACAACCACCTATTGATCGTAAGTCCTACTACGGTCACCTCATGGTCGTAAGTCTTACTACGACCATGTCCGCTACGACCACCAATGATCGATAAAGCCTACAGATATGTTGGCCCAATCGACTAGGGATATTTGTGTGCCTTGTTTAATACACACAATAGTTAATATATGCCGTTATTCCTGAGATAACTACACGTATTAAAACTCTATCTTTGAGATAACCGCAAGGCAATGTGCGGGATATGTCTCTGACGATAACTGCCCTTAAACGTGTGCATTGCATCAAACGACAATGTGCATCTTGACGTGGACAACTGCCACCCCTTCATGTGCTATATAAAGAGTAAAGTCGGTGGACAGAGAGAGAAGAGGATCGAGTGATCAAGCAATCAAGAGATTCAACAGCTACAACAAAAGACAGAAGTCATCAAGCCATAGTTTTAGTGACTTTCTTCTTGTTGTAAACACAATCAATACATCAACGCAGGAGTAGAGTTATTATTCAATCAAGAGAAAGCTTGAACCTGTATAAAATTCCTGTGTCCTTTTCTATATGATTTCGCTCTAGGAGAGCCCTCAACATTCATTCATAAGATCGATACTAAACCATCAACAGGACCAATATGTGCGCTAAACATCGATTATAGTTGAGTCATATGTGCATTTATTTTCAGTTCATGTTTTGAAAAATTACTATCTCTGGTTTTTGAAGGGGTTCACCATTCATTAATTTATTTTTGTCAAGTTTAGATAAAATTTATGTCTCTGTTTTTGAAGGGTTCATAAATCATAAGTTTTTTTTTTGTCTAGGTTAGATTAATTGTTTTTTCTATGTTTCTGTTTTTGTTATTTCAGAAAAATGCTTAGTTGTGTGACCAAAAAGAATTTTCTGATTTTGTCTAGTACAGAACATGTATCATACTGCATTCTTGACTAATTTAAGTTGTTTTACTAACTTATTGACCAAATTAAGTTGAGACCAATATGTGCACTCAGCATTGAGAGTCATATGTGCAGTTATTTTTAGTTCATGTTTTGAAAAAATTAATCTAAAATACCCATAATGTGTTATAATGCATTTAGTTGGCTAACTCTTACTATAATGTTGGCATGGTAACAGTTAGGCAAGCAAAAACTTGCAAGGAACTGAAGATCTAGAAGTTATACCTCAATTTAGGTAACAATTATTTTCCTTTTCATTGGACAACATTTGTGATGTAATATTTCCTGAACAGTATGAGCTATTTGCCCTGTCTTCTAAGCACTTTATTCTATCCAAAGTGTGTAATCTTCTAATTTTGTTTTGTTTTCTTAACTAGCTCTTGATATGCACTTTATTCTATCCAAAGTGTGTAATCTTCTAATTTTGTTTTGTTTTCTTAACTAGCTCTTGATATCCTCTTATGTTATCTCAATAACCATATTGTCCCCCTATCTGTCATATCTCCTAGTATTCATTAGTTCAAATGTTTGAAGTGAGCTATAGTTGTACTGAGTACCTTTATGGAGCTGTATCAGCATAGCCTCTGTGCAGCTCATACAGTTCATACACTTTTTAAACTATGCCCCTGGTAATGTTGAAATTGAGTTATACATAAAGCAATAGATCCGAAGAATTAGCTTATTTTATGCACTTTTCTTCTCCAAAAGTGCAAGAGAAGTCTCGTGCTGATTTTTTTTTCTCCTGAAGTGTGATTCAAGCTCTTCAATGTCACAATAATGATTGTCTTCTTTTTAGTTTTTGGATATGTTGCTTTCTTAGTATGCTCAACAAATTAGTGACGAATTTTGTGTTATATTCTTTTTTCAGGAGCAATGGTCTATCAATGCTCCTAAAGAAAAACAAACAGAAGGTGCTCTTAGCACATATTTCCAGAAATGCAACAATAATCATAACCACAAGGTGCATGCAAAAAAATAGTCGTAAGTGTGACAAATAGAGATAAATTAGGGGCAAGGGAATTTGGATCATTAGTAGAAGAGCAAGAGGAAGGACGTCCGTAAGCACAGTCAAGTGTTAGTAACTTGGATTTTTTTTTCTTGTGCTATTTTTATCCCATCAATCTTTTTTGCTACTAGTGTTCTTCCTTTGTATCATTTCTCCTTTCCATCTTTTTGTTCGACCTCTCTCTTTCTGTATATATGTTCTTGGAGTTGGGGTTAATACGAGTCGTGAGGTATACTTGCTTTGTGTTTCGGGGAAGAAACGTTTGACGAGGCTTATGTCTTTTCCTTTTTTCTCAATCATGTGTAGCCATCTTTGTTGGTTGTGCTGACAATTGAAACAACCCAAAAGCAACATAAATAACCCGACAGACAACAAAATAACGGGCCCGCTTAAAGGGTCTAAAATTTAACCCTGGTGGTGGGCCTGTTAAAGCTACATCAACACAACAAGTAAAAAAAAAATCATCGGGTGGTAATCCAATGGACTGAAAAGTGGCTATGTTTAACAGTGTTGTTTGGTCACACTAAGACCAGTGACGTGATCAAAAGTGCTATTTTGAGGACTTATCCTGTGGCGTCACGGGTGGTGGCGTGGCCAAATAGGTCAAAATTGGAAATAAAGTAAAATAAAAATTAAAAAAAGTTAAATAATAAAAAAGGTCCTAGTATACTCCCATAGAAAAATCGTAAAAAACGCCCGTCGGCCGACGCGCGCTGCCATCCACACAAACCGCCACCACCATATCCTCTCCGCCGCACCTAAAAACCCCTCCAAACCCCGCCCCGCCGTCACCATGCCCGCCTCACCTCCACCGCCTCTCCCACCACCGCCGTCATGCTCCCCTCGCCGCCTCCCCACTCCCCACCACCCCACCGCACGGCCCAGACACCAACTCCTCCTCCATCCGCCTCCTGCGCTCCCTCGCGCGCTCCCGCCGGTCCCACCTCGCCCACCGCGCGCTCGTCCTTTTCCGCTCCCTCCACGCCTCCCCGTCCCCGCCGCCCCCGCACGCCTCCCTCCCCGCGGCGCTCTCCGCCGCCGCCTTCCTCGCCGCGCTCCCCGAGGGCCGCCAGCTCCACGCGCTCGCCGCAAAGCTCGCCCTCGCCCCCGCCCACACTGTCGTCGCCAACTCCCTCCTCCACCTCTACGCCTCCTGCGGCCTCCCCACAGCCGCGCTCGCGCTCTTCCGCCGCATCCCCGACAGGTCCCTCGTCTCCTGGAACACCGCCGTCGACGCGCTCGCCGGCAACGGCGACCACCTCGCCGACCTCGACCTCTTCCGGGAGATGCAACGCAACACCGAACTTGCCCCGACGCATACACCGTGCAGAGCGTCCTTGGCGCGTGCGCGGGTGCAGGCTCGCTCTCGCTCGGGGCCTACGCGCACGCAATGCTGCTCCGGGAGCTCGGGGGCGACGGCGACGGCGCCGTAGTATCCCGCGATGTGCTGATCAATAACTCGCTTGTGGACTTGTACGGCAAGTGCGGGGCGGTGGAGCTCGCGCAGCAGGTGTTCGACAGAATGCCCGAGCGGGACCTCGCATCGTGGAACGTGATGATCCTCACGCTGGCCAACCACGGATGTGTGGGCGAGTCGGTGGAGATGTTTGATCGGATGACTCGGGTAGAGAAGGTTGTGCCAAACGCGATCACGTTTGTCGCGGTGCTGAGCGCGTGCAACCATGGCGGCCTGGTAGAGGAGGGCAGGATATACTTCGAGATGATGGTGGGTGAGTACGGGATCAAGCCCAGGATTGAGCACTACGGGTGCATGGTGGACATCTTGGCACGTGCTGGGTTCATTGAAGAGGCCCTCAATGTTGTGTCTGGGATGAATTGCCGGCCTGATGCCATCATCTGGAGGAGCCTACTTGATGCATGCTGCAAGAAGAATGCTGGATTGGAGCTTAGTGAGGCCATGGCCAAGCTGGCACTTGATGTCCCTGATGATGCTGTGAGCGGTGTTTATGTCCTGCTCTCGAGGGTCTATGCATCCGCGCAGCGGTGGAATGATGTGGGCATGGTCCGGCGGTTGATGAGCGAAGAGGGTGTCAAGAAGGAGCCAGGATTCAGCTCCATTGAAATGGATGGCTTGGTGCACCAGTTTGTCTCAGGTGACACGTCACACCCTCAATCAGAGGAGATATACGAGAAGCTGGATGAGATTGAACAGAGGCTCACATCCGCTGGATACAAGCCAGACTTGTCAGAGGCACCTATGGTTGCTGGTGTCGACCGTACCAAGGGTGCCGCCCTCCGTTTGCACAGCGAGCGGCTGGCTATATCGTTTGGCTTACTCAACACAACGCCTGGGGCACCCATTCGGATTTTGAAGAACCTGAGAGTGTGCAAAGACTGCCACACGATCAGCAAGCTTGTATCTAAGCTGTATGGCGTTGAGATCATTGTGAGGGATCGGATTCGGTTCCATCATTTCAAGGATGGATCATGTTCTTGCAAAGACTACTGGTGATCATGACCTGTGAATTGTGATGCTATCCAGAGAGATTGTGCTGACATTTTATCAGTAGCGCCTCTGTAGGCTTCCAAGAGGTGAAATGGAATGTTCAGTGAAAAACTTTCCTTTCATTTTTTAGGACAGATTGACATTAGCGGATTCATTAATAATACAAAGTGTCATATGACATTTTCAGTCTCATTTTTCTTTCAAGAACCATGAAAGTAGATAGTGTAATCACGTTGTTTCATCAGTACATATGATACGTTTATTGGCTTCATCTTGGGCTCGCTCGTTTTTTCATGTGGAGGGAATTAAGCGCAACAAATATTTATGTACACAATACACATCACCTTTTATTGAGATGTTTTCATTTTGCACTATGATGTCTTCATAACCTTGGCAAAATTTTTATTGAGCTGCTGTAACAAGTGCTCTTCAGAACATCAGATCCCTAGCAATTCTATTTTGCTACTACATGCATTGAATTGTAACAATTTCCAGTTTATATCCCAGGAAAAAGTTGAATTCATCGCAGAAATGAGGAATCAAGCACAATTTCCCATTTTGGGTTACTCCAAATCTATAATTAAACATCCAATGTATGCACAATCACCGGGCTCCTCACCTCACGCTCGCCATCGGACTACACGACGGCCGCCGAGACGAACTCGTTCGCCGCAGGCAGTGCGTACGACATCCTCTGATGCAGCCTGCTGAACGCCAGCCTCCTTTGGTGCAACGGCGACTCTGACGTAGGGCCCCAGGCTGACGATCTTGGCGACGTACACGGAACCCGGCGCTCCGACGTTGGTGACGGTGCGCGGGAAATGGGCGCTGAAGTTCTTCCCCGGCACGGCGTGGATTGCCATGGTCGGGTAGCTGAGGTCGCCGACGGAGCCTCTCCGGCCGCCGGGGCAGGCCGTGGCGTTGTCGCCGGTGATGACCCGGAGCTGCGTGGAGTTGTAACCCTGCGCGCATAGCATACGGACGTAGTCGCTCTCGCGCGCGTCGTACACGAGGCCTGGGTCGCGCGCGCGCGTCGTACACGAGGCCCGGGTCGCGCGCCCGCGCCGGGTTGAGCTGCCCCGCGCCGTAGGTGAGCTGCCCCGCGTCGTACATTAGCTACTTGCATACGCCGCCATTGTGCAAGTTTTCTTGAAACAATTTGATTCTTAGCGCAGCAGATGATGGTAAAGCGATCGGAGAGCGAATTAATTACCTGTGGTGATGAGAGCCGACATGATCATCGCCAGCGACCAGTCGGGGTGGAAGGACTTGACCTACGCCGCGGCGCCGGTGGCGTGCGAGCACGCCATGGACGTGCCGGAGTCGATGTTGTACACCACGCTCCTCTTGTCGTTCCGGTCGCCGGACACCGATGACAGCGGCGTCCACGCCACCAGGATGTCGATCCCCGGCGCCGACAGGTCGGGCTGCAGAGTTCATTCACGGCCATATACATACATGCACGATTAACATAATTAATTACCCATTCTTAGTTGCAAGCTATTGAACCTGATCGATTAACAACCTTCAAGATCCCAGGAGTGATCATGTTTGGGCCTGGAGATGAGAATGTGGCCACGATGGGGGCTTCAGAAGCAAAGGCACTCTCAGTGATGTGTATGGTGCCCACAGGATTACTGAAGAACATAAGAAACCATAAGAACTGCAGTCTACAGGCTTATGAATTGTTATAGTTAAGCTTCGAAAATTTGCAATCATCAGAAAGTTCTGATCTGCTGAACTCGATCATACCGGGTTCTGTTGACGTACGCCAGGATTCCGGTGAACTGATCTTGAGTGACCATGATGGCCGGGAGAGGTAGCGAGAAGGCGGCGTCGGGTTCGTAGCTGACGGTGACTGCGCCGGCAGCGCCGGCCATGAACGGGCCCGTGCCGTTGTTCGGCGCGGCGTAGAGCAGGATCTTCCCCTTGTATGACCTTCCGGCCAGTGACTCTGGGTCACAAGAACTGCAGCACGGGCGAAATGTTAGACCAATACAAAGAACAGCAAATGACAATGGTCAGTATGTACATTAATTGGATATTGCGATTGTGAACTGGTCTCCTGAGCCGCTCTTGGGCAACTCAGGAGGCGCACCCTAGCCGCCGCGCTAGACCTCCGGATCTCTGCCTCCCTCCTCACCGTTGCCGCCTCCTCGCCGGTACAACGGCGGCGACAGGCCGCCTCAGCTTACCTTCCCCCTTCCGGTCTCCTCTCCCTGATTCTGGAGGTGCCTCGTCGATCCCGGCGACTCTTCTTCATCGCTGGCCTGCACTACTATAAAACAGGCAATAGTAGGTGTCTCATCACAGACGATTCAAAAGGAACCGTCTGTGTTGGGTCTGTCGGAACCAGGCATTTGTAATGCCAGCCTATCACAAACAGTTCTTATTACGAACCGCCTATGATACGCAACTATCACAGATGGTTTTTTAATAGAACCGTATGTGATACTTTACAGACGGTTCTATTAAAGAACCGTCAGTGATAATCTCCAGTATCACCGACGGTTCTCAACAAAGACCGTCTGTGAATTATCACCAGACGGTTCTATTAAAATACCGTCTGTGATAGTTGCGTATCACGGACGGTTCGTAATAAGAATCGTCTGTGATAGGCTGGCATTACAAATGCCTGGTCCCGACAAACCAATTTCCATTTCAGCCGCCATCAAGTCCTCCCCATTGCGCCAGCTTAGAGAGGAAAAGGAAGGGAAGGAAGGTGGAAGGGAGGAGAAGGAAAGGAGGAAGGGAGGAGAAGAAGGAGAGGATTGTCGAGGGATATTTGGTATTTTCATCGTGAGCTCCAAGGTAACGATGTATAACCCTTTATGTTTGCTATAAGTTAATTGCTAATCAATTTAAGTATGTTTGGTCAATAGGAAGAGTACGTACTTGCGGTTTATTAATCTAATTTGACACTAATTTGTTACATGCGTAGCGTAGATAGACCGAAACTGGATGTACGGTGTGAACCGTGTGAGTCAAGAGTACATTAATGGTGTGTTTACTTTTAGAAGAGCCGCCGAGCAAGATATGTTGAAGAAGGGGATAAAATTTATGTACTGTCCATGCATTGATTGCGGTAATCTGAAGATGTTTAATAACTCGGCGCAGATCGAAGCGCACTTGATTCGAAGGGGTTTCAAAAAAGGGTATATATGTTGGACCAGTCACGGTGAAGAGCAGATTATACAAGAAGTTAATAATGACGATATCGCGGAGGAAGTCAACGATATGCCGGATGTGGACTGTGCTTTTAATGAGGATAGGTCGCACGATGACAATCTGGATCAGATGCTACGCGATGCAGAAGAGAATTACAGTGAGAGGGAGTTTTGTAAATTCGAGGGCTTAATGGAGGACTTAGTGAGACCTTTGTTCCCTGGCTGCAAGCCGGAATACACAAGGTTGTCAACCGTGCTTGAACTGCTGAAATTGAAGGCAAACAATGGTTGGTCCGACAAGAGTTTCACAGTGTTGTTAGGTCTCCTAGCGGACATCCTTTCAGAGGGAAACGTGTTGCCCAGCACCACCTACCAAGCAAAGGAGGCAAGATTATTGCGTTGGCACTCGGGGGAGCGTAAGAAAGATGGAAAGCTAAGACACTCTGCTGATTCTGCCCAGTGGAGAAACTTCGATCGGAGCTTCGAAGAGTTTGGTGCGGAACCGAGGAACATAAGGTTAGGGTTGAGTACAGATAGAATGAATCATTTCGGTAACATGGGTAGCCCGTCAATCTATGTATGTACAACCTTCCTCCTTGGCTGTGTATGAAGCGGAAGTACATTTCGATATTATTACTTATCCAAGGGCCGAAACAACCTGGCAATGATATTGATGTGTACCTAGCACCATTGCTGGAAGATCTTGTGACATTGTGGAATGAAGGGGTACAAGTATGGGATGCGTACAAACGAGAGAACTTCACTTTACGCGCCATGTTGTTTTGCACCATCAATGATTTTTCTATCCTTGGTAACTGTTCAAGCCAAGACAAAAGAAGCCAAAGCCCGTCATTCAAGACCGCTAGATAGTACAGAGAGTGTATGGTCAACAACTCGTAAAAAAGCGTATATATCGCCATCAGAGATTCCTTCCTGTGAGTGACCCATATCGCAAGATGAAGAAACAATTCGACGGAAATAAGGAGGATGGTTCAGCTCTAAGGGCTTTTAGAGGGAAAGAGGTCTATGATATGGTTAAGGATATCGATGTTGTGCTTGGGAAGGGACATAAATTAAGAACCCGTCAGAAGAACATCTGGAAGAAGCGGTCAATTTTTTGGGACTTGCCTTATTGGGAGTAGTTAGAAGTTCGCCACTGCATCAACGTCTTGCATGTGGAGAAGAATGTATGTGATAGTTTGATTGGTCTCCTACTAAAAATTAGTGGCAAAACAAAGGATGGTGTTAACACATGGCGTGACTTGGTTGATATGAACATAAGGACCGAGTTAGCACTGTAAGAGACCGATAAAGGACAAACGTACCTTCCCCCAGCTTGCTACACTCTGTCCAAGGCCGAGAGAAATGAACTGTGCCAGAGCTTGCATGGTGTGAAAGTTCCATCCGATTACTCTGCTAACATTAAGAAACTTGTTTCTATAGAAGATTTGAAATTAATTGGTATGAAATCTCATGATTGTCATGTGCTGATGACACAAATGCTTCTTATTGCAATTAGGAGTATCTTGCCGAACAAGGTCCGAGTGGCAATATTGAGACTATGTTATTTCTTTAACTCAATTGCTCAGAAGGTCATCGATCCTCAAGGACTAGATGCTCTGCAGGCCGAGGTGGTGACGACTCTATGTCATTTTGAGATGTATTTTCCTCTGTCATTTTTCGATATCATGGTCCATCTCATTGTTCACCTTGTGAAAGATATAAAGATATGCGGCCCTGTGTTCCTACGTCATATGTACTCGTTCGAGAGGTACATGGGAATTCTCAAGTCCTACGTACGGAATCGATCTCGACCGGAGGGCAGCATCATCGAAGGTTATGCAACCGAAGGGGTCATTGAGTTCTGCGTCGACTATATGGCTCAGGTGGAACCGATAGGTGTGCCTCTATCTCGTCATGAGGGGAGACTGGAGGGTATCGGGACCATCAGAAGGAAATCAATCACTCTTGATCTGGATACGTACGCTCAAGCCCATTTCACGGTCTTGCAACACATGACCCAAGTGTCCCCGTACATCGACGAGCACAAAGACATGGTACGCTAACAGAATCCAAACCGGTCGGAGGTTTGGATCACAAGAGAGCACAACCGTCGGTTCAACGAATGGTTAAAGGTGCGATTCACTGGGAGGTCATTAAGTGATGATAAACTGTTATGGTTGGCGAAAGGGCTAAAATTTACAATTTTGACATGGCAAGGATACGACATAAATGGGTACATATTTTATATGACAGCTCAGGATAGGAAAAGCGCAGTCTAGAATAGCGGTGTCCACATAGATGCGTTTCATGAGCAGTTCAATACCGCTGGGCCACGTGGGTTGAACTCCTACTATGGGTTCATAGAGGAGATTTGGGAGCTCGACTACGTACTTTTCAAGATCCCCCTGTTTCAATGCCATTGGGTTAAACTTCCGTAAGGTGTGAAGGTCGACAAGTACGGCGTCACTACTGTGGACCTCAAATGTGTTGGATACAAGGATGAACCATTCATACTAGCTAAGCAAGTTGTTCAAGTTTTTTTATGTTACAGACCCGGCAAATAAGAACCGACACGTAGTTCTTCGTGGAAAAAGAAGGATTGTCGGAGTTGAGAATGTCGTGGATGAGGAAGAAGACAATCAATTTGACGAGTTGCCTCCTTTCGGAGACGGCATCAGGCTCGAGGAAGAACCTAGTGAGGAAGCTAGCTATATGCGTGTCGATCATCATGAAGGGCTATATTTTAATTAAGATTTTACTCCATTGTAATTTATTCCATAACATGAGACATGTTAATGTGGACTTGCCTTGTGTTATGGACTTGTAATCTCCAATATATTTTGATGTCAATGTGGAATTGTCATGTGTTAATGTGTTATGGACTTGTCATCTTTGATATTGATGTCAATGTGGACTTCATTGTAATGTGGAGTATCAAAATTGGTTTCACTTGATTTGGAGTTGAGTTGAATTAGATATGAATTTTTGAAGTCAAATGAATTGTTAGTGGATAAATTAATTTTTAGTCAAATTATTTGGAGTTGTGTTATGGACTTGTCACTAGGTTCATGTGGATAAATAGCATATCAAAGACGGTTCTATTATGGAACCGTCTGTGAAAAGAAATCAAAGACGAATCTATTAAAGAACCGTCTGTGATTTCTTTTCACAGACGGTTCCATAATGGAACCGTCTGTGATATGCCTTCGTAACCCTAGGGCTCGCCCGTTGACCTCCTCACCTCCCTAGTGCACTTAGGCTCTCGACGGTTCCTTGAGCTCTCTCGCTCGTTCGCCTCCCCTTAAGCCCTGACACCGTCGCCTCTAACCTCGACGTCGCCGCCCCCGACATCGACAACGCCACCGTCCCCGACATCGACGACGCTGCCGCTGCCTCGACGCGTGGCCTCCTCCCACGCCGTCCTCCTCCCTGTGTCAGCCTCCTCCCTCTACCGGCCTCCTCCCCGCGTCGTCCTCCTCCCCGTGTCAGCCTCCTCCCTCAGCCCCCCTCTGCGCCCCTCCCCAGCCGCCACCTCCCTGGCCGTCCTCCTCCTCTACACCGCCCTTCTCCCCTGCACCGGCCTCCTCCTTGCACTGTGAGTATTGCAACCTTTCTTGTAATTTTAGCTTCTTATTTTGGTTTACTACATTGATTCCATGTATGCTTTGTTTGAGGTTCTTGTGCGGCAATCCTCTATGTGAGTATTCCTATAATACGTTTGTGTATCACTTTGGCTATATACTTATGTGCTGGATTGGCTTCAAATTCTGAAATGATATTGTGATTATCTTGATATCATTACTCTATTCTGGTACCATTGGTTGTTCACTGTTGGTTTTGGACATACATATCACTATTTGATTTCAGCTTGATTTGTTGCTGTTAGATAAATTTCCAATAGCTAATTGAATCAATAAGGTTTCTAATTACTTGTTGTGGATATCATGGGGATATGTCTGAGATCTTAGGATGATGTTACAATTGGCAATGTCGTTTACGGTTTGTCGAATCACGTGTTTTCGGCAAAGCTCTAGGTCTGTCAGGCCTCTAGCGGTCTGACCGGCCATTGTGGCGGTCAGACCGGCCATGCCTGTGTGGTTTTTCTAGAATGGTCACTGGCGGTCAGACCGGCCAGGGTGGCGGCCAGACCGGCCAGTGGAGCCGTCTGACCGGCTTTGCCCGAGCGGTTAGACCGGCCATTGCAATGTTTTTGGATTTTGGAGCTGGGCCAAAAATAGAGGGTGTAGGCAAGTGAGAGGGTTCTTCTGCACTTGGTCTCATAATTTTTGGAGCTTCTAGGCAAAAGTTCTATTGGTTTGAAAATTCCATTAGGTTTTGGATTTCCAGGGAGAAAATTTGGCTAAGTCCCAACTAGGCGGTCAGACTGGCCAAGGGGCGGTCAGACTGGCCAAAGTGGCGGTCTGACCGTTTTTAGTCTGTTCATCGGCCAATCGGTGGCGATGTTCATTGGGTTAGGTCAAGTTCATGGGTTTCATGGCATATGTGTTGCATGATGCATGTTTTGACTAACGTGGGTCAAGTTGCGAAGAACTTGTTCTCGAAAACGATTTCTTGGTCTATGTTTGTGCAGGTTGCTTGGAGGTCAACGACGGTCAACAGAAAGGCTAACTCGCATTAAATGCTTGTAGCAAAGAGCTGTTGGGAGGTGACAGGGCACTACCCTCCCTCTGCCATGGCGCACGCGTGCGAGCCCGAGGAAGGAGAAGAACAGGGACAGAGATCAACCGTTGGATAAGCGAAGGGGGAGGTTGTAGCCCTTAGATCCGAAACGGCATGGTCTACAAAGGAAAGGGGGAGGTCGCATCCGCACGATCTTCGTCGCACGGTTCCGACAAGGAAGGGGAGGTCACAGCCGCTAGATCTCCATCGCACGGTTGCGAAACGAAAAGGGAGGTCGCGCGCGGTAAGGAGATAGGAAGTCCTGGCTATTGGATTTGCATCCAATGGCGCGGAACAGAGGTGGGGAGGTCTTGACCATTGCGCGCGACGCTAACAAGATATGGGAGGTCGTGGCCTTTAGATTTACATCCAAGGGCGCACAACAGAGCTGGGAGGTCATGGCCATTAGATGTACATCCAAGGGCACACAACAGAGAGGGGAGGTCGTGGGCTTTGCGCACGTTGAAAAGGGAGGTCGTGGCTATTAGATTTCAATCCAACGGTGATGAACAGAGAGGGGAGGTCGTGACGGTTGGATTCTGATCCAACGGCGCACAACAACGAGGGGAGGTCGTGGCGGTTGCGCACGACACGATGGGAGGTCGTGGCGGTTGGATTTTGATCCAACGGCAACGAACAGAGGTAGGAGGTCGTGGCTGTTGGATCTTGATCCAACGGTGCACAACAGAGAGGTGGGAGGTCTGGCTGGTGCGCACAACAGAGAAGGGAGGTCGTGGCTGTTGGATTGCGATCCAAGGGCACACAACATTGGAGGGAGGTCATGGCCATTGGATTTACATCTAAGGGCGCACAACGGTGAAGGGAGGTCGTGGCGGTTACGCACGATGCGATGGGAGGTCGTGACTGTTGGATTTTGATCCAACGGCAACGAACAGAGGTAGGAGGTCGTGACTGTTGGATTTCGATCCAACGGCTACGAACTGAGGTGCGGGAGGTCTGGGCCGTTAGGCTAGACACTAAAAAGGGAGGGGAGGTCGTGGCCGCGAGATCTGGATCTGACGGCGACGAGATGAGGGGGGAGGTCGTGGCTGTTGGATGCGGATCCAACGGATACGACCTCGCGCGGGGGAGGGGCTCGGCTGAGCTGGGCCGCGATTGGTTGAGGCGAAGGTCATGGTGGTTGGATTTGGATCCAACGGCGCACGACCTCACGTGGAAAGAGGAGCTCGGCTGAGCCGGGGAAGTGGGTTGGGTTCGACCCACTTGGAAAGTGGCTCGGACCCAAGGAACAGTGCCAGATTTGAATTTAAATTTGAAGGCTGAGGTTGAAGGAATTTTTAGAGGTAGCAAACTAACTCCAAAAATTCCAAAATTTTAACTGGAGCTTCCTAACTCTAGGATTAACCTTACATAAAATTTCCAAAGGTTTTTATGTACTACATTTTTCTCAAGAAATTCATCAAGGCTGTTCTAGGGTTTGACTTACCTCCAAAATTTATCAAATAATTTCTAAAGATTATGAAATTTTCCAGAGGGGTCCCACAGCATCTCTAGAACCAAGGAAAAATATTTCCATAGGTTGGCACAAGATTTGTGACAAAGTGGAATAAGGGTTTGACTTTAGTCAATAGGCGCTTCGTGTTTTTGAATTCCACAACTCTTGACAAGAATTAGAGAAGAGTTCAAGAGTTTCAAGATGTGAGAAAAAGTTTTAATTTCTACACATTTTCTTACATTTGAAACACACACCCATTTATACATTTGGGATGTTACACTCTATTTGGTGATTTGGTGCTTTTCTTTGATCCACGAGTTTTTGCTTGGTTTCTTGGCTTGATCTAACTTGTCGTGACTTGTGGAAACCCATCTAGGATCATCTCGATCATCAATTACCCACGAGCAAGTTTCTAGATCATATTTCGATTCTTACTCGGTTTTTTACCATACTTTGCTCAAATTGCAAAAGATAGGAACCTTGGCTTGGATTTCTACGATCCTTGATTGGAATAGGTTCACAATATCTTTGAGAAGGTGTGTGTCAAGTTTCGTGGAGTTTGGCCACATAGATCAAAAGTTAGATCAATTTGAGTTTCGGTTTTTAGGCTGTTCTTACTATTCTGGACAAAACCGGTCAGACCGATTTTATAACGCCGGTCAGACTGCTCGAAGAACCGGTCAGACCACCGTATAAAAATCGGTCTGACCGCTCAGCCTCTGGTTTGAGTTTCTTTTGATCTATTGCTTTGGGGATCTTAGTTTGGATTCAATACAAGTCTTCCGCTGTACTTGTAGATTGATCTTCATAGCTTTCATAGCTACTGGAGTAAAATTGGTGTTGAATCCATCTTTTGTGAAAAAATGAGCGTGCTCTTATTCACCCCCCCTCTAGTCGCCTTTTCGGTCCAACAAGTGGTATCAGAGCCCAGTTAGTTCAATCTTGATCTTAACCGGTCACTGAACTTGGCGATGGATAAGTACTCGACCAAGCCGCATGTCTTCGATAGGCTCGACTATGCCTATTGGAAGAATCGCATGCAAGTCTTCCTTGAGAGCGAAGGACAAGCTATATGGGTGGTTGTTCGAGCCCCACTGCTTTTGTTCGGTTGCTTCACGGCTTCAACAGCCCTCTTGGCTAACAACAACAAGGCAAAGAATCTTCTATAAGTTGGGCTTGGTAGGCAAGAGTACGATAGGATTTGCAACCTTGCGATCAAGACATGAGATTTGGCACACCCTCGAAACTTACCATGAGGATCGTCCCAAATCAAGCAAGTGCGCCGATACCTACAAGAGAGAGTATAACAAATTCGAGTCAAGGCCCCGTGAGAGCATCGATGACGCTTTGCTCGCTTTAACAAGGTGATCAATCGATGAGAGTCATGACATTGAGTACTCTCAATCGAGAATGCCACCCACCTCTTGGCTGCATTCAACACCAAGGAGTGGGAGATAAAGGCAAGCGCCATAGAGGAGAACGCCGATCTCTAATCTCACTTTGGAGCTGCTTTATAGCAAGCTAAAAACTCATGAGATCAAGAGAGGCGGTAATCCTAAGAAGGATAACATGGCTTTAGTGGTTGATCCTCTCAAAGGGACTCCTGATGGTTCTTCTGAGTCTTCTTCTAGTTTTTCTCTTGCATGTTTATCTGCTATTCAAGAAGAAGAGTTTGAGAGTCTTCCTGAGGCTGATTTACCTCTTTTAGCCAAGAAAGTCACACGGGCATATAACAATGTCAGAAATAGAAAGAGAGGTGGCCCTGTGACATGCTATGAGTGTGGAGAGCTATATCACATCCAGGCCAACTGCCCCAAGCTAAAAGGTAAGGGCAATCGCAAGGATGAGAAGCCTGCCTAGAAGAAGCCTAAAGGGGGCAAGCCCAAGTATGATGCTGCCAAGCTCATGAAGGCTGCTCACCGAGTCCTTGCCGCTTTTGGAGATCAATCCATGAGCGATGTGGACTCTGGGAGCGAGGAGGACAAGGAGGAGGAGATTCCTCAAGACAAGAAGGGGAAGGCCAAGGATTTCACCGGCATGTGCTTCATGGCCGACTCCATCGACGCCGATGGCGACGTTGAGATACCTCTCTCCTATAATGTTCTTTCTGCTAGATGCGATAACATGTATGAGCAATTGCTTAGTCAGGATAAGGCTTTAGAGTTCACCATGGCTAGGAACAAGGATCTAGAGTCACAAGTCGAGAGTTTGAAATTAGAGCTTGTGAATGCTAAGAGTCTAGATGTTGATGAATGTTCATCCTGCTATGCTTTGCACTTCGAACTGTCTAAACTGCAATCTGCTCATGATATTGCTTTGCATCAACTTGAAAATGCTAGGACTGAGCTAATTGATGTTAAATCTGCTCCATGTGAAAAATGCTTAGAGTCTAGTAAGTTGGATGCTTCTGGTAATGTGAAATCTAGCTTTTGCTCTTTCTGCTTAGAACGCGAACATGAAGTTAAGGATATTCTAGAAGCAGTTAGAGTTAAATATGCCAAACTTAAGGACACAATTGAGTCTACACCTTGTGCCTCTTGTGCCGCCTATAAGCTTGAAGTTGCTCATCTTAAGGAGAAACATGCTAGAGCCATTAAGGCCAAGACTTGTGAATCATGTGCTAATGTTGGAAAAGAGAATGCATATCTCAAGGATACTTTAGAAAGATTCTCTAATGGCGAAAAATAGTTAAACATGATTCTAGATAAATCTAAAACTCCTTTTAAGAAGCAAGGTTTAGGATACAACTCTGCCCAGGACATGTCCAAGCCTAATGTCATTTAGGTCTTGGAAAAATGCTTAGTTGAATTCAAAACCCAACCTGCAAAAATTGTCTTTAAATCTGCAGGGTTTGTCCAACCTGCTTTTGAGGCAAAAGGTGCTTCTCCTAATGGTACAAAATACCATTGCACCTATTGCAAGAAGAGTGGACATTTGGTTGAGTTCTGTTGGCGTAGGTTGAAGAACGCTAAGAAAAATATTGCTAGAATGTCATCTAATCAACCTAGAGCTTTTATAAGACATGGTCACACAGAAAAGAAGAAACCCGGTCTAGGATTTGTTGCACATGCTCATCACCGTGTTCCTAGACAGGATGCATCTCATGTTCGTGTTACCATTGCTCATAATAGAACTGCGAATAATGTCAAGGATAGCACATCTGCTTTGCATACTACTCGCAGACGTGTGTCTCAGTACTGGGTTCCCAAGTCGCTTTTAACTAACCCTAGTATTGAGACACATCGTTCTTTTGTGCCTTGATTTTTCAGGATCACCGCGGAAGGAGGAAGAACACGTGGTTAGTCGACTCCGGCTGTTCACACCACATGACCGAAGACTCAAGATGGTTCACTTCCTTCACGCGGTCGAAGGGTGATGACTTCATCACCTTCGGAGATGATACACAAGGGCGGATCGAAGGAACTGGATCGATCAGGGTGAACGACAAGTTCATTCTCAAGGACGTCGCTCTTGTGGACAACCTAAGGTATAATCTCCTTTCTGTCTCACAGCTTCTCGATGATGGCTATGAGACTTGTTTTAAGAAGAATGCCTGTTGTGTGCTTGATTCTTTTGGTGAGCTCGTTTTTGAGATTTCTAGAGTTGGTAGAATTTTTGGAGCTGACTTTTCTGAATCGCTTGCTGGATCTCTCAAATGTTTGATTGCATCTTCTTTTGATATCTGGCTTTGGCACCGATGGTTGGAGCACATTGGTTTTGATCATCTGACACGATTTAGCGGCCTTGATCTCATGAGAGGTTTGTCTAAACTCAAAGTCATCAAGGATGTCAGATATGCGCCAGAGGCATGGCAAGCAAGTTGCCGCTTCACACCCGCCATTAACTATGGTCATGACTGACGGACCGGGACAGTTACTTCATATGGATACTGTTGGTCCTGCTAGAGTTCGGTCAGTCGGTGGCAAATGGTACATTCTTGTCATAGTCGATGATTTTTTGAGATACTCTTGGGTGTTCTTTCTTGCTTCGAAGGATGAGGCTTTTGATCATTATCATGACCTTGTTCTTCGTTTGGCTTCTGAACTTCCTGGTGCCTTGAGAGCGATCCGCAGTGACATTGGCACGGAGTTCAAGAATGCTTCTTTGCCTCTTTTGTGTTTGAAAGCGCAGATTGAGCATCGCTTCTCTTCTCCACACGTCCCTCAACAAAATGGCGTTGTGGAAAGGAAGAACAAGACTCTAGTCGAGATGGCTAGAACGATGCTGGGTGAGTATAGCACACCGAGGAGGTTTTGGGCCGAAGCTATTGCTACAGCTTGCCATATCTCAAACCGTGTCTTTTTGAGACCGTCTTTGGGCAAGACTTCTTATGAGCTTCATGTTGGCAGAAAACCCTCTGTCTCTCACTTTCGAGTCTTTGGATCGAAGTGTTTTATTCTCAAGGCAGGAAACCTAGATAAATTTGAATCAAGGACTTGTGATGGTTTATTTCTGGGTTATCCTGCTCATTCGAGGGGTTTTCGGGTTTTTAATGTTGAAACTAATATTGTCCAAGAGACATGCAATGTCACTTTTGATGAGACTAGCCCTGGAGCTAGATCCGATGTTTCAGGTGACTTACAGGTGACAGAGAGCATTTTTGTTGAAGAAGATGAGGATGAACTTGATACTGCTCCTCCACATGCTGTCGATGTTCCTATGCAAGCCGTCCAAGCTCGAAACTCGCTACGATTGCTTCACCTCCAATTGAGGCTCTGCTGCGATTTCTTCATCGCCAAGATCATGGAGGTTGAGGAGACGCTATCTCCCCAGCGCCCTTTGCGCATTCGTAGCAACACCTCCGGATCTGATGATTGGTAATCGCTTCAGGTATCATGATTCGAGTCTTTTCTCTCACTCTGCATTTGTAGCTTCTTTTGAACCCAAAGATATATCACATGCTTTATCTGATGCTAGTTGGGTCAATGTCATGCATGAGGAGTTAGAGAATTTTGAAAGAAATAAAGTTTGGAACCTTGTAGAACCTCCTAGTGGACATAATGTTATAGGAACCCATTGGATGTTCAAAAATAAACAAAATGAGGATGGTTCTGTGGTTAGAAACAAGGCTAGGTTGGTAGCTCAGGGTTTTAGCCAGGTTGAGGGGTTAGATTTTGATGAGACCTTCGCTCCTGTTGCTAGACTTGAAGCCATTCACATTCTGCTTGCATTCGCTGCTTCTAAAGGCTTTCGATTGTATCAAATGAATGTCAAGAGTGTCATTTTGAATGGTTTTATAGAGGAGGAAGTTTATGTTAGACAACCCCTTGGCTTTGAGAACCCCAAGCACCCTGATCGTGTTTTTAAGCTATCCAAAGCCTTGTATGGTCTTAAGCAAGCCCCTAGAGCTTGGTATGATAGGCTTAAGACCTTCTTGCTTAAGAATGATTTTGAAATGGGAAAAGTAGATAAGACTCTTTTCATTCTTAGGCATGGCAATGACTTCCTGCTTGTTCAGATTTATGTTGATGATATTATCTTTGGTGGTTCCTCTAATGCTCTTGTTTCTAGTTTTTCTGAGACCATGTCCAGGGAATTTGAGATGAGCATGATGGGAGAACTCAATTACTTTACTGGGCTACAAATCAAGCAATGCAAGGAAGGGATCTTCATCCATCAAACGAAGTACACCAAGGATTTGCTCAAGCGCTTTGATATGGGTGATCGCAGTTTATCGCCACTCCCATGGCGATTTCGATCGCTGGATCCAGATGAGGAAGGAGAAGCCGTGGATCAATGCGAGTACCGCAGCATGATCGGCTCCCTCTTGTACCTGACGGCCTCAAGACCGAACATCCACTTCGAGGTCTGCCTCTGCGCGAGGTTTCAGGCGTCACCGAGGACTTCACATCGCCAAGCCGTTAAGCGCATCTTCAGGTATTTACACTCTACCCTTCAGTATGGCATTTGGTATTCTTGTTCATCTTTGTTGTCCATTCAGGGGTTTTCAGATTCTGATTTTGCGGGCTGTAGGCTAGATAGGAAGAGCACATCTGTCACTTATCATTTCTTAGGCACTTCTCTTGTCTCTTGGTCATCTAGGAAGCAGTCTTCTATTGCACAATCCACTGCTGAAACTGAATATGTAGCTACTGCTAGTAGCTGTAGTCAGATCTTGTGGATGGTCTCCACTCTTAAGGATTTTGGGTTATCTTTTGCTAGTGTTCCTCTTTTCTGTGACAACACTTCTGCTATTAACATTGCTAAGAACCCAGTGCAACATTCTAGGACCAAGCACATAGACATTCGCTATCACTTCCTTAGAGATCACGTTGAGAAGGGTGATATTGTGCTGCATTTTGTGGAGTCCGAGGCTCAGTTAGCCGACATCCTCACCAAGCCTTTAGACCCAACAAGGTTTGCCACTCGAGAAGTGAGCTAGGGGTCATTTATCCCTATGGGTTGGTTTGAGGGGGAGTTGGATCTTTTCTTGTTCTTTTAGTCTTTTATTGATCTTCTTTTGAACTTGTTGATCTTTTTGATCTTTTTAGGCTTTTTGAGCTTTTCTTACATCTCATTGTATCATATTGCATTCATATGAAAAATCCAAAAAGATGCATTGTAATATAAGCTTTTCGCTTATCTTTTAAAATTGATGAAGCTTTGCTTATTACCCTTTGGAGCTTTAGTGTTTCAATTCTTGCTCAATGCCATGTCTAGTTCTTTCACTTGCTAGAATTATCATGTTTTCACATGTGTAGCTAAGCCTCTGCTGTATGAGCTAGAACTTGAAAAACAACTTGAACTAAGAAATTAGCAATTTGTGAATTATTTAGCCAGTTGCGCAATTAGTGCTCCTTTTGTGACATTGGCCCCGTCAAAATTGCTTTGTTAGTTCTTGAATCTAGCTTTGATCATTACTTGAGCTTCTTGTGTTCTTGAGAATCTAAAACTGCTCTTGTGAAAAATGAAAAATCAAACTTCAAGATTGTCTCATGCTTAATTTGTGCCAAACTATTCTTACGAGACTGCATGTCAAAGACATGAACTTGGAGATAGTTTGATGATCCAGACGATCTCATGGGGTCTGCTTGTCACAACTGACATGAACCTCAAGATTTGTCGCCCTGGTAGAAGCTTAGGAAGAGTTTGTGGATGGCTCCTAGTCCAGGATCTTCTTCACTAAGATATACCTTTAATCAACTTTTGGTCGAAGCTTAGGATGAGTTTGTGGATGGCTCCTAGTCTAGGATCTTGTCACTAAGTTAGACCATTAGTTAACTTCAATATTCATTGCAAATAAAAAACTGTTGAAAATGGGCGTTTGAGAAAAATGAGCAAAATGATTCATTTTAGGACCTGTTTGTCTCTTATTGTGGTCATTGTTAGCTTTTGGATCTCACGTTGAGATTTTGACATGGCCAGTATCATTTTAGGATCCCTGTTGATGAACTTGCTAGATTTGAAGCTTTGCTTAAAATGCTAAAACTCATTGCTTTATATTGAGCCTTCTCGCTTCGCTTTGTTATATATGTATTATCATGATCTTGCTAGCGCTGTTAGGCTTGATATGTTGTTTGTGCATTTTTAGAAACGCTAGCTTGCTCTTTTGGGTAATCTCCAAAGCTTCTTGTAATTAAAAAAAATGAAAAATGAAGCTCTCAATTGCATTTCATGTATGCTCCGTCTTATGCTTTTTCCTCATTCTGCATTTGTCATCTCTGGACGAGAGGAAGGCGTGATTCCTTGATGACTCTATTGTCAAAGGGGGAGAAGATGTTTAAAAAATGTGTAAAGGGGAGTTATGAAAAAGGGGGAGCTACTTGGAGAAAAATTGAATTTTTTTTGAAAATTTGAGGATCATAGTGAGGGGGAGTTTCTTATCTGCATTCTTTTGTTATTATTGTCATTTCTGAACTTGAATTGTGTTGGATCGAAAAGGCGACTAGAGGGGGGTGAATAGGAGCACGCTCACTTTTTCACAAAAGATAGATTCAACACAAATTTCACTCCAATAGCTATGGAAGCTATGAAGATCAATATACCAGTACAGCGGAAGACTAGTATTGAATCCAATCCAAACCCCAAAGCAAAACACCCAAAAATAACCAAAAACTCAAATCTCAAAGTGTTGGGCGGTCTGACCTCTCACAGGGGCGGTCTGACCGGTTTGCCTAGCGGTCTGACCTCTGGAATGGGCGGTCTGACCGCTCCTGACAGTGAACAGGAAAATCAGCAAAATCAGCCCGATAATCCGAAACGAAAAACGACCTAACTTTTGATCCGTGAGGCCAAACTTCACGAAATTTGAACCACACCTTCCTAAAGATATTAGGAACCTATTCCAATCAAAGATTTCAGAGATCCATGCCAAAGTTCCTATCTTTTTCAGTTTGAGCGAAGGAGGTTCAAAAACCGAGCCAAAAGCAAAATATGATCTAGAGACTTGCTCGTGGGTGATTGATGATCAAGATGATCCTAGATGGGTTCCCACATGTCGCAGCAAGTTAGATCACGGCAAAAAACCAACCAAAAACTCGCGGATCAAAGAAAGACTCAAAATCATCAAATAGAGAGAAAGAAAGCAAACGAACTCATCTTTGAGAGAACTTTCTTTGGATTGATTTGATATGGTATTGGTTTACAGCCACTCCATCAATGGAGGACAAAGACTCAATACATGAGCACGAAATCAAATCCAACTCTCTAGAACCCTAACCTCCACTAATCCTCTCCCTAAGCACAAAAGCAAAACTAGGGTTTACAATGCAATGAAAGGGTTGAAGGGGTGCAACCACCTCCTCCTCTATTTATAGTGGAGGCTTAGACCTTCTAGAAGAGTAACTCTAATGGGCTCCGTTAAGGCCCAAAACAAACGGGTCACACACGCACGATTTTAAAGCGCCGTCTTCATCTCTTGACCTAATCCACTTCACCTTGCGCCATCTTGCGCCGTGGTTTGGCAAAAGGTCACTAAGGCGGTATTTGGTAAAATTACCAAAATACCCTTCTCGATCTTTTGCAAAGACCGAGTCCCATCTTCGTGAAGCACCTCCATGCTTCGCCACGTGTAGGTTGATCCAATGCTCTCTTCATGTCGGCAAGTCTCTCCCATCCGGCCCCACCGAAACCACCATGACACTTGCACCGACACCAGCCGCTTGATCGAACCCGCCGCACCGAATCGCCTGCTCGCCACCTTTGTCCCTCTTGCGCCACGCTTGACTCAATTGACTCACGGCATCCCGATCGTTCGGACCTCAGCTCTCCAAGCTTAGTCGATCATCCTCACGCTGACCGTCATTGACCTCCAAGCAACCTCGCACATCAATAGACAAAGAAATCGAATCAGAACAAGTTCTTCACAACTTGACCCACGTTAGTCAAAACATGCATCATGCAACACATATGCCATGAAACCCATGAACTTGACCCAACTAGAAAACATCGCCGCCACGAAGGACGATGAACCAGATCACAACCGGTCAGACCGCCACTTTGGCCGGCTCGACCGCCTCCCGCCAATGATCACGCCACCAAAGGCCGGTCTGACCGCCAGTCCATGACTTAACCAAAATTCCATCCTGGAAATCTGAAACCTACTGGAATTTTCAAACCAATAGAACTTTTGCCTGGAAGCTCCAAAAATTATGAGACCAAGTGCAGAAGCACCTTCTCACTTGCCTACACCTTCTATTTTTGGCCCAGCTCCAAAATCCACAAAGATTGCAATGGCCGGTCTGACCGCTCAAACAAAGCCGGTCAGACGCTCCATCTTGATCGGCCGACCGCCTTTGGCCGGTCGACCGCCAAGGACCATTTCAGAAAAAACTAAGACAAGGATGGCGGTCCGACCGCCACCATGGTTTGGTCCAGACCGCCAGAGGCTCGACAGAATCAAACTTTGCCGAAAACACGTGATTCGACAAACCGTCAACGACATTGCCAATTGTAACATCATCCTAAGATCTCAGGCATATCCCCATGATATCCACAAATTGCAATTCTTGATCCTCACAATGATCAAAGGTCATATCGAACAATTGTTCTTTCATATGAACCTTAAGTGAGATTTTGACTCCTTTTTGGAATTTGAAGCTTTTGTGCTTTCTTTTGCCGTATCTCACTTGCTGATACTATTCTGGAGCCAGCTTGGTCATTTTCTTTGCTTTTTCTTGTATTTGGACCAAGTTGTGCCTTTGAACGAAAACGACATGTTTTTACTTTTCAAACCTCTAAATTTGCATTTATGGGAAATTGCCAATGTGTTCATCAAGGGAGAGATTGTGGATATCATGGGGATATGCCTGAGATCTTAGGATGATGTTACAATTGGCAATGTCGCTTATGGTTTGTCGAATCACGGTTTTCGCAAAGCTCAGTCTCTGTCAGCTCGGGCGGTCTCGACCGCCATTGTGGCGGCCGACCGCCATGCCTCGTGTGGTTTTTCCGAATGTCAAGCTAGCGGTCGACCGCCAGGTGGCGGCCGACCGCCGCTGAGCGGTCTCGACCGGCTTTGCCTCGAGCGGTCGACCGGCCATTGCAATGTTTTTGGATTTTGGAGTCAAGCGAAAAATAGAGGGTGTAGGCAAGTGAGAGGGTTCTTCTGCACTTGGTCTCATAATTTTTGGAGCTTCTAGGCAAAAGTTCTATTGGTTTGAAAATTCCATTAGGTTTTGGATTTCTAGGGAGGAAATTTGGTTAAGTCTCACCGGCGCGAGACCAACAATAGGTGGTGGTCGACCGTTAGGGCGGCCGACCGCCAAAGTGGCGGTCTGACCATTTTTGGTCTATTCATCGGCCAATCGGTGGCGATGTTCGTTGGGTTAAGTCAAGTTCATGGGTTTCATGGCATATGTGTTGCATGATGCATGTTTTGACTAACGGGGTCAAGTTATAAGAACTTGTTCCCTAAACGATTTGTTGGTCCATGTTTGTGCAAAGTTGCTTGAGGTCAACGACGGTCAATCTACGAGGATGATCGGGACTAGGCTTGGAGAGCTGAGGTCCAGAATGATCGGGGATAAGACATATATAACAAAGCTAAGCAAGAAGGCTCAATATAAAGCAATGAATTTTAGCATTTTAAGCAAAGCTTCAAATCTAGCAAGTTCATCAACAGTGATCCTAAAATGATACTAACCATGTCAAAATGTCAACGTGAGATCCAAAAGCTAACCATGACCATATTAAGAGACAAAAAGGTCCTGAATTGAATCATTTTGCTCAATTTTCTCAAAACACCCATTTTTCAACTGTTTTTCATTTGCAATGAATATTGAAGTTGACTAATGATCTAACTTAGTGACAAGATCCTGGACTAGGAGCCATCCACAAACTCATCCTAAGCTTCGACCAAAAGTTGATTAAAGGTATATCTTTGTGAAGAAGATCCCGGACTAGGAGCCATCCACAAACTCTTCCTAAGCTTCTACCAGTATGACAAATCTTGAGGTTCATGTCGGTTGTGACAAGCAATCCCCATGAGATCGTTGGATCATCAAACTATCTCCAAGTTCATGTCTTTGACATGCAGTCTCGTAAGAGTAGTTTGGCACAATTTAAGCATAAGACAATCTTGAAGTTTGATTTTTCATTTTTTTTTCACAAGAGCAGTTTTTAGATTCTCAAGAACACAAGAAGCTCAAGTAATGATCAAAGCTAGATTCAAGAGCTAACAAAGCAATTTTGACAGGGCCAATGTCACAAAAGGAGCACTAATTGCGCAACTGGCTTAACAATTCACAAATTGCAAATTTCTTAGTTCAAGTTATTTTTCAAGTTCTAGCTCATACAACAAAGACTTAGCTACACATGTGAAAGCATGATAATTCTAGCAAGTCAAAGAACTAGACATGGCATTGAGCAAAAATTGAAACACTAAAGCTCCAAAGGGTAATAAGCAAAGCTTCATCAATTTTAAAAGATAAGCGAAAAGCTTATATTACAATGCATCTTTTTGGATTTTTCATATGAATGCAATATGATACAATGAGATGCAAGAAAAACTCAAAAAAGCCTAAAAAGCCTAACAAGATCAAAAAGATCAAAAAGTTCAAAACGAAAAACAAGAAAAGATCAAATGAACAAGGAAAGATCAGAAAAGATCCAACTCCCCCTCAAACCAACCCATAGGGATAAATTACCCCTAACTCACTCCTCAAGGTGGCAAACCTTGTTGGGTCTAAAGGCTTGGTGAGGATATCGGCTAACTGAGCCTCGGATTCCACAAAACGTAGTACAATAACACCCTTCTCAGCGTGGTCTCTAAGGAAGTGATAGCGAATATCTATGTGCTTGGTCCTAGAATGTTGCACTGGGTTCTTAGCAATGTTAATAGCAGAAGTGTTGTCACAGAAAAGAGGAACACTAGCAAAGGTTAACCCAAAATCCTTAAGAGTGGAGACCATCCACAAAATCTGATTCTGAAGAACTAGCAAAGCTACATATTCAAATTTCAAAGAAGGATTGTGCAATGAAGACCGCTTCCTAGATGACCAAGAGACAAGAGAAGTGCCTAAGAAATGACATGTGCCGATGTGCTCTTTCTATCTAGCCTACACCCGCAAAATCGAATCAAAACCCCGAATGGACAAATAAGAAGAACAAGAATACCAAATGCCATAATCAAGGGTAGAGTGTAAATACCGAAAATGCGCTTAACGGCTTGGCGATGTGAAGTCCTCGGTGGCGCTTGAAACCTCGCAGCAGAGGAGGACATCATCAAGTGGATGTCCGGTCTTGAGGCCGTCAGTACGTAAGGAGCCAATCATGTCATGCGGTACTCGCGTTGATCCACGGATTCTCCTTCCTCATCTCGATCCAGCGATCGAAATCGCCATGGGAGTGGCGATCGCTTGCGATCACCCATATCAAAACGCTTGAGCAAATCCTTTGTGTACTTCGCTTGATGGATGAAGATCCCTTCCTTGCATTGCTTGATTTGTAGCCCCGTAAAGTAATTCGGTTCTCCCATCATGCTCATCTCAAATTCCTCGACATAGTCTCGTAAAAAGCTGAAACAAGAGCATTAGAGGAACCACCAAAGATAATATCATCAACATATATCTGAACAAGCAGGAAGTCATTGCCATGCCTAAGAATGAAAAGAGTCTTATCAACTTTTCCCATTGCAAATGGCCGGTCTGACCGGCTTTGCCTGAGCGGTCAGACCGGCCATTGCAATGTTTTTGGATTTTGGAGCTGGGCGAAAAATAGAGGGTGTAGGCAAGTGAGAGGGTTCTTCTGCACTTGGTCTCATAATTTTTGGAGCTTCTTGGCAAAAGTTCTATTCGTTTGAAAATTCCATTAGGTTTTGGATTTCTAGGGAGGAAATTTGGTTAAGTCCTAGCTGGGCGGTCAGACCGAACAATAGGTGGTGGTCAGACCGGCCAGGGGGCGGTCAGACTGGCCAAAGTGGCGGTCTGACCATTTTTGGTCTATTCATCGGCCAATCGGTGGCGATGTTCGTTGGGTTAAGTCAAGTTCATGGGTTTCATGGCATATGTGTTGCATGATGCATGTTTTGACTAACGTGGGTCAAGTTGCGAAGAACTTGTTCCCGGAAACGATTTGTTGGTCCATGTTTGTGCAGGTTGCTTGAGGTCAACGATGGTCAACGGTGAGGATGATCGGGACTAGGCTTGGAGAGCTGAGGTCCAGAATGATCGGGGATGCCGGGTGAGGTCAACGGGTTCAAGCATGGCGCAGAATGGACAAGGATGACCGAACGAGTAGTTCGGTGCGACGGGTTGGATCAAGCGGCGCGGGGGTTGGTGCAAGTGCCATGGTGGTTTCGGTGGGAGCCGGATGGGAGAGACTTGCCGACATGTTGAGAGCCGCAGGATCAACCTACATGTGGTGAAGCATGGATGTGTTTCACGCAGTTGGGACTCGGTCTTTGGAAAAAGATCGAGGAGGGGTATTTTGGTAATTTTACCAAATACCGCCTTAGTGACCTTTTGCCAAATCACGGCGCAAGATGGCGCAAGGTGAAGTGGATTAGGTCAAGAGATGAAGACGATGCTTTAAAACGTGCGTATGTGACCCATTTGTGTGTGGGCCTTAACGGGAGCCCATTAGGGTTCAATCTTCTAGAAGGTCTAAGCCTCCACTATAAATAGAGGAGGGAGGTGGCTGCACCCCCTTTAACCCTTTCATTATGTTTGAAACAATAATTTGCTTAGGGAGAGGATTAGTGGAGGTTAGGGTTCTAGAGAGTTAGATTGGATTTTGTGCTCATGTATTGAGTCTTTGTCCTCCATTGGTGGAGTGGCTGTAAACCAATACCCAATCAAATCAATCCAAAGAGAATTCTCTCAAGATGAATCTATTCTCTCTTTGTCTCTCTATTTGGTGATTTGGTGCTTTTCTTTGATCCATGAGTTTTTGCTTGGTTTCTTGGCTTGATCTAACTTGCTGTGACTTGTGGGAACCCATCTAGGATCATCTCGATCATCAATTACCCATGAGCAAGTTTCTAGATCATATTTCGATTCTTACTCGACTTTTGACCATACTTTGCTCAAATTGCAAAAGATAGGAACCTTGGCTTGGATTTCTGTGATCCTTGATTGGAATAGGTTCACAATATCTTTGAGAAGGTGTGTGTCATGTTTCGTGGAGTTTGGCCGCATAGATCAAAAGTTAGATCAATTTGAGTTTCGGTTTTTAGGCTGTTCTTACTATTCTGGACAAAACCGGTCAGATCGATTTTATAACGCCGATCAGACCGCTCGAAGAACCGGTCAGACCGCCGTATAAAAATTGGTCTGACCGCTCATCCTCTGGTTTGAGTTTCTTTTGATCTATTGCTTTTTGGATCTTAGTTTGGATTCAATACAAGTCTTCCGCTGTACTTGTGGATTGATCTTCATAGCTTTCATAGCTACTGGAGTAAAATTGGTGTTGAATCCATCTTTTGTGAAAAAGTGAGCGTGCTCCTATTCACCCCCCTCTAGTCGCCTTTTCGGTCCAACACTTGTATTACAAGGTCATTAGTCTATTGATAATTTTGATCATCTTTAGATTGTATTATCTGTCCATGTCTCTTTACAAAAGAAAGTCTTTAATCAGAAGTACTACTAGCTAAACTCCCTACAAATTCTATACTAGTTGGCTTGCCGCTGTTTAGTTTAATGTCCAAAGCTAATTGAATCAATAAAATTGCTAACTACTTGTTTTAGCAAAGTCTTTAGCTTACTATCATTCCTAGCCATCTTAGATTGTCTTCTCTGTTATTGCGTTTCATAAGAAGGATTTTCCATATTGAGGTACTGTTAAATAAGTTTTCTCACTTGATTCAATTATCTTTTTGTCAAATGTACTTGGGTGATCCAACAGTCATTACAAAGGCTTATTAGCAAATGCATTTGGTTTAATCATCTTCACTATCCATCATCATTTAACAGAACCTCTTTTCTGATCCGAAATGCTACCATCTAAACTTCTCTCATTTTTAATCTTTAGTTTTTGCTAATCCATTTGAGTGGCCTAGTTGTCAGCCACAAGATTGTTTAGTAGTTTACTGTTATTTGATTATCCTCATATTGTCCTCTTGTTCTCTTGGCTGCTAAAGCTATTAAGTATTGCAAAACATGTTTGTCTGCTGGACTTACGTATTAACATGTGATTTGCAAATTTGAATCCTCCAGTAGTGGTTAATCCTAGTTACTAATATTTCAACTGCACACCTAATGGATAACTTCTATTTTTTTTATAAAATATGTTTCCTTGCCCTGTGCATGACCATACTACCCTCCCCTTATCCCCTACACTCTCACAACTCACTATTTGGGTAACTTCTATTTTCTTTACTACGTATTCTATATTTAAGTTCAATGGGTAACTTCTATTTGTTTATATAATTAATGTGTTTACAAGGCAATTTTAGTTAATTGGTTGGGTAACTTATATAGATAGCAAGTAAGCGAGATGGCATCTGCACCGTCTTCGCCGCCGGCATCGACGTCACTGAATGCGTCTAGATGTCCGACGGAAGTGATATGTAGGTGAGATGGCAGAGGAATATCGAAATTGCCTAAGGGCCTACTGACCATCACAAAGGTCAGTGCCTCTGGGATCCCTCTAAGTCCCAAGATAGCAGCGACGAGATTCCGGACCATCTGCGGGATACTTGTAAGGGAACGGGTCCTCATCACCACACCAAGCTGGAAGTCTCTGACGGACGTATAGAGAGGCGCCTTGGGGATGTAACATTCAGCCTCGCTCACTATCCCGCAGCGAGACCAGCACGCTGCGGAACGGCAGGCGTTGCTCGCGATGTGTCACGCGTGGAGGACCTTCAAGAGCACGCTTGTCATGAAGTACGTGAACACGGGTTGGACGCCCTTCATGAATTATAAATTGTTGTCACGGGAAGTATGGGACGCCTTTGTGGCTATGAAGACGACGGCCGAATTTCAGGAGCAAAGTGCGGCGCACAAAGCTCTCTAGGCACAAAACACTCACCCCATAGACTCGGCACCGCTGGGTACACGGGTAAAGCCACGGAATGGGCGGCGGAGGACCAGAACGCAACTGAGCCATTTGCTGGGATCATAGACGAGCATGCCCTAAGCTGGTTAAAAGTGAGGGCAAAAGTCTCGTCTTTGGGCAGCATCTCTTTCACAAACCCAGCAGACGAGGTAGTGTCCTGACGTCTAGTAAATATGTCGAACTACCTAGTTGTTAATAAGTCCATAACTTCATAGTGTCTATAATAACATGATGAGCTCTTGCAGCATGCATTGACTACTGAATCTTCCCAAGGCTCTTTCCAAGCAGACAGGGAGAAAGATATACTATCTACGGCCCTGGGAAACAAGGAGCACTCGGGTCGTACGCGAGGCTTGGGGGTTTACGTACCTTGGGGTGATGGATTCTGACACGACTCCGACACGTATAGGAGTAGGAAGAGATCCAAGGCTGAGCACGACGCCCGATTGGAATAGGTGCTTATTGCAAATTTTCAAGGACAGATAACAAAATTGCAGGATCAAATGAATCAACTCCTCAGCTAGTCGGAAGCCGCCCCTGTTATTTTGGGAGCCAGTCCTCCTCAACATCGGAGTAGCATCGCGTCCACTCCAAATTCTGAACATGACGACGTTCAATAACCTATCGACAACATCAAGGTAATGTACAGCTCTGGAATGCACCAAAGATAGACCTATAGGACGCCTTAGCTAATTGTGTATCGTTTTGTAGGAGCCGACACCCTGCAAGCTCCAAGTGAGGATGGTTGGGTCCATTTCTATTGAGGCTGGGCGGGAGATGGTGTATCCATACCAGAAGGACAAGGCAAGATGGGTGCCCACCGGCATAGGGTTATGCCAGAGTCCAGGTGGACATGGTACATGACAATTTCATGACCGTCCCGTTGGAGATTCGCCCGAACGAAGACATCAAAACACTAGAGGATGCATGCACACTTTTATCCAGTGGCCCAAGAAGGACATCGCCTTGGACCTAGCAGTGCTGCGATCTCAACACGGCCATTCCTCTCCAATGGGACCCTCGATGACTCCACCTCATCCTTCGCCTCAGAAGGCCACCTCATCGGTTCCCGTGGAGAAGACGTCGAAGGAACAAGAAAAGCGTGCCGCCGTATCGGTTCTCGAGTCGTCTCGCAGGAAGATGTGTAGCGGGCCAGTCGTTAAGGCCAAATCGAAATCGATGAACATTAAGGCGCCTCCCAAGCCATTGAAATACTCCATCGAAAGTTCGTTGGCCACCGACACAGTATTAGGCCGTGCTGGAGTAGGTTGTCAGGCTTTGCATCTCTGGTACCTGCGGAAGACCAAAGAGAAGGGGTGCGATACTGGAATCACCGTTAGATGCGCGGATGAGCATTTCTTCAACGGGCTGGGCCACTTCGTCGTGGGCTTCAACCTCACTGCCCTCGACGCCTCGCTTCTACGATGTTGGACACTGTAAGTGTGTACAATCAAGTTCTACATTCACATAATACTGATAAATATCACAACTCATTGCTTATGTATAGATACATGATGAAAAAAGCCTAGGAATTTTCCGAACCGGTGGGTTTCCTCGACCCACACGTGGTCTATATGCAAACCATCGAACAAGACGCATCCTTCGTCGAGAAATGCATAACGGCGGCATTGCTTCGTCAGAACAACAAGGACTACATAGTGGTGCCCTTCAATCAGGGGTAAATGCTTCACTACTTGCTATATAAATTTCATTTGTACTTTATACACAGCACAAACTTAGGTTTAATGACTATAGCGACATACATGAGTAGGTTCCACTGGATCCTTTTAGTCATTGTACCAAAAAGGAACAAGGTGATATACCTTGATTCCTTAATCAGCAAAATGCACGACTTCAGCATTCTGAAAGGAATACTCGACAGGTATGCTCATTTTCTCCATACATAACTCTATTGTAGTCTTCCTTCGTTTGAAATGGCTGAGGATAACTTTTTGGAATCATGTAGGTCGTTTATCGCCTATGTTGCCGACGAAGGATTATACAATGGATTGAACGCCATACTAACACACATGACGCGATTTCTGGTACGCGCTACAACACAATAATCCTATATCATACTTCATAAAAATGCGTATCGAACTGAATATACCTATATATATATATATAATTCTATTTTTGCAGTGCCACCAGCAAAAAAATGATCAGCTATGTGCATTCTATGTTTCCATCATATGCAGCAAATCATTAGTGCTAAGATGAAGGATCCCGAGGTTTGTCAATCTCGAAATAATTATTTTCTAATAATAAATTTAAATATATATGCTTACCACTTTACTCTTGCTAGCGATAGGACATGAACATAGATTTAGATGCACTCGTTGCGAAAGAGATCGCGGACGTTCGAGGGAAGCTTCGTGCCTTCATCAAGAAAGAGATCATTAACCCCAATAGAGAGTTTCACTTCGTCGCCGACGCAGAGTTTCACCCCGTCGACACCTCTCAACCACCTGTAAACAATTGATTCAATTGTAATCCAATTGTAACTATAGCGACAATACTTGAACAAATTCTTTTGTAATTTATTTTGAGTAATGATCACTTTGAGTTGTCAACAATTGATTATCTATGATGTATCTGTTTTCTACATGCTTGTTTTTAGAGGGCATGGCTAGCAATTTCTGAGGCTAGCCAAAAATTAAAAAAAAAGTTAGGTATAAAGAACTATCACAGACGGTTTTTCATTAAAACCGTCTGTGAAGCTATGTCGGTTCTATTTACAAACTGTAAAATAGTTAGGTATAAAGACCTATCACAAATGGTTTTTTGTTGAAACTGTCTGTGAAGGCATAGTATCACAGACGGTTTCCATTAAAAACCGTCTGTGATAGGTAGGATATCACAGATGGTTCTATTTACAATCCGTCTGTGATTTGAGAAAATAGAACCGTAAAATAGTTAGGTATAAAGACCTATCACAAATGGTTTTTTGTTGAAACTGTTTGTGAAGGCATAGTATCATAGACGGTTTTTAATGGAAACCGTCTGTGATACTAAGCCTTCACAGATGGTTTCAACAAAAAACCGTCTGTGATAACCGATTGTTATCACAGACATACAAATTCAGACGGTTTAAAAACCGTCTGTGATGACGGTTCCGAATCGTCTGTGATGAGACTATATGTTGTAGTGCTGGGATCCTGGAGGATCTGGAGTCCCCCATGCGCTCCCTGTCCGAATCTGTAGCCGGTGGCTTCCTTCTTCAGCGGCGGTGGCTGGGACGAGCGTCGAGCCCCTCGTTCCCAGGCGGCTTTCTGATTCGGCGCTGGCCGGCAGATCCCGACGAATCTAGGGACCCTCTCTGGATCTGGATCTCTGTTGTCATCTTCGACCCCATCCCCGCCAGATCTGCAACCATCCCTTTGTCCTCGGGCACCTCGTCGCATCGCCGTTGGCTGCTCCCTTACCTCCGCCCTGTCGCCACCAGAACCGGCACGTTGTCCCTGCCCTATCGCTACCGGATTTAGCACGTAGTCGTGCACCAGTGGCATTCTCCCGCCTGCCCCCAAGGCAGGGCTGGGGTCGAGGTCGAGGAAGCTTCGGCGGTGGTCGGTGCTCGTGCGGCAGCGTGCTGCAGCAAACTGGTGGTAGGGAGTTGGGGCATGCGGCACAGGGGTCCTCACCGCGGCCTGTCAGGGCAGAGTGTGGTGCGGTGCTGCAGGCCGTGTTTAGGTGGCATGTTGCAGGGGCGGCGGTGTAACATCCTAAATTTAGGGTTTGTATTTCAAATGTATAAAAATGTGATCTTTTTAAAACTTTTGCTACATCTAGTTGTCATTTAGTTATTTGGATTTACATCAAAGGTTTTATTGGATTTTTAAAACATAAACATCAATTTATGGAAAGTAGAAACCTATTGGATAATTAAAAACAAATTGAAATAAAAGATAACAATTAAAATACAAGCTCAACATAATTATGCTAATTATAAAATGAGGGAAACAACTGAAGCATATTTTGGAACTTTGCCTCAAAATAAATATTAAAGATAAAACAAAATGAAACTTAAAAGATTTTTAGAGATTAATATGTAACAGAAGAAACACTAGAAAAATTATACAATAATCTACACGGTGTTAGTAACCTACCCTAAAAATTTCATTAATTTTGGAGCTATGCAGCTAGGTTAAATAAATCCCTTAAGACTCAGCCAGTTTCAAATAAATAAAAATCCGAAAAATCTAAACCCTAATTCCCTCCTCCCGCTGACGGGTAGACCCCACCCATTAGGCCTCATATACCAATGGCTGAGCTAGGTTCCCACCGCACCAGCTCAGCGCAGCACTTTTCCCCCTCCTGCTGACGGCTGAGTCCGACTGGTAGGGAGCGTCTCCCATGCGGCGCACGCATTGTGCCAGCGCACGCCACGCCGCGCAGCGCCAGTGCGCACCCGAGCCCTTCGTCGGTTTTGACCGTACGTCACTGGTTTCACCTCGCCCTTGAGCGCATCGTCCGCGCCTCACCTACCAAGTCATGTCCCCCATTACTCAACGCCCATCTCTTGCCTTGTGTCACGTCGACGCCCCGAGTGCATCAACCGCCCATGTTGTGCCCTCCTTGCCGTTCTTCACCGCAATGCCTATAAGTAGCCGCCCATACTCCCTCTGCCTCCTCTTTACTTTCCCAAGCTATCCCTCTCCATTTCTTTCATTCTCGCCCAGTGACAACCGCAAGGAAGCCTGAGCTTCGATTTCGGCCGACACGCTGCTCCTTCGCCGCTGGCATCCCGTAGGGTTTCTATCTTTGCCAACCCCGTCACCATCTATTCCAGCCCCCGAGCAATCACTCTCCTCTCCTAATTTAGTTCTTCGTTCGTAGGAACCACCGCAATTCGGTTCATCTCCAACTTCGGCCGAAAGCGGCCACTTCTTCTCCAACTCCGGTCTGGCGAGACCTAGGCCAATTCCTGGCTTGAGGAGTACCACGTGGGCATCCCCTAGCTTCCCCAAGTTGCCTCAAGCACCCTCATCTTCCTCGACAAGCTGTCCTCGTGAAGGCCATCGCCACCGCCATGGTTCCACACCACCAGCCCATCTCTGAGCTCCTCCACCCTTCCTCATCGCTCCGGTACCTTCCAAGTAGTCACTAGTCACTCATGTGCGCGCCATTTTGCTTAGAACGCCATCGGGTTCCGAGATGCCATGTTTGGCCGAACCTCACCGTGTCGCCGCGTAGGACCACCGTGGACCTCACCACCAGTACCTCTGGGTGCGCACGGTCTTGTTGGTTCCATTTTGACCACCCACCCATGCTGCCACGGGATAGATCGCGGACGATTAGCCGACCTGTGAATGACTGAGGATTTTCGGTAGAGATTTAAATCAAAATAAAAAGGAAAAGTTCGGCGGGTCCCACCTGTCAGAGACACATCTCTCTCCCCCCTTTTCTTTTTGTGGAATTTCAAATCCAACTCAACTTCAAACCTTAATAACTTTTGCTACAAAACTCCAAATGAGTTGATTTTTGTCTCTAAATTCATATAAAATCACAATATACCTCAATATGCAAAAAAAATTAGGATTTGATTAACGTTAGAATTTATTTGCACTATTTAATTGATTTTCGGCTCTTTTTGCAATAGACGTTGATTGTGCGAACAAAATCTCCAATGACCAACCAATCTTATATTGAGAACAATCTGAGCAAGGCAAGCACCCCCTTTGACCATCTTGATCCCAGTATTTTACTTATTGTACTTTGTTTTGCAAATCCTATTATTGCATGCGTGTATGTTCAATATTAAATTGCTATGTTTGGGATGCTGGTAGTTGTTAATTGTGAGACCCCGGTGTATTTAGCTCATAATACTTAGTCATCCAATTGACCCTAGTATCACAAACCAAATATCCTGTGCCTCGGGAAAATGTATACATCCCAGAAGTGCTATATACACACCCTTTTACAAAATCATGCATTAATTCCATACAAACATAGAAACGAAGCACAAACTTTATAAAAGACATACATAATAGAGATTTTATTACAACAAGGCCAACCGCCCACACAAGCTAAAACTTAAATAACAGCAGAAGCAAATATGCCATAAGATGGCGATAAACAAAAGCCAACCGGTTTGCCATTACCCCACAAGGCAAACTGACCGGGCCGCCAGCTAGTCGTCGAAGGCGAAGTCGAAGTCGGTCTCACAAAGATTAATCCCTTGGGGATTAACCTCCTCTGCAACAATTTAATTAAGCAAAGCAAATGAGTACAAAAATATACTCGCAAGACTTACGTGTAGTGTAACAGGCGTATACATAGCTACATGCAAGCTTATTTAAGTGGAGGAGGCTCTAGACTCATTTTCAGCATAAAGCAAGTTTTCATTTGCAATAATGTAATAGATTGAAAGCAGTTTTGCAATCTGTTTTTAATATTTAAATAACAGCGAGTAACAACATAATAATAAAAGATAAATGACAACAACAACCTAGAAGTGACTAACCCAATAGCCATCACAACAATAGCATGAATATCCATTCATACCACCCACATCAAGTTTTAATTAAAAGGTTATAGTCTAATTCTTGCGGGAAATAACCAAGCTTTTCCATAACCTAGGACGAGGCTATTTGAATAGATTTAACCCTGCAGGGGTGTACCAATGTACCCACACGCCAGACCACCTTTTCGCCAAGCTATTTAGCACGCTTCCTTTGGTATGCCGGTACGGCTAAGTCCTACGAGACATTTCCAATGGGTGATGCTAATTAAGAGTCGCGACAACTCGAAGGGTAGGATGCACTGGCCTAGCCTAAGCAACTGCGGGTGCTCCCAATCCCTATAAAAATATTTTAACCACCATCGACTCATAATTAACACGCCCCAAAGTACTTAGTCAAGAGAGGTCCCGTATCCCCCTCGTGCGGTTAGCACGCAAAAGTGCTTGGATCAATGGCGCAAGTAATTCGGTCCTTGGGGACTTAGGCACCATTCCACACACCATGAGATCACACCAACATCCATTGTGCCCAAGTCAATAATAGTTTTGTTTTCAATTTTATTTCTTTACAAAGTAACAAAGCACAAGTGCTGGACATAATGGAATAATAGTAACATTTGTGTGATCAAGGTCATCGACATAAGTCGACAACCGCCCAATTCTACCGGTAGCTAAGCATTCTAAGCATGACACCGTAAAGACAATAAAGAGCATAAATAAATCACCGGCTCTAATTCACCAAATGATATTAATAACTTATGTTTTGTATAGCGGGGATAACAATTTAAGGGCAACCATGCAATAAGAATAGCTACCTCTAATCGATAAAATTACTTTGACACAAAAGCATGCATACATACAATTTGTAAACAAAGTATTAGACTTTAAAATAAGATGGGATAGATTATGATCAAACTGCTTACCTTTGCCTTGCTAGTAACCTGGACATTCATATGATTGACTTCGTTGCACTCCCGAATCATCGTCATCTAACGATAAGAATCGACAAAACGAGAACACCAAATAAACACCAAATTTCCAAAAAGTCTGCAAAATTATGAAAGAACACAGAAGAAAGATAATGATTTTAGATGAATTTAGAGACAGAAATTATTTGATTTGGAGTTGATTTGAATTAGTTATGAATTTTTAAGTTTAAGATTATGTCATAAGGTCAAATGTTATTTTACTAACCACAATTCGATTCTGGACTCATGATTCATTTTTACTCTTATAGATTAAATGCTAAAAGATAACAATTATACTTTCTAATCCAAATGCTTTGGCCATTGAATTAATTCTATCTCATAGTTAGATGAGTATTGCATTCCAAACTTGGCCCCCTTTTTAAATTCAATCCTCAGATTTGCTAGCAAAAGACATAAGGTTTTGCAAGAGGGTTTACTGACAACACAATCTTTTACCTAAACACCTCCTCTACTCAATTTCATAAAAGAAATTTTACTGTCTTTGTCAAATTGGGTGGCTTCCGTTAACCTAAAAGCTAACTGCAACCATTTTCTAAGCACAAGTATAAGGATTGACAAAAGTTTACGGTTTTTCTTATTTGCATTCTAATTTCTTTCCCTATTCCAAAACCCTATGAAGGAATTTGTCTAACATGATTAGGTGTTAACAAATATTCTTGCAAGTTCTGATACTCATTTGTTAAGCAAATTTTGAGTGACCTAAAAGCTAAACACAGCACCTAGCATTAAACTTCCCCCTTCCATTCAACACTTCAACAACATGTATTTGTAGCTCTCTGTTGGTTTTTCCTAAAAAGCCACATTCCTGTAGATTTTCAGATTTGGATGCTATGGTTAGATAGTGCTAAATAGTTGCTTAAAGACTAAATGAATTCAAGACATTTCTATCTACAGCATTAACCATGACAATAACCTATTGACAAACTGGGCATCTACAGAAACCTCATCTGATTATTATTTCAACAAGGGATTTCACTGATTTGCCAATAAACTTCTCCATAATTCAATTTCCCAATTGCTTAACACTAGCATGAGTGATATAATTACTTCATCCACAAACTTAGTTAAAAGCATTAATCATCTAAACTCTTCTCTGTTCAATATCAAACAACCGACAACACAATTCATTTGTTTAACTAAATTGCTACTCTCAATTTCAATCTCCAATTTTGTTAACCAGTTTTGAGTGATTCAAAAGACATTCACAAAATTTGTTACCAGTGAATAGATTGCCTTACAGTGGATCCCATGGCTCAGTGACAGGAAGAAAGGGACCCACAGGGAGCTAAAGAAGGGGAAACAGGGAAGGCTCGGGCATGTCATCGTCACCGGCGAGGAGGGTTGACGGCGGCGGTTGAGCACAGATGAAATGGACAGGGGGTGGCCGAGGCGAGCTCACCTGTAGAGACACCAAGTCATTCTTTGAGGCATTAAGACAAACACGTAGAGGGCAACAAGAAGAAACCGAAGGTGGCTCGGCATGTGGCGTGGAGGAGGGCGTAGCTCGGGCGGTGGTGGTGGCTGGGTAGGCCGACGAGCTGCACCCGGGCGAGGTGGCAGTCTTGGCGAGGGCGGTGGCGGTGGCAGCATCCTGAGTAGTGGCGAGGAGGCGCAGGAGACGGCTCGGTGGTGGAGGCGGTCGGGCTGGGGCCTGAGGAGGAGCCGGGCACTGGGGTCGAGGGAGACAGGGCCGCGCAGATCGGGACGGCAGAGGCACCAGGGGCGGCGGCGGAAGGGGGGTGGTGGCACCAGAGGAGAAGCACTAGGGGCGGTGGCGAGCAATGCCAGTCGAGCTGGTGGCGGCGGCCGCCGGGCGGGAAGACCGGCCAAGGCGCAGGGCGGAGCCGACGCGGCTGGGGCGGAGCCGGAAGGCGGCGGCACTCGGGCTCAATGGCGCGGGGCGCGGCGGCGACAAGCAGCGTGGCTCCCTTGGTCTCTGTGGAGAAGAAAGGGGAATGGAGGGGGAAATGGAAAGGAGGGCAAGGCAGGCTGCCCAAGGGTGATGGGGCGGATGCGAAAGGTGGAGGTGGCATGGGCTGGAGTTGAGCGTGACCCGGGATGATGATGGCGACGCGCGTGACGCGAGGAGGGGCCTAGCACGGGATTGTGAGAGCAGGGCATGGGCGAGGAAACCGTGGGCGCTGGAGGAAACCGGGTCGCACGACTGGCCAAACCAGCGCGCTGGCGCTCTTGGTCGCAGGGGGAAGAAGCACAGGTTGGCGGGCCCAGGTCATCAGAGGAAGAGGGAGGAGGTGAGCTGGTTCGGTTCAGCCAAGAAGGAGCGGGTTCGGTCGGATGAACAGTGCATTTTTAGATTTCCCAAAAAGGCTGAGGGGTTTTTAGGGAATTTTTAGACAGGGCAAAATAGCCCCGAAAATTAAGAAATTTTTAGGGAAGGCTGAAAATATAGTGAATATCATTTTGTAATTTTTCTAGGGTTTTTCATGTAATATATTTTTCTCCAAAATTAAATGCAGTCCCTACTTTTGTGGTTTTGACTTTCAAATCTCTTCTTTGACTGATTGTTTTAAAATAGCAAATAATTTCTAAGAATTATGAAAGTTTATACGTGAGTTGATAAGATATTCCAGAATCTAGGAAAAAAAAATTTCCAGGCACTGTTCAAAAGATTTGTTTGTAGTTTAAATTCAAACTCAATTCCGAACACGCAAATAAAATAAGGCACCAAACATCATCCAAAATTTCCAGCAAAATTCAAACAAGCACATTAGAGAAACCTGAATCCATCTAAAATATTCCCAGCTATGGGTATTACTATATTTCCAAAATTAAAAAAAAACGGTTTGTAATTCTGAGGCAAAGAAAGTATAGTTTCCAATTTGAAATTGTGAATGCTTTTGAAATTACCTCAGGCATTATAGGAGCCTTTGAGGTTTTACTGTACTTAAGTTGAATTCCAAAATAGCATTCCCACCCTGGAACCTTTGTGGTCTTGCTTCAAATTCAAATTAGGCTTTTGAATAAGAGAAGGAGTATTGGATTACTAGATTTTAATCTAGTCTTCAAAATCAAGGGATTTTCTACATAGGGTTTTATACCCTGCTCTGAACTAAGATTTCAAACTATTGACAAATTTTTATTTTGTTTGAAAATTTTTATTTCTAGGTTTTGAAAAACCAGGTTGTAACCTATTTGCTTTGCAGCAAAAAGTTTTAAAAAGGTCCAAAATTTCATGAATGCACATTAGATGCTTAGCTAATCCAACTTAAGGATTTTGGGCTGTTACATTAATCCTATTTAATGCATGAATTCCTTTGATATGTTGATGTACTTGCTGTTGTAGCCAATAGATTATGGTTTAGGAAATATATAATGTCAACCTAGGAATTGGTGTGCAAATATCACACAAATGCTTACTAGAACGATAGTTTTTTTCTTTCAAAAAGTGATATAAAAGGACAATAATGATAAATATGATTTTGGAAAATTTATGAAAATGTGCAGAGGGGTGTGCCTCTATTATTTTGTATAAAAATGAAATGCAAAACCTAGTTTTTGGACGCGGGCGAGTTATATTATATTCTGAAAAGGGTGGGAAAGGAGTCTCACTCGTAGATAAGGGGAGATTATCGTCCGAGTCAATTAAGGACCGAACGTCGGTATATCCGACCTAAGCGTAAGTGTACAACCACATATGCTATTATGAGGGTGTCCTTAGCCAATTAAGTTATCGAAAAACTAGCGTTGCACGTTGGTAGCCTGTAGAGTGCGGGCATAGCCAGTTAAGCATGCTCGAAGGGCTCCCATCCCCGAGGGGGTGGGGTCAAGCCTTCCGACACAACTACGAATGCCTCACTCCACGGGAGCTACCCAGGTGAAGTGAGAATAAACATTCGCTGGGCTAGTGCAAGTGTAGGGCTTGATGATGTAAAGACTTTGTCACTTGCTCTAGGCTGGGCTAGTGAGCGGTGGCATCGACGGGTGCTGAACAAACTAGAGAATTCGTGTTATGTGGGTAAAGTTGTACTCCTCTACAGAGTGTAAATCTATTATAATAGTCATGCTCGTGGTGATAAGCATGCTAAGTGTAGTATTGCCAGGTATAGTATTGATTTTTACAAAAACTGTCTTATCGGAAAAACATGAGAAATGGTGTATGATTTATTTGAGTTAACTGTCGAGTTGTGGAAAAACATGAGAAATCTTGGAGCAGTTGGACAAGGGATTCATTCGCCCTAGCTCATCTCCATGGGGAAGCCCCGCTTTGTTTGTAACGAAGAAAGACGACAATATACAGATGTGCATCGACTACGGTTCTATGAATGAAGTCACCATCAAGAACAAATATCCTCTTCCAAGGATTGATGACTTATTCAATCAAATGAATGGCGCCTGTATCTTCTCCAAGATTGACTTGAGGCTTGGATATTTTTACCTCAAGGTCAGACTGGAAGACATTCCGAAGACTGCGTTTACCACCTGTTATGGTTTGTATGAGTACACTGCAATGTCGTTTGGACCGACTAATGCTCCTGCAAATTTTATGAATCTTATGAATAAGATCTTTATAGAGTACTTGGATCAGTTCGTGGTAGTCTTCATCGATGGTATTCTCATCTACTCCAAGACCACAGAAGAACACGAGCAACACTTGAGAATGGTGCTCGACAAGCTGTGCGAGCATCAACTATATGCCAAGTTCAGTAAGTGCTAGTTCTGGCTAAAGGAAGTTAGTTTCCTAGGCCATATGTTATCTGAAGGAGCTATGGCTATAGACCCGAGCAAGGTACAAGATGTTCTAGTTTGGAAGCAGCCCCGCTCCATCCCTGGAGTTTGAAGTTTCCTCGGTCTGGTGGGATATTACCGTCGGTTTATCGAGAACTTCTCTAAGATTTCAAGACCAATGACTCAACTTCTGAAGAAAGAGAAGAAGTTCGAATGGTCAGCAGCATGTGATGAGAGCTTTCACGAGTTAAGGAAAAGACTCACAACAGCCCCAGTACTTACTCTGCCTGATATACACAAAGACTTTATTGTGTATTGTGATGCTTCCCGCCACGGCCTCAGATGTGTTCTAATGCATGAAGGCAAGGTAGTGGCTTACGCCTCACAGCAGTTGTGGCCTCATGAAGCTAACTATCCAACTTATGACTTAGAATTAGCAGCTGTAGTTCACGCTCTCAAGATCTAGAGACATTACCTCATTGGCAATCGGTGTGAGATCTATTTTGATCATAAGAGTCTGAAATACTTCTCAACACAACCAGATCTGAACCTGAGGCAGCGAAGATGGCTTGAACTGATCAAAGATTATGACCTTGGCATTCACTACCACCCTAGAAAAGCCAATGTTATAGCTGATGCCCTCAGCTGGAAACTTCACTGCATGAACACGTCAATTGAAGCAAATCACCAGCGTTGCGTGAAGAGTTCCATAAACTCAATTTAGAAGTGGTTGAGGAAGGTTATGTTGCTGCTCTGATGCTGCAACCTACTCTCGAGTTGTAGATTCAGACTGCTCAGCTCAAAGATCCAATTATTGTCGAAATTAAGCACAACTTGCAGAATGGCAAGGAATCAGAATTCACTGAAAGCCCAATGGGAATGGTTATGCATGGGCAGCAGATATATGTCCCGTATAATTCCAATATCAAGGACTTAATCCTTAGAGAAGCTCATAATTCACCACTCTCCATTCACCCCGGGAGCACCAAAATGTATCAGGACCTCCGGAAACAGTTCTGGTGGCCCGGTATGAAGCAATACATCACTACGCATGTTGCCATATGTGATGTGTGTCAACGTGTTAAGGCAGAGTGCCAGTGACCAGCAGGATTGCTTTGGCCTCTACAGGTTCCTGTGTGGAAATGGGATGAAATCGACATGGATTTCATTACCAGTCTGCTGAAGACCCGGAACGTGCATGACTCGATATGGGTTATAGTCAACCGCTTGACTAAAGTGGCTCACTTCATTCTGGTTAATATCGCCTACAAGGGCACTAAGCTCGCAGAACTCTACTGGAACAACATTATCCGCTTACATGGTGTACCAAAGACAATAACGTCTGACAGAGGTCTTCAGTTTACCTTACGATTTTGGGACAGCTTGCATGAACTGTTAGGAGTCGAGCTATTTTTCAGCACGGCATTCCACCCAAAAACAGGAGGTCAAACAGAAAGGACCAATCAAATTCTGGAAGACATGTTGCGAGCTTGTGTGCTATCCTATGGCATAGATTGTGAGAAATGTTCAGCATTTGCCGAGTTTTCCTACAACAACAGCCTCCAGTATAGTCTCCAAATGTCTCCATTCGAAGCACTGTAAGGGAAAAAGTGCAGAACACTCCTGTTCTGGTCTGGTGCCGATGAGAGGCAGATCTTTGGACCAACCATCATCAAAGAAGTACAAGAGCAAGTTGATGCGATCAGAAGACGCTTAAGAGAAGCGTAGTCGTGACAGAAGAGCTATGCTGATCATCGCCGCCATGAGCTAACCTTCAAAGTGAATTATTATGTTTATCTCAAAGTCTCACCACTGTGAGGTATCCACTATTTCCAAGTCCATGGGCAACTGGCACCTCGATACATTGGACCGAACCGGATCACGGAAAGAAAGGGCGAAGTAGCATACCGGTTGGAGCTACCACCGCAACTATCATATGTGCACAATTTATTCCACCTATCACAGCCCAAGAAATGTCTTCGAGCCCCAACCAAACTCACTCAGTTGGAGAGCATTGATCTCCAACCGAATCTATCTTATCGGGAGCACCCAATCCGAATCTTAGACGAAACCGTAAGGCATACTCACAATTGTGCCATCAAGATGCTAAGAGTTCAATGGAGCAACCACACTGAAGATAAAGCCACTTGGGAACAAGAAGATCGTCTTAGAGCCGAATTCCCCTCTTTCTTTACCGAGCCTGCTGAATCTTGGGGTTGAGATTCTTTGTAAGGGGGTAGGTCCGTAACATCCCAAATTTAGGGTTTCTATTTCAAATGTATAAAAATGTGATCTTTTTAAAACTTTTGCCGCATCTCGTTGCCATTTAGTTATTTGGAGTTACATCCAAGGTTTTATTGGATTTTCAAAACCTAAACATCACTTTATGGAAAGCATAAACCTATTGGATAATTAAAAACAAATTGAAATAAAAGATAACAATTAAAATACAAGCTCAAGATAATTATGCTAATTATAAATTGAGGAAAACAACTGAAGAATATTTTGGAAGATTGCCTCAAAACAAATATTAAAGATAAAACAAACTAAAAATTAAAAGATTTTTAGAGATAAATATTAATAGGAGAAACCCTAGAAAAATATACAATAATCTACACGGCGTTAGTAACCTACCCTAAAAATTTCATTAATTTTGGAGCTCTACAGCTAGCTTAAATAAATCCCTTAAGACTCAGCCAGTTTCAAATAAATAAAAATCAGAAAAATCTAAACCCTAATTCCCTCCTCCCCTTGACGGGTGGACCCCACCCGTCAGGCCTCCTATTCCACTGGCCGAGCCAGGTTCCCACCGCACTAGCTCGGTGTAGCACTTTTCCCCCTCCCGCTAACGGCTGGTTCCCACTGGCAGGGAGCGTCTCCCACGCGGCGCAGGCACTACGCCAGCGCACGCCACACATGGACATGGCACGTCGTGCCGGTGCGCATCCGAGCCCTTCGCCAGTTTTGACCGTACATTGCTGGTTTCGCCACGTCCTCACGCGCATCATCTGTGCCTCACCTGCCAAGTTGTGTCCCCCATTACTCAATGCCCATCTCCTGCCCAGTGTCACGTCGGCGCCTCGAGCGCATCAACTGCCCATGCCATTCCCTCATCGCCATTCTTTGCTGCAATGCCTATAAGTAGCCGCCCATACTCCCTCTGCCTCCTCTTTACTTCTGCAAGCTATCCCTCTCCATTTCTTTCATTCTCACCCAGTGAAAACCGCAAGGAAGCCCGAGCTTCCATTTCGGCCGACACGTTGCTCCTTCACTGCTGGCGTCCCGGAGGGTTTCTATCTTCACCAACCCTATCACCATCTATTCCAACCCCCGAGCAATCATTCCCCTCTCCTAATTTGGCTCTTCATTCGCAGGAACCACCGCAATTCGGTTCATCTCCAACTCCGGCCGAAAGCAGCCACTTCTTCTCTGACTCCGGTCCGGCGAGACCTAGGCCAATTCCCAGCTTAAGGAGTACCACGTGGGCATCCCCGAGCTTTCCCAAGCTGCCTCAAGCACCCTCATCTTCCTCGGTGAGCTGTCCTTGTGAAGGCCATCGTCGCCGCCACAGTTCCACACCGCCAGCCCGTCTCCGAGCTCCTCCAACCTTCCTCATCACTCTGGTACCTTCCTAGAAGTCATTAGTCACTCATGTGCGCCATTTTTCTTAGAACGCCATCGCGTTTTGAGATGCCATGTTTTTCCGAACCTCACCACCGGCTAACCTCACTGTGCCACCGTGTAGGACCATCGTGGACCTCGCCATCGGTACCTCTGGGTGCGCACGGTCTTGGTGGTTCCATTTTGACCACCCACCCACACTGCCACGGGCTAGATCGCCGGCGATTAGATGGAGACGCCAGCGCTCGGGAGCTCCCTAATATGTCCGAATTCGAACCGCTCCTGTAGTGCCATGATTAGGACAAATCAATGTCCTAAGTGCCCCTTTTACTGTGGAGATCCAGGTTTAATTACTGTCGAGTTACACTAACGTGCGGGCCCGCGCAAATAAATGAAGATCATTTAAAACCGGGTGAGTCAATGGCATGCGGGCCCCACCATTTAAAAGCATGACGTGCTCTGGTCCATGGACCAGAGCATAGTGCGCATGGACCAAAGGTCCACGCACTGTTTTGGTGGACCGAGAGGCTGACAGTGGGTCCCGCATGTAAGAAATGGATTTCCTTTAGAAAATTAAATGAAAAAGAAAAGAAAATGCTAAGGGCCCACCTGTCAATGACTGAGCCTTTTCGTTAGTGATTTAAATCAAAAGGAAAAAGAAAAAGCGGGCAGGTCCCACCTGTTAGAGAGACATCTCTCTCTCCCCTTTTCTTTTTCTGGAATTTCAAATTGAACTGAACTTCAAACCTTAATAACTTTGGCTACAAAACTCCAAATGAGTTGATTTTTGTCTCTAAATTTGTATAAAATCACAATATACCTAAATATGCAAAAAAAAAATTAGGATTTGATTAACGTTAGAATTTATTTGCACTATTTAATTGATTTCTGGCTCTTTTTGCAATAGATGTTGATTGCGCGAACGGAATCTCCAACGACCAACCAATCTTATATTCAGAACAACCTGAGCAAGGCAAGCACCCCCTTTGACCATCTTGATCCTAGTATTTTACTTATTGTACTTTGTTTTGCAAATCCTATTATTGCATGCGTGTATGTTCAATATTAAATTGCTATTTTTGGGATGCTAGTAGTTGTTAATCCTATTCAATGCATGAATTCCTTTGATATGTTGATGTACTTGCTGTTGTAGCCAATAGATTATGGTTTAGGAAATATATAATGTCAACCTGGGAATTGGAGTGCAAATATCACAAAAATGCTTACTAGAACGATAGTTTTTTTCTTTCAAAAAGTGATATAAAAGGACAATACTGATAAATATGATTTTGGGAAATTTATGAAAATGTGCAGAGGGGTGTGCCTCTGTTATTTTGTATAAAAATGAAATGCAAAACCTAGTTTTTGGACGCGGGCGAGTTATATTATATTCTGAAAAGGGTGGGAAAGGAGTCTCACTCGTAGATAAGGGGAGATTATCGTCCGGGTCAATTAAGGACCGAACGTCGGTATATCCGACCTAAGCGTAAGTGTACAACCACATATGCTATTATGAGGGTGTCCTTAGCCAATTAAGTTATCGAAAAACTAGCGTTGCACGTTGGTAGCCTGTAGAGTGCGGGCATAGCCAGTTAAGCATGCTCGAAGGGCTCCCATCCCCGAGGGGGTGGGGTCAAGCCTTCTGACACAACTACGAATGCCTCATTCCACGGGAGCTACCCAGGTGAAGTGAGGAAAAACCTTCACTAGGCTAGTGCAAGGGTAGGGCTTGATGATGTAAAGATTTTGTCACTTGCTCTAGGCTGGGCTAGTGAGCAGTGGCATCGACGGGTGCCGAACAAACTAGAGAATTTGTGTTATATGGGTAAAGTTGTACTCCTCTACAGAGTGTAAATCTATTATAATAGCCGTGCTCGCGGTGATGAGCATGCTAAGTTTAGTATTGCTGGGTATAGTATTGAGTTTTACAAAAACTATCTTATCGGAAAAACATGAGAAATGGTGTATGATTTATTTGAGTTAACTATCAAGTTATGGCTGAACATGAAATGTCGCTCACAGCCGAGGAGGGGTGCGAGTTGTAGTTGTTGTTTTAGTTGGATCATTCAAATACTTATTGTTGTCCAATATTTATTTAACCACTCTTTCAAATTCTGTTGCAAAGTACTACTTATGAATATTGCAAATAAAATCTTCTTAATACAAAAAAACTTGTAGCATAGAGCCTTCTCTTGATTTTCCTTGCATCTATATAAACTTTGCGGTACACTACATGTCTTGCTGAATACACGAGTACTCAATCTTGCTTATGTTCTTGTTTAGAGTATGAAGAGGAGCCAATACCAGAGGATGCTTTCTTTGCACCCGGAACTGAAGGGTTTGGTGACGGGTCTATCTCGGACCTTGTTTCTTATCGGTTGCCTGAGGGACGGATGGCAAGCCACTGGAGCTTTTGCTACTTTTACTATTTCTTCTGCTGCTACTTGACTTTGTTAATACTTGTTAATATTTGGCCAGTCGGCTGTTGATGTAATAACTGTACCGCTTAAGTTAAGTACCCTTGCTTTACTTTTATATGTGTATGTATGGATGTGAATGCCAAATGTTGTGAATGTGTGTACTAGCCACTGGTCATGGGACTAATATAGTACACACATTAGGTCTTCAGGTATTCCACGCCCGGGGGTCTGATAGGCGGTGTTGCAGTCGGTGGAGGGGACGAAAACCCTCCATTTCCTCTTTGCCCCCTAGTTCCTCTTCGCTGCCTCCTGGGAGCCTTCGTTGCCCCTGGAGCAGAAGCCTTCCCGCCTTCTTCCATCCTCTCCAGTTTGGCCGTCGTCTGCTGAGAAGATCCCACCCTGCTGTTGTCGAAGGCTAGTAGTTGAAGAGGCCTAAAGAGGTTGGGCACTCGATTGTTGGGTCAATGTCCTGAGGTGCAGGGTGACCGTTGTTGATGCCCCCCTTGTCAAAAAGCCAGTTCGGACCTAGAGACAATGATGAGCCTTCATATGATGATTTGATGGATATGCTAGAGGATCTAAATGAATATCTTGGGAAAGAGAAAACAAAATTCAAAGTTTTGAAGAAAGAGTATATCTCTCTTCAATATAATTATCATGAGCTAAAAGAAAAACATGAGTCTATCCTTCTCAAGGAGTTCACTAGCTCCAAAGTGGATGTAGGCATTACATGTAATTTACTAGATGATATGCCATGTATAGCTTCTAGCCCTTGCATTTCATCTAAGGTTAGCATATCCACCTCTTGTGATGATTTGCTAGATGTTTCTTGTAGCTCAAAAATAGATGCTTCTACATCCTCTATGCTTGTTGAGACTAACCTTGTAGAGAAAAATAAAGAGCTCAAGGACCAAGTCATCAAGTTGAGCAATGACTTGGAGAAGTGCTACAAAGGGAAGGCCTCTCTTGATGATATCTCGAACAAGCAACAGACCTTGAATGATAAGAGAGGGATTGGCTTTGTTCCCAAGAAGAATGAGAATAGCATGACAAGGCACAATACAAGACACACGAAGAATATCAAGTGCTTTGGATGCAATGAGAAGGGACATTTGGCCTTCGTGTGCCCTAACAAGGTGGATGGCAAGCAAATGTCATCAAGGAAGAGACAAACTGGCAAGGAGCAAGAAAAGAAGACAATGAGTGGAAGTAAATGCCCAACTTGTTACAATTGCTGGGAAAAGGGACATTTTAGTAAGGATTGTCCCAAAGGTATCTCTCATAAGCCTATTATTTATAATGATCATTATTTGCTTAGGAAGGATAAAAATGGCAATGTGTTTGCTAGATGTGTTAGTTCACTTAAGATTATTGCTAGGGCGATTTGGGTGCCCAAATCTATTGTGACTAACATTCATGGACCCAACCAAGTATTGGGTAACAAAATACGCTTAAATGCTTAATAGGTACTTGGAGAGGCATTGGAAGCTTAGCTCATTTATGAAGAGGTGGATTCCACTATGTGCAAAAATGGAGACAAGTTTGAGGATGATAATTTCATATCATAAGCCAATGCCATTTCGGTAACAAGTATTTATATTGAAGTATCTAGCCCTTAGCCTTGTGTTCTTGCTCTTGTCCAAAAATTACATTATTGCAATCTTGAGCAAGAAGGTCAGTGGCACATTAAGGGGGAGTGCTAAGTCATATACATGTATATCACATCCCTAAGTGTGCCCAAATAAATTAAGTGCCAGTAATGTCTTTCAAAATTGACCATTTTTGCCAAAAGTCAAAAACTTCATAAATACTAGTAATCTTTTGAAAAACTAGTTGCAAAATGTATACGAATGTTTTTCAAAGGTTTCCTGAAGGTTTTGATTCAAGAAAAACCTATTTTAAGTGAAAATGACTTTCTAGCCAAAATTCTAGATCATAGTATCTTGTTTTTGACATAAACTAGAGTTTTGTGTAAAATCTTTACCAAAAGGATTTTGAAAACCATCCCAAAAGAAAAATCCTAGAGTTGGCTATTCTAAACATTTTTGGTATTCACATGATTCCCAAAAGATCAACCTAGCAAAAGTTATTTGATTTCGAAACTCGTCCAAAATCCAATCTTGACCTAAGTGGTCACTTTCTAGCACTTAAGTAAGTTTTGCTATTTGAGCCAAATTTATTCACATGAATAGGTCCATAATGGTATTAATGACTCATACATGCAATTGTATACTTTAAATTTCTTCATATGCTCAGTTTTGCTCTTTTGAAGAAGTTTCATGAAAATAAAGTTTCATTTGCAAAAACAAAAGCTTAATTCATAAAAACTATTTAAGCATTGGATTTTTAAGGGCTATATAAGTTGGAAATGATCCAAATATTTTTATTTGGTTGATTGTGTGAAAGTTTGGAGCAAAATACAACATTTCCCTCTTTTCTCCAAAATTCAGAACTGAAATCTGCTGACAGATTCAGTCTTAGCCAGTCTGACCGGCTACCCCTTAGCAGTCTGACCACTTGCTCCCGGTCTAACCGCCCCTTGAACGCCGGTCTGACTGGTGGTTGTTGTCAGCAACAATAGATGGCCCATTTGTTGATTTATATTTCTTTCGGCCACCTTGATTGCTTCCTTTGGTCAAAATGTTTACTCCTATCATTGCAAGCTACCCTCTACTATTTCTCCTTGATTACAAATGCAATTTTGTCATTCAAGTGATATTCTTTCAAATGGTAGCTTCTCTTAATCATCTTCACCTCGGCATGACATTCATCTTTACACGTGATATCATCTTATTTCTTCAAAGTGGTATCTAATTTCATTCCTTGCCGATCATACTTCTCTTGACCAAGCTCAAGTACTCTCCGTGTATAAATGGATTCTCTCTTTCCCTCTCCTCTTTGGATGCTTCCTTTGAGGATTTTTGAGAGAGAAGTTCAAGCACTTTGCAATTTTAAGTTTCGTCGACACGTGGTATCTACAAGTGATGTTTAAGGACTATCTTTTTAGTGTGATCCACATATAGACATTTTTGGTGCTTAATGTCAAAGGGGGAGAGTTTGGTTGCAAATAATGGTCAAAGGAAAGAGGTTGAAGTCATCATGAGTTTTGGATGGATGTATTTCAAAGATATGACAAAGGAGGAGATTTTGGTTGATGGAGAAAACCTTTGTGTAAGGGGGAGTTTTTCTTAGCAAAAATAAAAAATGTTTTGGGCTTTGTTTAAAATGGGTAAACTATTATATGGGAAACCTAATTTGCAATTTGCCCAAAATGGTTTATAGATCTTTATGAATGCATGTTTTCTCATGAGCATGAGCTAAATTATCATATCCTTCAATTGTTGCATTCTTTGGATCCAAAATATACAATGAATTCCACTAAGAGTCAATCATGAACATGTGCATTTTGTTTCATTCCATATATTTGAATGCACACATTTAGCGGGAGTTCACTCCATGTTTTGTCATTTCACTAGTATTGATCCCATTCTTCCATCTTCTTATATTATGGATCTCTAATTTGAAATGTATCCTTGAGTATATAAAGCTTTTGTAGTTGATATATACTCATGTTAATTCAATTTCAATTATTTACAAGAGGATTGTCATCAATCACCAAAAAGGGGGAGATTGAAAAATCTAGACCCGTCATTGTGAGTTAATGGAGTATTTTGGTAATTAATGACAATCGTCGTATGGAACTAACATTTCTCATGAGTTGGATAAATAGGTTATGTTCCATGATGATGGAGACTTTGAATGACATCATGAGTTGATTGTCATCAAGTCAAGACTAGGGATGAAGGAATTCATCATGTATTGATGCATATCAAGATCCCAAAATGAAGAAGATCATCATGTGTTGATAATATTGAAGTCAAGAACTTTGAGTAAAGGAAATCATCATGTGTTGATGATTATCAAGTCAAGAACCCAGTCTTAAAGTGAAGATGTGCGTCATCAAACTTCAAGTGAATGTACAAAGCAAAAGTATGACTAGCTAGGGCTAAGGATGTGTTCCTAGTCTTTTACCGGTAATGGTGTTTGGTTGGATGACTGGATTGTTAGTATAGGTTATTGTACTATTAAGAGGGGTCTTGACTAGTAGCTTGAGAGTGCCATGTGTTGATAGCTCGTTATGTTTGCTCTATCTCTCGTTAGTATGTTGCCAATATTTGCGAATGCATTTTGCAAATAGTTGAGGCTCATGCATAATCCTTGTAGCATGTGACTTTAGTTTGCTAATGTGTTTTGCAAATGGTTTAAGTCTATGTACCTTATTACTTGTGGTGTGATTCTAAAAGTTGGTAAATGTGTTTTGCAACTTGTTGAGAATCTCTCCTTTATCCCTTGTTTGTATCGCGCATCAATTGGCAAATATGTTTTGCAAATTGAGTTGAAGCGGAATGCAAAAATCTATGTTTCTCAACTCTGGTGGTCTGACCATAGGTCTTTGGGTGGTCCGACCGGCCGTTGAGAGTTTGACCGAGCTATGCGTCGGTTTCTTGTTCTGGCGGTCTGACCACCGTGGTTGACTAGTGGGCGATCGGTCTGACCGCCATGTGTTGGCCGGTTTGATCGGACCTCTGGGTCAAGTGTGTTGGTGACATGCCCTAGAGGCAATCATAGAGATGATTGTATCACGTCTATATTTATGAGTTATTGAATAAATGTTATTCTATTCCTTAAATGAATCATTGGTTATGAAGATTAACAAGTATGTGACTTGTTGGTGAAGCTCTTTTACCATATATGATGTCATTCTAAAAGTATCCCTGGTCGGATGTCACTGATCAGAACATCAGTGATCCTATCGACCAGCACATGTATTGATTGATGACCATGTTTCACCGGTCATGGATATAGGGATATCGAATCAGTAATGTGAGCACATGTTGGAGAACATGGTGTTGGACTGACCCACCTTGAGACACTATTGAGATTGTTATGATTCTAAGTGTGATTAGTTGGGCTCAAGCAATGATGCTGCATAATCCTTAGACCTGAGATCAGTATGGTTCCCTACATGTGTAATAGCACTCTTAGGGGTTGCCAAACGCTGCACGTAACTGGGTAGTTATAAAGGTAGCTTTCGGGTATGTTATGAAACACGCGGAGGGATGTGACTAGTCGGATATGGGATTTGCCCCTCCTAACATAATAGGAGAGATGTCTCTGGGCCTCTCGAAGTGGTCGGATAAAGAAAGTGCATGGCCATGCCACTAGTGGTCGAAGAGTTCGATCAAATAAGGTTATCCGACACTCGATCGAGAAAGTGTTGAACAGTCCATGGATGACACCACATCTCACCTGGAGTTCAACCAGATATCGTGAGGCAAAGGGAGAATACACGAGAAGGTCTTTCAGAGCGATCAGATACAGACTAGTTGTATGGAGATACGAGCTGGTCGTAGACTGGTCGAACGTAATCACAGAGTGGTCGAAACCTTGTCGTAAAGAGTTACGAACTAGTTGTGACCAAATAAGACCTAGTCGTAGATCATATTGCATTAAGGTTCATCCGATATAATTTATGTGTATTCGGGAATCGTTATGTCTTGCTAGGTGCCGCTAACAACTCGTGGTCGGAAAGGTGTTTCCGAGTCATAACCGCATACGCATAAACCTAATGGGCCACACACTTAACGGGTTGGAACAAACCAGTATGGATACAATTTGTCAAATATGTTCGGATAGGATCCGTCACGAGAACTATATAAGGAGATGCTTGAGGCTATTGGAAGGGGCTGATATACATGAGTTGCTCCACCGAAACCCTAGCCGCCATCTTCCTAAGAGCTCTGCCATGCGACTTGGTGCTAGCACACCGGCGTATGGTTGTTCCTTCCCTGGACGTGTGGATACCGTAGAGGCGCTTCTGCGGTTGCTGTTGCGCTTGAGGACGATTCGTGATCTTCACAAGGAACTGCAGAGGTTGCTGGAGGAGACGATCGACTCACGAGGACGCTGGCCGATCAACTACGGCCACTGCATCGACACACTCTTCGTTGGACCAGGCTGCTCCAACTCTTCTTCCGCTGCTCTACGCGTTTGGTGGTAACGATCTGTGATCATCTTCTTGCTTGGCTTCCTAGTTTACGTGGTAGAATTTTTGAATTGTAGCTATCGTAGCCTACCCGTATCCCTTCAGTGGTATCAGAGGCATCCTGCATACTTTTTGATCTAGATCGATCACATATACTTGATATGTAGTAGTAGTAGATTGGATCTATTACTGGTCAGATCTGGTAACCTAGATCGGTTCTTGTCAATGGAACGATCTAGGCACTGGTCGATTAAATCGATCGGCTTTCGGTGGTAGTAGATGGGTTTACGAGGAGGTATGAGCTAAAAGGACCAGATGGTTTATTGTGCTCGTTCACAACCACACTGCATAATACTCCTACCGGTCAGAATTCCGCAATCGGAGTATGCCGCCGTGCCGGGTATTCGTACCGAGTGTTATAGATAGTATGTGTTCATGTCACCCAATAGAATTGGATTCTATGCATAACTCGTTTTTATAGGGTTTGATGTGAATAGTATGGCCCATTATGTATGTGATACATGAATGGTTTTTCATGGCCTGCGTGTCATGCTGTGAGATAGCCATCGAGCTACATATTATTGTATAATCTGATGCGTGTAATTTACATGTGATGCTTGAAATTATTCTATGTAATTCATTACTAGCTCTTAGGAGTAATTGCTTAGTAGATGAATACAGTCAGAGACGTCAAGCATGGTGGTCGGAGAACAGGAAGCATGCTAATGGAAATCAACATGTTAAGGGCCATACTATTTCACAGTTTAATATGATTATCTGTGAATGTTTATGTTTATTCTTGTTATACTATTTGATCATGTTTTATCATTAGATGTTTTAACATGATAGAGTAGTATTCCTCAAGAAAAATTAAGTAAAATTGATGCCCTTCCAATTGCTGCGCCTATCACGATTTTGATCGTTAATTGGCAGGTCTACCAAAGTAGGGTGCCATTAACTATCTTAATAAGATGGGGTGGGTGTCGGACACCCACATGCATAGAGTTGGTTTAACTTGACAGGGCTATCAAAATAGTTTTGGGCCTTGGGGCATAGTGTTGGTCGTCGAGCATAAAGATGCCACCCAACAAACAAGAGTCATATGTGATATGATTGACAAGTGGTTGCTTACCTTAAATCACTAGGTTTCTAGCAGTGATGCCAAAGCTCACTAGGACTTAATGATTTTTGGATCTTGAACTCACTATATGATGTTAGAGGGAAACAAGGTTTAGAACATATAGTGGGAGTATCTTTTATTGACTATTGATGATTAAGTTCGACCAGGTTTGGACTGGTAATATGGAGATACGACTAGATATAGACTAATCATACGGAGATACGACCAGATCCGGACTAGTCGTATGATGATACGAGCTGGTCGTAGACTGGGCAAACATAACCACCAACATGAGTGTCTAATAGAATATCTTACATAAACATAGTGTCAAATCTTTGCATATTTGTTGGGCCGAAAAGGCGACTAGAGGGGGGTGAATAGGAGCACGCTCACTTTTTCACTTTAATCAGATTCAACACCAATTTCACTCCAATAGCCATGAAAGCTACGAAGATCAACAAACAAGTACAGCAGAAGACTTGTATTGAATCCAATCTACCCCAAAACAAAACAGACCAATCTCAAACCCTAATTCAGGGGTCCGGACTAACCGACGGCAAAAGTGCGATCTGACCGCTCGGTCCGGTCTGACCGGCGGCAAAAGGTCGGTCTGACCGGCGGGCGGACTGACCGACGGCCAAAACTCAGACTGACCGGATGCACGATGAACAGGGCAGACAGCACGAAAACCAAAGCTCAAATCGATCTAACTTTTGATCCGTGACTCCAATCCTTACCAAACTTGAGACACACCTTCTCTAAGATATTGGGAACCTATTCCAATTAAGGATCGTGAAGATCCATGACAAAGTTCCTACCTTTTTCAGATTGAACGAGGGTGCTCCAAAATGAGTCAAAATCAAAATATGATCTAAAGACTTGCTCGTGGGTGATTGATAATCAAGATGATCCTAGATGTGTTCCCACATGTCACACCAAGCTAGATCAAGAGAAGAAACCAAGAGAAAACTCGTGAATCAAAGAAAGACTCAAAATCACCAAATAGAAAGTAAGAATACAAAGAGATACATCTTTGAGAAATCTTTCTTTGGATTGATTTGATATGATGTTGGTTACAGCCACTCTATCAAGGAGGACAAAGACTCAACACATGAGCACGAAATCAAATCCAAAACTCTAGAACCCGAGCCTTCCACTTTCCTCTCTAAGCCCTAAGAACAAACTAGGGTTTCACTTAGCCAAAGTGTTAAGGGGGTCCAGCCACCACCCTTCTCTATTTATAGTGGAGGCTAGACCTTCTAGAAGATTGAACCCTAATGGGCACCCATTAAGCCCACACACAAATGGGTCACACACGCACGTATTTTAAAGCGCCGTCTTCATTTCCTCTTGAGCTAATCCGCTTCTCCACGCACCGTCTTGCGCCGCGGGTTGGCAAAAGGTCACCAAGGTGGTATTTAGGTAAAATTACCAAAATACCCCTTCTCGATCTTTTTCGAAGACCGAGTCCGAACTGCGTGAAGCACTTCCATGCTTCACTACGTGTAGGTTGATCCAGCAGCTCTCATCATGTCGGCAAGTCTCTCCCATCCGGTTCCCACTGAAACCACCATGGCACTTGCACCGACCCACGCGCCGCTTGATCCAACCTATCGCACCGAACTACCCGTTCGGTCATCTTTGTCCCTTTTGCGCCATGCTTGACTCCATTGACCTCACCCGGCATCCCCGATCGTTCTGGACCTCAGCTCTCCAAGCTTAGTCCCGATCATCCTCGCCGTTGACTGTCATTGACCTCCAAGCAACCTGCACAACAATAGACAAAGAAATCGATTCCGGGAACAAGTTCTTCGCAACTTGACCCACGTTAGTCAAAACATGCATCATGCAACACATAGGCACTGATACCCATGAACTTGACCTAACCCAACAATCATCGCTACCGATTGGCCGATGAACAGTACAAAATCGGTCAGACCGCTATTCATTGGCTGGTCGGACCGCGTCTATAACACCGGTCTGACCGCAGGCCGGTCTGACCGCGCCATGAATACCGGTCTGACCGCCCTTGCCTGACAGCCCTTCAAAACTTCGATGAAAACGCGTGTTTCGACAAACTGTCAACGACATTGCTAGTTGTAACATCATCCTAAGATCGTGCACATATCCCCATGATATCCACAATCTCCCCCTTGATGAACACATTGGCAATTACCCAAAAATGCAAATTTTGAGGTTTGAAAAGTAAAGAACTCGACGTTTTCGCACGAAGGCACAACTTGGTCCAAGTGCAAGAGAAAGCAAAGGAACTGACCAAGTTGGCTTCAGAATAGCATAGGCAAGTGAGATAAGACAAAAGAAAGTGTGAAAGCTTCATTTTCCAGAAAAGAGTTAAAATCACTTAAGGTCCATATAAAAGAACAATTGTTCAAATTGACCTTTGATCATTATGAGTTTGCAAGAATTGCAATTCAAGTTTAGAAATGGCAATAAGACCATAAGAATGCAAATAAGGTACTCCCCCTCACTATGATCCTCAGATTTCAAAAAAATTCAAATTCTCCAATTTTCTCCAAAAGGCTCCCCCTTTCAAACATTTTTGATACATCTTCTCCCCCTTTGGCAATTGAGTCATCAAGGAATCACGCTTTCCTCTCGTCCAGAGATAACAAATGTAGAATTGAGGAAAAATTAAGCATAAGAAGGAGCATGCAAGAAATGCAATGGAGTGGCTTCATTTTTGTATTTTTCAATTTTTGAGAACAAGAAGCTTTGGAGATCACTCAGAAGAACAAGCTAGCATTTCTAATATTGCACAAGAACATATCAAGCCTAAAAGCGCTAGCAAGATCATGTTAAGACATATGTATCAAAGCTAAGCTAGAAGGCTCAATAAAAAGCAATGAATTGTAACAATTTAAGCAAAGTTTCAAATTTAGCAATTTCATCAACAAGGATCCTAAAATGATAATGGCCATGTCAAAATGTCAATGTGAGATCAAAAAGCTAATAATGACCACATTAAGAGACAAACAGCTCCTGAATTGAATCATTTTGCTCAATTTTCTCAAACGCTCATTTTTCAACAGTTTTTCATTTGCAATGAATAATGAAGTTAACTAATGGTCTAACTTAGTGAAGAAGATCCTGGACTAGGAGCCATCCACAAACTCTTTCTATGCTTCGACCAGAAGTTGATTAAAGGTATATCTTAGTGAAGAAGATCCTGGACTAGGAGCCATCCACAAACTCTTCCTAAGCTTCTACTAGGGCGACAAATCTTGAGGTTCATGTCAGTTTTAACAAGCAGTCCCCATGAGATCGTCTGGATCATCAAACTACCTCCAAGTTCATGTCTATGACATGTAGTTTCGTGAGAGTAGTTTGGCACATTTTAACCACAAGACAAATCTTGAAATTTGATTTTTCATTTTTCACAAGAGCAGTTTTAGATTCTCAGAAGAACAAGAAGCTCAAGTAATGATCAATTTTAGATTCAAGAGCTAACAAAGCAATTTTGACAGGGCCAATATCACAAAAGGAGCACTAATTGCGCAACTAGCTAAAACATCCACAAATTACAGTTTTTAGTTCAGGTTGTTTTAGAGTTCTAGCTCATTTAGCAAAGACTTAGCTACACATGTGAAAGCATGATAATTCTAGCAAGTCAAAGAACTAGACATGGCATTGAGTAAGAATTGAAATACTAAAACTCCAAAGGGTAATAAGCAAAGCTTCATCAATTTTAAAAAATAAGCAGAAAAGCTTATATTACAATGCATCTTTTTGTGTTTTTCATATGAATGCAATATGATACAATGAGATGCAAGAAAAGCTCAAAAAGCCTAAAAAGATGAAAAAGGATCAAAAAGTTCAAAAGAAGATCAAGAAAAGATCAGATGAACAAGGTAAGATCAGAAAAGATCTAAATCCCCCTCAAACCAACCCATAGGGATAAATTACCCCTAACTCACTCCTCAAGGTGGCAAACCTTGTTGGGTCTAAAGGTTTGGTGAGGATATCAGCTAACCGAGCCTCAGACTCCACAAAATGCAGCACAATATCACCCTTCTCAACATGGTCTCTAAGGAAGTGATAGCGAATGTCTATGTGCTTAGTCCTAGAATGTTGCACTGGGTTTTTAGCAATGTTAATGGTAGAAGTGTTACCACAGAAAAGAGGAACACTAGCAAAATTTAACCCAAAGTCCTTAAGAGTGGAGGCCATCCACAAAATCTGACTACAGCAACTAGCGGTGGCTATATATTCAGCTTCAGCAATGGATTGTGCAACAGAGGACTGCTTCCTAGATGACCAAGAGACAAGAGAAGTGTCTAAGAAATGACAAATGCCAGAGGTACTCTTCCTATCTAGCTGACAGCCTGCAAAATCAGAATCAGAAAACACCCGAATGGACAAGGAAGAAGAGTAGGAAAACCAAATGCCATACTAGAGGGTAGAGTGAAGGTACCTGAAGATGCGCTTAACGGCTTGGCGATGTGAAGCTCTCGGTGACGCCTGAAACCTTGCACAGAGGCAGATTGCGAAGTGGATGTCCGGTCTTGAGGCCGTCAGGTACAGAAGGTAGCCGATCATGCTGCGGTACTCGCGTTGATCCACAGCTTCTCCTTCCTCATCTGGATCTAATGCAGTCGAAGTCGTCATGGGAGTGGCAATCGGCTTGCAGTTAGCCATCTCGAAGCGCTTGAGCAGATCCTTGGTGTACTTCGTCTGATGGATGAAGATCCCTTCCTTGCATTGCTTGATTTGAAGCCCCAGAAAGTAGTTGAGCTCTCCCATCATACTCATCTCAAATTTCCTGGACATGGTCTCAGAAAAACTAGAAACAAGAGCATGAAAGAACCACCAAAGATAATATTATCCACGTAAATCTGAATAAGCAAGAAGTCATTGCCATGCCTAAGAATAAAAAGAGTCTTATCTACATTTCCCATTTCAAAATCATTCTTAAGCAAGAAGGTCTTAAGTCTATCATACTAGGCTCTAGAGGCTTGCTTAAGACCATACAAGGCTTTGGATAGCTTAAAAACACGATCTGGATGCTTGGGATTCTCAAAGCCAGGGGGTTGCCTAACATACACTTCCTCCTCTATATAACCATTCAGAAAGACACTCTTAACATCCATTTGATGCAACATAAAACCTTTAGATGCAGCAAATGCAAGCAGAATGCGAATGGCTTCTAATCTAGCAACAGAAGCAAAGGTCTCATCAAAGTCTAACCCCTCAACTTGGCTAAAGCCCTGAGCTACCAACCTAGCCTTGTTTCTAACTACAGAACCATCCTCATTTTGCTTATTTTTGAACACCCAACGGGTTCCTATAACATTATGACCACTAGGAGGTTCTACAAGGTTCCAGACTTTATTTCTTTCAAAATTCTCTAACTCCTCATGTATGGCATTGACCTAGCTAGAATCAGATAAAGCATGTGATATATCACGGGGTTCAAAAGAAGCTACAAATACAGAATGAGAGAAGAGACTCAGATCATGATACCTTGAGCGAGTGACTCGCTCACGAAGATTACCAATCATCTGATGCAGAGGATGTTGCTTCTGAATGTGCAGTGGAGCGCCTGGGGTAGATAGCATCTCCTCAACCTCGCAGGTACTGCTGATGAAGAAGATGCAGCAAGAGCCTCAATTGGAGGTGAAGCTATCGTAGCAGGTTCTGGAGCTTGGATAGGAATATCAGCAACAGGTGGAAGAGCAGTATCAAATTCAACCTCATCTTCTTCTACAAAAATGCTCTCCGTCACCTATATGTCACCTGAAACATCGGATCTAGCTCCAAGGCTAGTCTCATCAAAAGTGACATTGCATGTCTCCTGGACAATGTTAGTTTCAACATTAAAGACCTGAAAACCTCTCGAATGAGCAGGATAACCTAGAAATAAACCATCACAAGTCCTTGATTCAAATTTATCTAGGTTTCCTGTCTTGAGAATAAAACACTTTGATCCAAAGACTCGAAAGTAAGAAACAGAGGGGTTTCTACCAAAACGAAGCTCATAAGAAGTCTTGCCCAAAGATAGTCTCAAGAAGATACGGTTTGAAATATGGCAAGCTGTAGCAATAGCTTCGGCCCAAAACCTCCTCGGTGTGCTATACTCATCTAGCATCGTCCTAGCCATCCCGACTAAGGTCCTGTTCTTCCTTTGCACAACGCCATTTTGTTGAGGGACGTGTGGAGAAGAGAACTGATGCTCAATACCGCGCTCAGCACAAAAAGAGGCAAAAGAAGCATTTTTGAACTCTGTTCCATTGTCACTGCGTATCGCTCTCAAGGCACCAAGAAGTTCAGAAGCCAAACGAAGAACAAGATCATGATAATGATCAAAAGTCTCATCCTTCGAAGCAAGAAAGAACACCCAAGAGTATCTCAAAAAATCATCGACTATGCCAAGAATATACCATTTGCCACCGATCGATCAACCCTAGCAGACCAACAAGATCCATATGAAGCAACCGTCTGGTCCGTCACCATGACCATAGTCAATGACGGGTGTGAGGTGGCAACTTGCTTGCCATGCCTACAGGGCGCACATACAGCATCCTTGACGGCTTTGAGTTTAGGCAAACCTCTCATGACATCAAGGCCGCTAACTCGCGTTAGAAGATCAAAACCAATGTGCCCGAAACGTCAGTGACAAAGCCAGGCATCAGAAGAAGATGCAATTAAACATTTGAGAGATCCAGCATGATATTCAGAAAAATCAGCTCCAAAGATTCTACCAACTCTAGAAATCCCAAAATCAAGCTCACCGGTAGAATCAAGCACACGATAGGCATTTTTTCTTAAAATGAGTTTCGTAGACATAATCAAGAAGCTGTGAAACAGAAAGCAAGTTGTACCTTAGCTTGTCCACAAGGACGACGTCCTTCAGGATGAATCTGTCATTCACCTTGATTTATCCCGTTCCTTCAATTCGCCCTTGTATATCATCTCCAAAGGTGATGAAGTCATCACCCGTCGATCGCGTGAAGGAAGTGAACCATCTTGAGTCTTCAGTCATGTGGCGTGAACAGCTGGAGTCGACAAGCCACGTGTTTTTCCTCCTTCCGCTGCAGTCCTCATTGTTGTCATTGACGTCGACGGAGTCGGCCATGAAGCACATGCCGGTGAAGTCCTTGGCCTTCCCTTTCTTATCTTGAGGGAGCTCCTCCTCCTTGTCCTCCTCGCTCCCGGAGTCTACATGAGTTTGGAAGCATCATACTTGGGCTTGCTCCCCTGAGGCTTCTTCTAGGCAGGCTTCTCATCCTTGCGGTTGCCCTTACCTTTCAAATTAGGGGCGCTTTGTTCGATATGATATAGCTCTCCACACTCATAACACGCCACAGGGCCACCTCTTTTCTTGTTTCTAACATTGTTATATGCCCGTGTGACTTTCTTGGCTAAAAGAGCTAAATCAGCATCAGGAAGACTCTCAAACTCTTCTTCTTGAATAGCAGATAAACACGCAAGGGAAAATCCAAAAGAATTCTCAGAAGAACCATCAGAAGTTCTTTTCAAAGGATCAGCTACCAAAGCCATGTTATCCTTCATAGGAAGACTGCCTCTCTTGATCTCATGAGTCTTGAGCTTGCTATAAAGCAGCTCCAAAGTGAGACTAGAGAGATCGACGTTCTCCTCATTGGCAGTAGCCTTCATCTCCCACTCCTTGGTGTTGATTGCAGCTAAGAGGTGGGTGGCATTCTCAGATTGAGAGTACTCAATGTCAACAGCTCTCATCTGATTGATCACCTTGTTGAAGTGAGTAAAAACGTCATCGATGCTCTCGCTAGGACGTATCTCGAATTTGTTATACTCTCGCTTGTAGACTGTCCGGCGCAATTGCTTGATCTAGGATGATCCCTCATGGTAAGTTTCGAGGGTGTGCCAGATCTCATGGGCGGTCTCAAGGTTGCAAATCCTATCGTACTCCTGTCTACCAAGCCCAGCATATAGGAAGTTCTTAGCCTTATGGTTGTTTGCCAAGAGGGCTGCTGAAGCCAGCGAAGCAACCTCGGGCAAAACAAGCGGAGCTCGAACAACCTCCCATATAGCTTGTCCTTAGCTCTAAAGGAAGACCCGCATGCGATTCTTCCAATAGACATAGTCGAGCCCATCGAAGATATGCGGCTTGGTCGAGTACTTATCCATCGCCAAGTTTAGTAACCAATTAAGATCAAAATTGAACTAACCGGGCTCTGATACCACTTATTGGACCAAAAAGGCGACTAGAGGGGGTGGGGGTGAATAGGAGCACGCTCACTTTTTCACTTTAATCGGATTCAACACCAATTTCACTCCAATAGCTATGAAAGCTATGAAGATCAATAAACAAGTACAGCCGAAGACTTGTATTGAATCCAATCTACCCCAAAGAAAAACAGACCAAATAGGAGCTCAAACCCTAATTCAGGGGCCTGGACTGACCGACGACAAATGTGCGGTCTGACCGCTCGGTCTGGTCTGACCGGCAGCAAAATGTCGGTCTGACCGGCGGGCGGACTGACTGGCCGCCAAAACTTGGACTGACCGGATGCATGATGAATAGGGCAGACAGCCCGAAAACCAAAGCTCAATTCGATCTAACTTTTGATCCGTGACTCCAATCGTTACCAAACTTGAGACACACCTTCTCTAAGATATTGGGAACCTATTCCAATCAAGGATCGTGAAGATCCATGCCAAAGTTCCTACCTTTTTCAAAATATGATCTAAAGACTTGCTTGTGGGTGATTGATAATCAAGATTATCCTAGATGTGTTCTCACATGTCACAGCAAGCTAGATCAAGAGAAGAAACCAAGAGAAAACTCGTGAATCAAAGAAAGACTCAAAATCACCAAATAGAGAGTAAGAACACAAAGAGATACATCTTTGAGAAATCTTTCTTTGGATTGATTTGATATGATGTTGGTTACAGCCACTCCATCAAGGAGGATAAAGACTCAACACGTGAGCATGAAATCAAATCCAAAACTCTAGAACCCTAACCTTCCACTTTCCTCTCTAAGCCCTAAGAACAAACTAGGGTTTCACTTAGCCAAAGGGTTAAGGGGGTGCAGCCACCACCCTTCTCTATTTACAGTGGAGGCTAGACCTTCTAGAAGATTGAACCCTAATGGGCACCCGTTAAGCCCACACACAAACGGGTCACACACGCACGTATTTTAAAGCGCCGCCTTCATTTCCTCTTGACCTAACCCACTTCTCCACGCACCGTCTTGCGCCGCGGGTTAGCAAAAGGTCACCAAGGTGGTATTTAGGTAAAATTACCAAAATACCCCTTCCCGATCTTATTCGAAGACCGAGTCCAAACTGCGTGAAGCACTTCCATGCTTCGCCACGTGTAGATTGATCTAGCGGCTCTCATCATGTCGGCAAGTCTCTCCCATCCGTCTCCCACCGAAACCACCATGGCACTTACACCAACCCCCGCGGCGCTTGATCCAACCCGTCGCACCGAACTGCCCGTTCGGTCACCTTTGTCCCTTTTGCGCCATGCTTGACTCCATTGACCTCACCCGGCATCCCTGATCATTCTGGACCTTAGCTCTCCAAGCTTAGTCCTGATCATCCTCTCTGTTGACCGTCATTGACCTTCAAGCAACTTGCACAACAATTGACAAAGAAATCGATTCCGGGAACAAGTTCTTCGCAACTTGACCCACGTTAGTCAAAACATGCATCATGCAATACATATGCACTGATAGCCATGAACTTGACGTAACCCAACAATCATCGCTACCGATTGACTGATGAATAGTACAAAATCGGTCAGACCGCCATTCGTTGGCCGGTCTGACCGCAGGCCGGTCTGACCGCGCCATGAACACCGGTCTGACCGCCCTTGCCTGACAGCCCTTCAAAACTTCGACAAAAACACGTGTTTCGACAAACCGTCAATGACATTGCCAATTGTAACATCATCCTAAGATCGTGCACATATCCCCATGATATCCACAATATTTTTCTGTTGTAGATCATGGCACCTACTACTTCTTCTGCATCTACCTTTAATTTGTGATCTATTCTTGAAAAGGAAAAGTTGAATGGTTCAAATTTCATTGACTGGTTTCGCAATCTAAGAATTGTTCTCAAGTAAGAAAAGAATGAATATATTCTAGAGGGTCCCTATCCCGAGGAACCAAGTGCCGATGCACCTCATGCTGAAAAGAATGCTTATGAGAAGCATTGCAATGACGTAGTCACTACTACAAAAGGGGCTATACTAGACGCCTCATTACAGATGGTTTTGGTTTAGCGCATGTCTGTGCTACTGGCTGCTGTAAAAATCGTCTCTGAAGATGTGATGTCACAGACGGTTCATAAAATCGACTGTGAAATTATCACAAACAGTTCGGCCTAAAACCCGTCTGTGATATTTATTAATATCACAGACGGTGCATGTTTAAAACCGTTTATGAAATATCACAGACGGATAGTAACAAGAACCGTCTGTGATAGTTATTGATTTCATAGACGGTGAATATTTAAAATGGTCTGTGAACTATCACAGACGGCTTTTAATACAAACCGTCTGTGATATTAAGACTATCACAGACGGCTTTTCATACAAACGGCTTTTCATACAAACCGTCTGTGATATTAAAACTATCACAGACGGTTTTGAATACGAACCGTCTATGATTATTTTTTGTACTCAGACTGTTTGTGGCTGGAAGTGTCTGTGATATGTTGAATGCTGCTTTACCTCCTGCGCGATGCGTCTCTTCGTATCCCACACCGACGTTACTCCTTGCATGTTTTATAATAATGATCATCTGCCACCGTACTTCTCACACATCGCTATACTCTCAAGCACAAATCAGATCATCTGCCACAGTATTCCTCACTACACATCGTTCTATATACTCTCAAGCACGAACAAAATGGCTCCTCACTCTTCTCCCCTGACACCGGCATTGATGGCCTATCTGCCATCTCAGATAATCGCCGCCAACAGACTGTTGGCGAAAGTCATGAAGGACACTCTAATCACAAGGTTCTCCTCCTCTGGCGGACGATATGCCGGGACACATGACAGCGACGTTGCGCCGTCTAGACGACCTCCTCTGCCGTGTCTTCCGGGTGGTCTGCAGCTTCCAGCGAGCTAACCTCGCCATCAATGTAGTCCTCGAGCAAGAGGTTGCACATCTGTAGGAGGATTATCGTTGCTTGGAATGTGACATCGAGGTGGTGGGCGACCGAGTCGACCAAGCCAAGACCCCTGAAGCAAGAGAAGAGGGCCTATGGGCACTTTTCTACTTGGCTCCTCGGGAGGAGCTTCTTTGGGCGAGTATGGAACGATCACGTTAACGGTTGGAAGTGTTTCAGGCTACCTGCGCTGATCCTGAACCCTCCGATGCCGATGACGTCGCCTACGAAGCTTTGATAATGGAGATAGCAGGCTACTTGGGCCACTAGAAAAACTTGAAATTTTATTATTTTGACTTTTTTAAATCTTTTGTAAGTAGTTTAATTAGCCACTGCTGTTTGGCCATATGTAAATACAAAATGATATAAGAAATCCATTTGAAGTTAAGTTATCAAGACTTTTTTACTATCACAGCGGTTTAGTTGAAACAACTGCTCAGTGAAATCTTCATATCACGCATGCTTATTACAAAGAGTAAAGTCCATTACCGGTCCTTAAACTTTTTATGTCAGGTCATCCCGGTCCATAGACTTTCAAAGTGTGTCATCCCGGTCCCTAAACACTGCTTGGGTTCAATTAGTCCTTAAACTTTTTATCTTCAGTGTCATCGGTCCATAGACTTTCAAAATGTGCCATTACTGTGCCTAAGCAAGAGGGCTATGTTTGAGACCCAAACAGTGTTTAGGGACCGGGATGACACACTTTGAAAGTCTATGGACCGGGATGACACAGCATAAAAAGTTAAGGACCGGTAATGGACTTTACTCTATTACAAATAACCGTCTGTGATAATGAATACTGCAAAGACAATTTTTTTTAAGTATAACCATCTGTGAAATGTTTCACCGACGGTTTGTAGTTGGAACCATCTGTGATATTTTTTTTACTATTACAGGAAACCAGCTACTTCTCAAATATGCTATAAATTACAAGAATGATACACACACACAAAATCTTCTCCAGCCACTTGATATGGTCCAGAATGCGCTCCAACTTCAACTCCAGCATATTTAGCCTCTGCTCTAGCACAACTTCTATTCTCTGCTCCAGCCCATAATCCATCATTTGCCTTGTATTGCTGCGCTCCCTTGCTCTATCCATGGTGTCTGCCCACTGGAAATATTGACATCCTACAGCCTACAGAAACGTACAAATACCAAAACAGCACACACATTTCATAGCTATTGGAGAAACATCCAAACCGCAAGAAATCAAACTCAAGTTTACTTACTGAGAAATAAGGACATTTGTAAAACACCCGACCAGTATTCCCCTCGGTGTTGGCGTAGAACACATTTGCTTGCACACGGCAGTTAGGGCAATCCACCCGCCTAGCAGTGGCTAGCGCTAGGGCCCTCTGATTTAGTGAGCTTGACGCCTCAGACATATGGCCCTCACTCAAGAGGAGGAGATGAGGTGAGGTGGGACTAGAAGGAGAAAGAGCTGAGCTCAGCTACTAGAGAAAGATGAGAAAGCTCAGGATTGACCCTACTTATGCTGGTTGTAGTACTATCACAGGCGGTTTATCGGAACAAACCGTCTGTAATATATAAATATCACAGACGGTTGTTAAAAAGAACCATCTATGATATACAAATTTCATAGACAATTCTTAAATAGAGCCATCTATGATGTCTTTCACAGACATTTTTTTTAATAAGAACCGTCTCTGATAACACACACTCTCCTGACAGCCAATCTTCTTGAACTGGCAGGGGCAGGTCATATCGACCAGCCAGAGAATGCTAATGAATACAATTGCGGTATGACCAGTCCCTGTAAGTTCAAAGAGAAAGGTTGTCGGGAGAGTGTGTTAGCTTCAATGAAGTAGAGCGTGGATATTGTCTCATCACCTCATACTACGAGGACGACAACTGAAAAAAAGATCATGCTTCATCGTGGGCTTCGTTGCTTTCTTAGCTGCACTTGCCATCTTCTTCAAAGCAGCCGAATCAGAGACAAAGGAATACTAACCTTAGATCACCAAGAACAAATAGAAATAGAAGCACACTTGAAAATCTAGGGTATTTCTTTCACCAAATGCGCCTCAGAGCCAGCCGCCTCCTTCAAAGTAGTCGCTACTAGATATATCAGAGACATGTCTCACTTCAGATAGATCAAGATCTGAGGGGATACCAGATATTTAATAGAGAATATCACAGATGGTTATTAATAATAATAACCATCTGTGATAATTCAGAAACTGTCGGTGAGGACTCGTAATACCACAGATGGTTGTTAATTAAAACCATCTGTGATTCTTATTATCGCAGACGATTTTTAATTAGAACCATCTGTGATGTTGAATATCACAGACGATTATTAATACGAACCATCTGTGATGTGTTTCACAGGCGGTTATTAACAAGAACCGTCTCTGATAACGAATGACTGCTTTGAAGAAGACGGCGAGTATGCCTAAAAAAGCAACGAAGTCCATGACAAAGAATGATTTTTTGTGAATGTCCCACGCAAAGATGAGGAGGATGACAAGAGTACGCCCAACCTCATCGAATACACACTCTCCTTGCATCCATACTTCTTGAACTCGCAGGGGTCGGTCATACCGTGGTTGTACCGTTCAGCCAGAGAATGCTAATGAATACAACCACGGTATGACCAGCCCCTGCAAGTTTAAGATGTATGGAAGAAAGATGAGTGTGTTAGCTTCAATGAAGTAGGGTGTGGCTACTGTCTCATCACCTCATACTGCGAGGACGACTACCGAAAAAAAGATCATGCTTCGTGGTGGGCTTCGTTGCTTTCTTAGCCGTACTCGCCATCTTCTTCAAAGTAGCTGCATCCGAGACAAAGGAATACTAACCTTAGATCAGTAAGAATAAATAGAAATACAAGTACACTGGAAAATCTACGGTATTTCTTTCACCAAACGCGCCCCAGAGCCGGCCGCCTCCTTCAAAGTAGTCGCACATATCAGTGACATTTCTCACTTCTGATAGATCTAGATCTGAGGGAAGGACCATATATTTAATGGCCAATATCACAGACGGTTATTCTTAAGAACCGTCCGTGATAAGTGAAAGTTCACAAACGGTTATTGTTAAGAACCGTCTGTGATACTCATCACAGACGGTTATATTTATGAACCGTCTGTGAAGGTTCTTCACAAGAACCGTGGAGGACTACGATGATCACAGACGGTGGTTATTTAAAACCGTATGTGTTACGTATCACAGATGGTTTTTTTAAGAATAGTCTATGATATTCGTAATTAAATATCTTATCCTCCCGACTCCAGATTGATCTGTCTCTGATATGCGGCTGCTTTGAAGGAGGCGGCCTGCTCTGGCGCGTTTGGTGAAAGAATTAAATAAAGTAGATTTGCAAGTGTGCTGGTATATCTATTTATTCTTGGTGATCAAAGGTTAGTATTTGCTTCTAATTATATGCATTATAATCTAGAGAGATGCATGGATGATATCTAGGTTTATCGTCCAAGGAGTTTATTGGCAGTTAAGATTTACAATAGAACAATGAGCAGCATGTATATATACATTCACTTGTCCTGTATTGTATAAAATAATATTGTTTACATCATAGTAATCCTTAGTTATGACGATCTGTAATCCTTAAATTTATATTTGCCCTGGGTTGATCGCTATTCAATTTGTTACGTGCGTAGCGCAGATGGACCGAAGCCGGATGTACGTTGAGAACCGTGTGAGTGAAGAGTACATTGATGGCGTGTCTGCTTTTAAAAGAGCTACCGAGCAGGATATGTTGAAGAAGGGGGTAAAATTTATGTATTGTCCATGCATCGATTGCGATAATCTGAAAATGTTTACCAACCCAGCGCAGATCGAAGGGAACTTGATTCGAAGGGGTTTCAAAAAGGAGTATACATGTTGGACCAGTCACGGTGAGGAGCAGATTATACCGGAAGGTAGTAACATCGTCGAGGGAGACAACGGTATGCCGGATGTGGACTATGCTTTCGATGAGGTTAGGTCGTACGATGACAATCTGGATCAGATGCTAGGCGATGCAGAAGGGGACTACATTGATAGAGAGTTTGGTAGATTCGAGGGCTTAATGGAGGACTCGGGGAAACCTTTGTTCCTGGGCTGCAAGCCGGAATACACAAGGTTGTCCTCCGTGCTTGAACAGTTCAAATTGAAGGCAAGCAATGGTTGGTCTGACAAGAGTTTCACGATGTTACTAGGTCTCCTAGCGGACATCCTTCCAGAGGGAAACGTGTTGCCCAGAACTACCTACCAAGCCAAGAAGATTCTTTGTCCATTGGGAATGGAAGTAGAAAGAATACATGCATGCCCGAATGATTGTATCCTCTACCGTAAAGAGTATGCAGATATGCATGTATGTCTAGTGTGCAAAGCATCCCAATACAAGCCTAAGAATCACTCCGATGACGGCGAGGGCATCGATGTGAAGGAAGGACCTCCTGCTAAGGTGTTGTGGTATCTGCCTATAATTTTCCATTTGAAGCGTTTATTTGTGAACCCAAAGCATGCAAGATTGCTGCGTTGGCACTCGGAGGAGCGTAAGAAAGATGGAAAGATAAGACACCCTGCTGATTCTGCCCAGTGGAGAAACTTTGATAGGAGCTTCGAAGACTTCGGTGTGGAACCGAGGAATATAAGGTTTGGGTTGAGTACAGATGGAATGAATCCTTTCGGTAACATGAGCAAATTTATATAGCACTGCCCGTGAATCTATGTATGTACAACCTTCCTCCTTGGCTGTGTATGAAGTGAAAGTACATTTTGATGTCCCTACTTATCCAAGGGTTGAAGCAACCTAGGAACGATATTGATGTGTACCTAGCACCATTGCTGGAAGATCTTGTGACATTGTGGAACAAAGGGGTACATGTATGGGATGCGTACAAACGAGAGAACTTCACTTTACGCGCCATGTTGTTCTGCACCATCAATGATTTTTCTACCCTTAGTAACCTGTCGGGGTTCAGTACAAAAGGAGTCAAAGCATATCCGCATTACTTACATGATACTGAGAGTGTGTGGCTGAACAACTTGCACAAAACTGTGTACACGTGTCATCGTAGGTTCCTTCCCAGGTATCACCCATACCGCAAGATGAAGAAACAATTCGACGAAAATAAGGAAGACGGTTCAGCTCCAAGGGCTTTTAGAGGGAAAGAGATCTATGATATGGTTAAGGATATCGATGTTGTGCTTGGAAAGGGACGTAAATTGAGGACCCGTCAGAAGAATATATGGAAGAAGCGATCAATTTTTTGGGACTTACCTTATTAGGAGCACTTAGAAGTTCACAACTGCATCGACGTCATGCACGTGGAGAAGAATGTATGTGATAGCTTGATTGGTCTCTTACTGAACATTCGTGACAAAACAAAGGATGGTGTCAACGCATGATGTCGGACCCAGGATTAACACCCCAAATCCTTTGTACATTTCTGAACTAGTCCCATGATCAGTAGCTAGTTCACACAGTAAACAGATATGGTAACATCCATAAATCGCATAATATTATTAATAATCCATAGAGTTTATTACAAAAGAGGCTTACAAGCCAACAATAAAGAACACAACGGAAGACGAAGAAGATGTAGTAGAGTCCAGTTAATCTGCCACAGGCGATCAACTGGGGTAGCAGCCTAGTCGTCGAGATCTACACCGGTAGCAAAGTCCTTCTCCTCTGAAATTTATTTGCATGAAGCAAGTATGAGCACAACTACCGTGCTCGCAAGTTACACCCATCAAGTAACATATTGAATGCATGCATACAAGGGTATCTCAAAGGAAGGCTTACTGGTTAAATTTGCATAAAGCGATGTTTTCTTTAAATACTTGTACTAAGTTCCAAAGCAGTTATTCCATAACTAAAATTTATTTTATAAATTCAAGTTTTATAGTCAGATAACATTCACACAAGAATGGTGAAGGATACCCTCATATCACATGGCTTCCTGCCCAATTCCCATTTGGATAAACCAATTGACAAAGTCTTTTAAAAACAAAATCAAAGTCTAACTTTGAGTGGCTTTGCTAGCATGTCCATGACCGTGGACACGGCTATTCGAATAGTTTGTCCGGCATAATTCTATGCCACCGCTCACTACCATAGGTAAGCGGTCTAGAGCACGTGCCAAGGCCTTTACAATGCGCCATTCCACCGTAGTCCCCCCTCGCTAAGGTTTCGCCCCCCTTTGGATTGAAATCCGCCGGGTTCATAGAGCCCCCTCTTGCGCCAGGTGGGACTAACGTAGGTCTTAACATGACTACCCACTGCTTCTGAAGGGAACAACCATGATGGAACATTGAAAATTAGTCAGCCAGGTCCTGCCCATACTCGGTACATGTGGTAGTATGGTTGTGGCTTAGCAAGATGCGGCTTGAAGACCGGTCCTTAACTAACTTGGACGACTTTCCAAATCACCCCTGGGCCTCAACCTTGACTAAGTTGAACCCGTGCATTAACATGCACCAACCAATCAACCATTTCGCCCAAGTACAAACCATCATTTTATTTCATTTTTCAAAGCATTTATAAACTTCCATAACACTCCAATGCTATGGGTACAATTTAAACAATATTTAATTTTTGGTTGAAATTCCCCAAATCAAACATTTTTGGTCTAAGCATGTCTTTGCATCATATTTTCAAATAATCCTAGTTCATACTATTTTATCAACTAGGTTTTATCTAGGGTGACAATAGATTCGATTCAAATATCAACATTGGCCATACAAAGGATTTAGGCATAACTATACATTTAAAACAGGAATTTAAATTACTGAATATAAATAGCATGCAGTAATAATTTAAAGCAGAATTTAAATAATTTGAAATAATGGGTTCAAATATGATCAAAGGTATAACTTGCCTTGCTCAATTGGTTGTTCTCAAACGGCGTCGAAATCTGACTCTCCGAAGTCGTCGAATTCTATACGTGAAAATAAGCCAAATTCAAACAAAATTCAAATAAATAATTAAATGAACTCTAAATTAAATAATTTTAGTTTAGTTGGCTAGATATTGAATTTATATGAATTTAGAAATTTAAATCGATGAAATTGGAGTTCGTATGAAGGAGAACGAACCCTGGGAAGTTTCAAAACACATGAAATGATGAAATTGGATTTTCCCGAATTAATTTCCTAAAGGAAAATCGAGATTATGACGTCAGCCCTCCGAAAAAGGATTTTCCGGTTTTCCGGCCGAATTATTTTCAACTGAAAATCTTGGAGTCTATGACAGGTGTACCCCTTGGTCAAAGACCAAGTCCATGGGATGGTCAAATGACCACGGTGGACACGGTCTACCAGAACAATGCACGTGAGGGTGGGTGCGGCTGAGGTGGCACATGTGGCGCCACGTAGGCAAAAAAATGGGTGACGTGGCATACGCGTGGCCACGATGTGGCAGTGCCACGTCAGCATAGGAGGCGGCAGCGCTCGGGACCATGCTCGCCGGCGCGTTGCGCCATGGCGAGGTCCGGCGATGGCCTCAACGGCAAGAGGGACGACGGGGAACGTGTTGCTCACCATAGCAGCGCTCGGGCGCGACAGGAACGGTGACGGCGAGGGCGATGGCGGTGGTGAGGATTGACCTCCGGTGGTGCGGGCGATGCGGCGGGTCTCCAGCGAGGGCAACGTGCGCACGGCGTAGGCGTTGAGGTAGCGATGCTAAATTCGGGGTCGGCGGGGGCGGAGCGGCTTGGATGGCGCCGGCGATGAGGAAGAAAGGGTGCTCGGCCGGGGATCTTCAAACTCAAAATCCGGCGATACCGAGAGGGGAGAGGAGGAGTGGGTGGTGGTGTCGGGTTGAGTGGAGAGAGGCACTCCCGAGGCTCCCTTTTATAGGGGCCGAGGGGGGCAAGGGGAGGAGATCGGGGTGGCGGTGGTCACGGCGGCCATTGCGGAGTCACGGTGAATGCATGCGCGAGATTGGGGGAGATGACCGGGAATGGGGCGGCGTGATGAGGGGGCTTTAATGCGCGCGCGTGTGTGGAAGGAGGGGGAGGAAATCACGATGTGATTGGAGCTCCACCTACGCGTCCATGGTGGCAGCTTGGCTTGTCCCCGCGGAGAAGAAGGGCGTGGAGAAGACACGGGCGGGGCCCAAATGGCGGTGACGGCCGAAAAGGAAAGGGGCGGGCGCGGTTTTAGACCGTTGGATTTTAATCCAACGGTTGCGATAAAGGCGGTGGCGTGCGGGCGTTGGGCCGAATGGGCCGGTGCACATGTGGTAGGAATGGGCCAAGGAGGAATTCGACCCAAAGAGGGATTTGATTTTTTAAATTGATTTAGGAATTAAAATAATCGAGTTAATTCAAAAAGGGTTTAGAAAATAGCAAAAATAGTCCAACAATTCTAGAAAAATTCACAGAACTTTCTAGAGTTATTTTGGACTTAATAAAATTATTTCAAGTTAAAATTGGTACTAATTTTTTAACATAATTTAATTTGGCTTTAAAATAACTAGGGAAAAGCTTTTAAAATTCTAGAAATTAATTAAGTTTTTATTTTTCAAATTTAACTCAAATAAAACTTTGAAAACTTTAATAAACTTTACTTTTGACTTTTAAAACTTCAGAAATTCAAATAAAGAAAATAAACTCTTTCAAATTTTAGGAAATCCAATAAAATAATAACTTTATTAATTTTTAATTTGGTAACAGAACTTTAGGATGTTACACACGATGTGACTTGGTTAATATGAACATAAGGAGCAAGTTAGCACCGAAATAGACCGATAAAGGATGAACGTACCTTCCCTCAGTTTGCTACACTCTGTCCAAGGCCGAGAGAAAGGAACTGTGTCAGAGCTTATATGGTGTGAAAGTTCCGTCCGGTTACTCCGCCAGCATGAAGAAACTTGTTTCTATGGAAGATTTGAAATTAATTGGTATGAAGTCACATGATTGTCATGTGCTAATGACACAAATGCTTCCTATTGTAATTAGAAGTATTTTGCCGAACAAGGTCCGAGTGGCAATCATGAGGCTATGTTATTTCTTTAACTCAATTGCTCAGAAGGTCATCGATCCCGAAGGACTAGATGCGCTGCAGGCTGAGGTGGTGACGACTCTATGTCATCTTGAGATGTATTTCCCTCCGTTATTTTTTGATATCACGGTCCATCTTACTGTTCACCTTGTGAAAGAGACAAAGATACGTGGCCCTGTGTTCCTACATCATATGCACTTGTTCAAGAGGTACATGGGAATTCTCAAGTCCGATGTACGGCACTGATCTCGGGTGGAGGGCAGCATCATTGAAGGTTATGCAACCGAAGAAGTCATTGAGTTCTGCGTCGACTACATAGCTCAGGTGGAACCGATAGGTGTGCCTCTATCTCGTCATGAGGGGAGGCTGGAGGTTATCAGCACCATCGGAAGGAAAGCAATCACTCCCGATTTAGACGCATACGGTCAAGCCCATTTCACGGTCTTGCAACACATGACCGAAGTGTCTCCGTACATCGACGAGCACAAAGACATGGTACACCAACAGAATCCAGGCCGGTCGGAGGTTTGGATCACAAGAGAGTGAAGGGATACGGGGTAGGCTACGATAGCTACAAATAAAAATCTACCACGCAAACCAGGAAGCCAAGCAAGTAGATGATCATAGATCGTTACCGCCAGACGCGCAGAGCAGCAGAAGAAGGGTTGGAACAGCCTGGTCCAACGAAGAGCGCGCTGATGTAGAGGTGGTAGCCGATCGTCCACGTCCAGCAAGCTCTGCAATTCCTCGTGAAGATCGCGGATCGTCCTCAAGCGCGACAATCGTAGTAGCGCCTCTATGGTATCCACACGCCCGAGGCACGAACAATCAGACGCCGGTGTGCGGCCACCAATCGCCTGAGCAAGGCTCTCAAGAAGATGGCGGCTAGGGTTTCAGTAGGGCAACTCGCGTCAACCCACACCTACCAACAGCCTCATGCATCTTCCTTCATTTGAAATGTCCGAGTATAATTTTTTGGAATAACGTAGGTCGTTTAGCGCCCATGTTGACGGGGAGGGACACACAACGAACTACGCGCTACACTGCGACATAGGACTAAATTTCCTATACCCGCTACAACACAATAATCCTATATCACATTTTGTAATCTGGCTTCTCGAACTGACTATATACATACATATATATATATATATATATATATATATATATATATATATATATATATATATATATATATATCCTATATCACACTTCTATTTTTGCAGTGCCACCAGCAACTACAACAAGGCGAAGTATGTGCATTTTACGTTTGTCGTCATATGATGGAAATCATGAGTGCTAAGACGAAGGATCCAGAGGTTTGTCAGTCAATCCTATATAGTTATGAATTTAAATATATATATGCTTACTACTTTACTATTGCTAGCGACAGGGAATGACAATCGAACAAAGTGCCTACCATCTGGACTTACTTGCGGACATTAGAGCAGAGCTCGCCATTTTCATCCAGGGGAGATCATTAGCCAGAAAGGAGAGTTTTTCATTAGCTAGAAAGGAGAGTTTTACTCTGGCGACATCGATTTGTTGTAATGCACTTTGAGTTGTAATTCAAATCACTTTTGTAATTGATATTGAGTTTTTAAATCACTTTGAGTTGTTCTATATCAAAACAATTGTGATATATCTGTTTTCTGCTTGCTTGTTTTCAGAGGGCATGGCTAGCATTACCTGAGGCTAGCCGAAACACCTAAAAACAGTATGTGAATGTAAACTATCATAGACGGTTACCACAAAAAATCGTCTGTGAATACATACTATCACAGACAGCTACCACCAATAAACCGTCTGTGCTATGTATACTATCATAGACGGTTACCACACAAAACAGTCTGTGAATGGATACTATCACAGACGGCTACCACCAATAAACCGTCTGTGATATCTATATAATTACAGATGGCTACCATTGAAAACCGTCTGTGATATCTTTGATATCACAGACGGCTACTACCAAAAACCGTCGGTGATATACGACATATCACAGACGGCTTTTACCAAAAACCGTATGTGATATTTCTTATATCACAGACGGTTATTGTTACTAACTGTCTGTGTTATATATAGAATCATAGACGGTTATTGTTACTAACCGTCTGTGTTATATATACAATCACAGACGGTTGGTATAGATAACCGTCTGTGATAGTTGGTTTTCACAGACAGTTGGTCTATATAACCATCTGTGATAGTTGGTCTTCATAGACGGTGTATACCAGAAACTGTCTGAGTTGTTATTATCATAGACAGCTCAAAAACCGTCTGTGATAACCGGCGGTTATCACAGACACATAAAGTCAGACGGTTCAGATACCGTCTGTGATGACGGTTAAGAACTGTATGCGATGACCTTTTCTGTAGTAGTGAGTTGATGTGCACTGCCTAATGCTTGCAACCATGAACTCTGAGCTTCATAAGCAATATGAGACCACAGATGTTTACAATATGATTGTAGGTCTGAAGGGTATGTTTCAGGATCATGCAAGGGCAGAGAGGTTTAACACCTCTAAGGCATTGTTTTCTTGTAGGCTGTCAGAAGGTAACCCAGTTAGTCCTCATGTGATCAAAATGATTGGTCTCATTGAGAGCTTGGAAAAGCTTGGTTTTCCCCTTAGCTAAGAGTTGGCTACTGATGTGATTCTTCAATCGCTCCTTGCGAGCTTTGAGCTTGTCATATTGAATTTTCATATGAATGGCATGGAGAAGTCAATGACCAAGTTGCATGGCATGCTTAAGAGTGCTGAGGAGAGCATCAAGAAAAGTTCCAATCATGTGATGATGGTTCAAAAGACTACTAACTTCAAGAAGAAGAGTAAGTCAGGAAAGGGTAAAGGCAAAGGAAAGACTCAAGATGAGATCGAGAGTCTCAAGGCTAAGCTTAAGAAGCTTAAGTTGGGTCCTGAACCTGACACAGAATGTTACCATTGTCATGAGACTGGGTATTGGAAGAGAAATTGCAAGAAGTACTTGGCAGAGACGAAAAAGAACAACGGAAGTAAGACTTCCAGTTTAGGTATAAATGTTATACAAATTAATCTTGCCACTTCTCCGACCAGTTCTTGGTTATTTGATATCGGATCGGTTGCCCATATTTGCAATTCGATGTAGGGGCTGATAAGGAGTAGAAGTTTGGCAAGAGGAGATGTTGATCTTCGGGTGGGCAATGGAACAAGAGTTGTTGCATTAGTTATTGGAACTTCACCATTAGCTTTACCTTTAGGATTGGTTATGGAATTAAATAATTGTTATTATGTTCCAGCCTTAAGCAAAAACATTATTTCTGCTTCATGCTTAGGAGCAGAAGGTTATGAGTTCAGAATAAAGAACAATTGTTGTTCAATTTATTTCGAAGATATGCTTTATGGCCATGCTCTATTAGTGAATGGATTGTATGTTTTTAATCTTGAGGGTATGCCTATCTATAACGTTAATGCTAAGATACTTCAACCTAATGAAATGAATCCCACTTTTATTTGGCATTGTCGTCTAGGTCATATAAATGAGAATCACATGATGAAGCTCCATAAAGATGGTGTTCTAAACTCATTTGATTTTGAATAATTTGAAACATGTGAATCCTGTTTACTTGGCAAGATGACAAAGACGCCTTTCACAACCAGAGGTGAAAGGGCGGGTGACTTGTTGGCCCTTGTACATACGGATGTATGTGGGCCAATGAGCACTTCGGCCAGAGGTGGTTTTCAGTGCTTCATAACCTTTACTGATGACTTTAGTAGATATGACTATATCTACTTAATGAGGCATAAGTCTGAATCCTTTGAAAAGTTCAAAGAATTTCAGAATGAGGTACAGAATCAACTTGTTAAGATAATCAGATGTCTACGATCTGATCATGGAGGTGAATATTTGAGCCATGAGTTTAGTGATCATGTAAAGAAGTGTAGAATTGTTCCACAACTCACTCCGTCGGGAACGCCTCAATGGAATGGGGTGTCTGAACAACGGAACTGAACATTGTTGGACATGGTTCGGTCAATGATGAGCCAATCTGATCTTCCATTGCAATTCTGGGGATACGCTCTAGAAACAGCAGCTATCACTTTAAATAGGGTTCCATCAAAAACAGTAGCGAAGACACCATATGAGATATGGACTGGGAAATATCCTGGATTGTCTTTTCTAAAGATATGGGGTTGTGAGGTTTATGTAAAATGTTTGACATTTCATAAACTCACACCCAAGTCTGATAAGTGTTTCTTTGTGGGGTATCCTAAGGAAACTAAAGGATATTATTTTTTATAATCGGGTTGATAACAAAGTGTTTGTTGTCCGTAATGGTGTCTTCTTGGAGAAAGAGTTTCTTTCCAAAGGAGTCAGTGGGAGCAAGGTGCAACTCAAAAAAAATTCAGGAAGCATTTGAAAATGTTTCAACTCCTACTGAGCCTCTACAGGATGAACAAAATGTTGTTAAACCTGTAGATGAGGCAACAACCCCACGAAGATCTAAAAGACCACATTAATTGCCTATAAGGTATGGGCACGATGAAGTAGTCAAAGGGTTTGACTTCATCAAGAACGAAGAAGAACCTTGTGTTTACAAAAAGGTTAGTGGGAGCAAGCTTGTGTTTCTGATCTTGTATGTGGATGATATACTACTGATCGAAAATGATATTCCAATGCTTGAATCTGTTAAAACTTCATTAAGAAATAGTTTCTCGATGAAAGATTTAAGAGATGCAGCATATATTCTTGGTATAAGGATCTATAGAGATAGATCTAAGAGGCTAATTGGATTAAGCCAAGATGTATACATTGACAAGGTGTTGAAACGGTTCAACTTGCAAGATTCCAAGAAAGGTTTCTTGCCTATGTCACATGGTATTAATCTTAGCAAGGGTCAGTGTCCTACGACCACTGATGAGCGAGACAAAAGGAGTACAATCCCATATGCTTCGGCTATAGGATCTATCATGTATGCCATGCTGTGTACACGACCAGATGTGTCGTATGCTCTAAGTGTTACGAGCAGATATCAATCAGATTCAGGTGAAGGTCACTAGATAACAGTCAAGAATATCCTTAAGTACTTGAGAAGGACTAAAGATGCATTCCTTGTTTATGGGGTGAGGAAGAGCTAGTCGTAAATGGATACACCGATGCTAGCTTCTAAACCGACAAGGATGATTTCAGATCACAGTCAGGGTTTGTGTTTTGTTTGAATAGAGGAGCAGTGAGCTGGAAAAGTTCCAAGCAAGGAACGATTGCTGATTCTACAATAGAGGCTGAGTATATTGCAGCTTCGAAAGCTACAAAAGAGGCCGTGTGGATTAGCAAGTTCATTAATGAACTGGGTGTGATTTTGAGTGCTTCTAGTCTAAAGGATCTCTATTGTGATAATAGTGGAGCCATTGCACAAGCTAAGGAGCCTAGATCACATCAAAAGTCCAAACACATACTTCGACGATATCACATTATTCGTGAGATCGTTGAAAGAGGTGATGTGAAGATATGCAAAGTGCATACAAATTTGAATATTGCTAATCCGTTGACAAAGCCTCTCCCGCAACCTAAGCATGACGCACACACAAGAGCTATGGGTATTCGATACCTGTATAATTGACTCTAGTGCAAATGGGAGACTGTTGGTGATATGCCCTAGAGGCAATCATAGAGATTATTGTATCACGTCTATGTTTATGAGTTATCGAATAAATGTTATTCTGTTCCTTGAATGAATCATTGGTTATAAAGATTAACAAGTATGTGACTTGTTGTTGAAGCTCTTTTACCATATATGATGTCATTCTAAAAGTATCTCTGGTCGGATGCCACTGATCGGAACATCAGTGATCCTATCGACCAGCACATGTATTGATTGATGACCATGCTTCACCGGTCATGGATATAGGGATATAGAATCAATAATGTGAGCACATGTTGGAAAACATGGTGTTGGATTGACCCACCTTGAGACACTATTGAGATTGTTATGATTCTAAGTGTCATTAGTTGGTCTCAAGCAATGATGATGTATAATCCTTAGACCTGAGATCAGTATGGTTCCCTACATGTGTAATAGCACTCTTAGGGGTTGCCAAATGCTACTCGTAACTGGGTAGTTATAAAGGTAGCTTTCGGGTATGTTACGAAATATGCGGAGGGATGTGACTGATTGGATATAAGATTTGCCCCTCCTAACATAACAGGAGAGATGTCTCTAGGCCCCTCGAAGTGGTCGGATAAAGAAAGTGCATGACCATGCCACTGGTGGTCGAAGAGTTCGGCCACATAAGGTTATCCGACACTCGATCGAGAAAGTGTTGAACAGTCCATGGATGGCACCACATCTCGCCTGGAGTTCAACCAGATATCATGAGGCAAAGGGAGAATACACGAGAAGGTCTTTCAGAGCGATCAGATACAGACTAGTCGTATGGAGATACGAGCTGGTCGTAGACTGGTCGAATGGAATCACAGAGTGGTCGAAACCTAGTCGTAAGAAGTTACGAACTAGTTGTGACCAAATACGACCTGGTCGTAAGCGATGAGGACCTGGTCGTAGATCATATTGCATTAAGGTTCATCCGATATAATTTGTGTGTATTCGAGAATCGTTATGTCCTGCTAGGTGCCGCTAACGACTAATGGTCGGAAAGGTGTTTCCGAGTCATAATCGAATACGCATAAACCTAATGGGTCACACACTTAACGGGTTGGAACAAACTAGTATGAATACGATTTGTCAAATGTGTTCGGATAGGATCCGTCACAAGCACTATATAAGGAGATGCTTGAGGCTATTGGAAGGGTTGATATGTCGAACCCGGGAGCGAAGGATCCCGGATTCTCTGTGAAACACACACTAGTCCAGGAACAGCTAGTGTACACGGTCAATAAAGTGGATAACATACCATACAACGTCATTCATTGAAATACTTGAGGTTTGATACAAAAGGGGCATAAAGCCAAAGAGCAAAATACAGCGAAAGCCAAAGCAGTAAGGTAGACCACACGATTCGCCACAGGCAATCGTCTAGAGGGCGTAGCCTAGTCGTCCAAGTTCTCATTATCCTCGTAGTATTCTTCTCCTGATCAACAATTTATTAAGCAAGGTGAGTACAAATGAATGTACTCCTCAGGTTACACCCAATGTAACAGAATTATAATGCATGCAAGGATTCAACAAAGGGGAGGCTTACATGGCTCAATTTGCATAAAGTGATATTTTTCATTTAAATACTCATACTAAGTTCTAAAGCAGTTTATTCTATAATTAAAATTTGTTTTCTAAATATCAAGTTTTATAGTCAGATAACATTCATTGTTAAGTGGTGAAGGATATCCTCCTATTACATGGCTAACCGCCCAATTTCCCATTTAGATAGAAATCCAAAACCAATTAATAAAGTCTTTTAAAATCAAAACCAAAATCTAACTTGGAGTGGCTTTGCTAGCATGTCCATGACCGTGGACACGGCTATTTGAATAGTTTTACATTCGGCAGAGGTGGTACAACTTTACCCACAAGAGATAATTGACTTATAATGTACGTCTGACACACTATCGAAGGTGTGCGACTAAGTCATTATCACGAAGCCATTACAATGCATTATCTCACCATAGACCCACCTCGCTAAGGTTTCGCCCCATTTGGATAGAGACCCGCCGGGTTCAGGTCCCCTCTTGCGCCAGGTGGGAATGCATAAAAGTAGGTCATAAAAGACACCCACGCAACCGGATGGTGCAACCATGGTGAAATAATACAAATTATTTAGCTAGGTCCTGCCCACACATGACATGTGGTAGTACGACGGGGCTCAGCAAGATGCGGCTCAAAGACTAATCCTTAATTGACTTGGGCGACATTCGATAAAACCCATGGGTCTCGATCATAGAAATGATTCGATCCCGTGCAAGAACATGCACCATCCAAACATCCATTTCGCCCAAGTCTGAACCAATTTTCATTTTATTTAACAAGTTAAAACATTTCAAAGATTTCTATGGTATAGACATACCATAACATTGTTCAAATCATAATTGAATTTTTGGTTAATTTCCCAAAGTAAACATTTTGGTCTAAGCATAGGGTTTTTCAATATGTTCTAGATCATACTAATGTATCAACTAGATTTTAACTAAGGTATCAAGAAATGATTATTTTGACAACAAAGTTTGGCTATACAAAGGAATATGGAATAATTATAAGCTTAAAACAGGAATTTAAACTACTTGAATTTAAATAAGCATGCAATAATAATTTAAAATAGAATTTAAATAATTTAAAATAATGGGATTCAAAATGATCAATGATGTAACTTACCTTGCTCCATTGCTTGAGGATCTACTTCTTCGCAATATTCGGGTTCCCTGGAGTTGTTGAAATCTACATGCGAAAAGGAGCAAAATTCAAATAATACTCAAATGAACTCCAAATCAAATAATTTTAGTATGGATAGGTAGATCTTGATTTTAGATGAATTTAGATATTTGAATCGCTCGAATCGGAGTTCGAACGGAGACGTTATGGCCTTCGGAAGATTGCGAATACATGAAATGATAAAAGAAAAGGATTTTCGGAATTTCCAGATTTATTTTAATTCAAAAAAGGGGTGGAGCCACTGATGCGTGGGGCCCGCGGCACTGTGGTACGGCCACGCGCGCGTGATAGCTACGCGGGCCACGTCAGCGCTAGGCTGAGGTGGCGCCTAGGTGGTGGTGAGCTAGAGGTGAGGTGGCGCCACGTCGGGCGGGCGATGGCGGCGCTGGTCATTCTGTTGCTCGCCGGCGCTTCGCACCGTGGCAAGCCCAATGGGTGGTGGGAACGTGAAGAGGGGTGCGCTGTGAACTCAGGACGCACCAAAACGGCGGTAGGTGGTGGAGAGGTGGCCGATAGCGATGATGAAAAGCAGTGGCGGTGGCGGCTCGAAGGTGACGACGGTGCTCCGGTGGGGGAGAGAGGAGGCGGGTGCATGCACCAGGTGCACCACGACGAGGCGGTGCCAACAGCGAAGGTGAAGGTGGCCGGAGAGGCTCCACGGTGGAAGGAGCTTCGGCCGCAGAGCTTCGCCTGTGAAATACGGAGCGGCGAGGACAAGAGAGAGAAGCGGAGGAGAGGGGAAAGAGAGAGGAGGGGAAGGGGCGTTTGGTGTGCTCTTTTATAGGCGGCGGGGAGGAGCGGAGTGGCGGTTTCGACGGGCGGGCGCACGAGCGGATCTTTGGGTTGGCACAGAGTGATGGGAGCTTATGTGCTCGGAAATTCATGAGGGGATGGCACGGGGGTCTTGTGGGCGTGAGTGCCGTGCATTAAATGCGCACAATGGGGTGGCAGTGTGCTGGGATGGGGCAGTGAAGTAGCACAGAACACACGCATCTTGTGATCGGCATGTCATGTGGGTGAGGATGACGAAGAGGGCGGTTCTTGATGGTATGCCCCACTTGTCGTGATGCGAACGCGGTGGCTGGTGCAAGTGCTGATGGTGGCCAGACCCGAGCCGGGCTTGCGTGTTGGGTCACAAGGCGAGAAGAGAAATGGGCCAAAGAAATTTGGCCCAAACAGGAAAGGAGGTTTTTAAATGCATTTTGGAATAAAATAATTATTGAAAATGCAAAGGCTTTTTAGAAAATAGTTAAAAGAGTCCAAAAATTTCAAGAAAAATACACAAAAATTCCTTGAGTTATTTGGAACTTAATAAAGTTATTTATAACTATAGTTTAGCTTTTAATTTTCCAAATAAATTATTTTTGACTTTTAGGCAAAAAGGAAAGCCCTTTTTAAAATCCAGAAAATCCAAGAAAATACTTAATGCACTCTTTTTTACTTTAAATGCAATAAAATCCAAAAAATGCAAATAAACCAAGTTTTGATTTAATTGAAGTTCGATTAACTCAAATTAAATTGTTTTTATTTTTCTGAAATTTCAAGTTTAAGCTTTATTAACCAATAAACCAAATGGTTAATTTTAAATTAATATTTTTTTCAAAAAGCTCTGAAAATCAAGATGTTACATGATACACGTGAGTTGCTCCACCGAAACCCTAGCCGCCATCTTCCTAAGAGCTCCGTCGTGTGACTTGGTGCTAGCACACTAGCGTACGATTGTTCCTTCCCTGGCGTGTGGATACCGTAGAGGCACTTTTGCAGTTGCTGATGCGCTTGAGGATGATCCGCGATCTTCACAAGGAACTACAGAGGTTGCTAGAGGAGACGATCGACTCGCGAGGACACTGGCCGATCAACTACGACCAGTACATCGACGTGCTCTTCATTAGACCAAGCTGCTCCAACTCTTCTTCCGCTCTCTACGCGGCTGGTGGTAATGATCTGTGACCATCTTCTTGGTTGGCTTTCTGGTTTACATGGTACAATTTTTGAATTGTAGCTATCGTAGCCTACCCGTATCCATTCAGTGGTATCAGAGCCATCTTGCATAGTTTTTTATCTAGATCGGCCGCATATACTTGATATGTGGTAGTAGTAGATTAGATCTATTACTGGTTGAGTCTGGTAACATAGATCAGTTCATATCAATGGAACGATCTAGACACTGGTCGATTAAATCGATCGGCTTTCGGTGATAGTAGATAGGTTTACGAGGAGGTATGAGCTAAAAGGACCAGATGGTTTATTGCGCTCGTTCACAACCACGCTGCATAATACTCCTACCGGTTGGAATTCCGCCATCGGAGTATGCCGCCGTGCTGGGTATTCGTATCGAGTGTTACAGATAGTATGTGTTCATGTCGCCCGATAGAATTGGATTCTATGCATAACTCATTTTTGCAGGGTTTGATGTGTGTCCAACGGCTAGTTTTATAGCCGTTGGAGCAAGGGCGGTCTGACCGGCCATTGGTTGGCGATCAGACTGGGGTTCCCTGATTTTTCAGCAGATTCTCTTCCAAGCGGCTAGTTTTTGTGTGTGGGTTATAAATACCCACCTTGGTCAGTTTTGGCAGTTGTTGCTGGTGCCATATTCATTTCCTTGAGCAAAGTACAAGCTCTCCATTCTCTTATGTGCATGTGTTGCACCTAGTGAGCTTAGAGAGCAAATGCTAAGTGCATGTGTTGCATTAGGTAGTGGATTGTGTATGTATTGAGCTTAGACACTTGATTCGTTCAAACAAGTGTCTCCGACTTGTTACTCTTGGTGTTTTCCGACACCTAGATGGCTTAGAGGAGTTGCGCCGGTGATCTTCTCAAAGAAGGTTGTGAGAAGACCCGGGCAGTTGTGAGTGGTTTGGTGCTCGCAATCTCCGGAGTGAAGGAAGAGCAACCCCGAGTGGATTGAGATCTTGGTTCGAGTTGTGAACCAGTCAAATTTGGTTGGACTTACCTCGGAGGTGTTGGCTCAATTTGTGGAGCCGATCCAACATGGTTGGGCTTACCTCAACGTGGATTAGAGGAGACCGACAAGTCTCCGAATACCACGGTAAAACATCATTGTGTCATTGTGGTATGCCTTCTTGTGCTTTACTTTATTGCAATTTACATTCTTAGAATTAAATTGCTTACATATCTCTGTATGAATGCTATCGTTATCAATAGTCTTATATTGTTGGTGCACTTAGTAAAGACTAGTTGATTTAGGTTTTAATTGAGCAAAACCGAATTAATTTACAATTTCGCATAAAACTCAGTTTTAGCGAAAATATTTTAAAACCACCTATTCACCCCCTCTAGTCGGCCTCCTCGATCTTACAAACCCAACTGTGGGAGGTAGTGCCATATACACCAATCTGCACCCCTGCTGTTGGTGAGGCCCACCGCTTTGACCTTCCGAGCCGAGTCCTCCTGTGCTAGCTGCACGCGGATAGAGCTGTCGCCGATGGGACCCACCGGCAGAACCAACTGAGCCACTGCCTTGGCCTCTGTAGCCGCTGTGTCCTACGCCTACATGTGCATGGGGCCCTCTAGCTGAAACTCCAGAGCCGTTGCCTCGGCCTCTGTCAGCATTTGCGCCAGCTACTGCACCTGTATTTGCGTGGGGCCTGTGTGCATGCGACGCACCACCTGGTCCTCTGGAACTGCTGCCCCCATGCCAGCATTTACGCCTGTATGCCTGTGGGGTCCGCCGCATTGACTAGCTACTCCTCTGCCCGCTGCTCTTTCTGCGCTAACCACGTGCGCACCGCCCCTTTTATGTGTGTGGGCTCCACTACCCCTTCTACGCCAGGGAGATCAAGAATTTCTTCGGGAAGATCTCCGTGGGAACCGACAGTTGCATCTGCGTCTTCACCAAACACAGAAAAAGAGAAACAACTTTGTTTGTTTTGTTCCATACCTGGCTCGATTCCCCAGTTCCACTCCCCATCTTCTTTAAAAACAATATCGCTGCTGACCTGAATTTTCTGTGTTTCAGGCTCAAACAAGCGATGGGCCTTCCTGCCCAGTTGCACTCCCAGATAAATGATCTGCCTACTCCGGTCATCAAGCTTCTTGGTGTAGGTGTTCACCTTTGAATGTGCAATACAACCAAACACTCGTAGGTGCGCCAGACTTGGCTTCTTTCCTTACCATACTTCATATGGGGTGACCACATCCAGCGCCTTCGTTGCAGCTCTATTGAGGATATAGGCTGCATGTCGTACCGCTTCACCCCAAAATCAACATGGGAGGGACTTTGTCTTCAAAAAACTGCGTGCCATTGCCATCACCATGCGATTCCGCCTCTCTACAACTCTGTTTTGCTGTGGTGGGTACGGAACTATAAAATAGCACTTGATCCCCTTTACTTCACATATCGCCTCAAATTCCTTGGATAGGAATTCCCCTCCATGGTCTGATCTGATGACCTTTCCTTTGTGATCAGATTTGTTCTCAACTTGCGCCACAAATTTCTGGAGTGCCACTTTTGCATCTCCCTTCTTCTTCAGCATGTACACCCACATCGCCCTGGAATAATCATCCACTAAAAGAAAGAAATATCGATTACCTGAGTTAGTGTGGGGTGTGATCGGGCCACATAGATCAATGTGAACCAGCTCCAGCAGGCGTGATGCCCTGTCCTTTGCTTGCACCGGAAACAGGCTCCTTGCTTGCTTTGCCACTAGGCATCCTTCACAAATCTGTGACGGGTGGTTGATCTTAGGTAGCCCGGTCACCATCTTTTTATCAGCCATCCGTTTCAAAGACTGAAAGTTCATATGCCCAAGTCTTGAATGCCATAATCACTCTGGCTCCTCCAAGCTGCTCTTCAGATAAACTAGCTTACAAGTTTTTAGGAAAACTTTGTACAACCGATTCAGGGATCTTTTTATGTTCATCAACAGATCAGTGTTTTTGTCATAGACACGCAAGAACTCATCCTGTAGCTCCATCATGCACCCTTCTTTCGCTAGCTGCCTGAGACTAAGTATGATGTTACACAGACTTGGTATAAAATAAATTTCAGGTAGAAACTTCTGATTGCCGTTTTTGCATTGTAGCAGCATTATTCCTTTGCCTCTTATCTGCACCGTGGTGCTGTCACCAAACTTGACTTTACCCGTAATCTTCTCATCGAGCTCATAGAACATGGAGAGATCTCCCATCATGTGATTGCTTGCTCTATTATCCAAGTACCACAGATCAGTGTGATCGTGGCTGCCTCCCTCCATGTGTAGTTTAGGAACTACGTTCTCCTCATTCAACATCACCATGACCGGCGCCTCTTTGATACATACGGAGAGAAGCAGGGCCGGCTCGTCGTCTTCACAGGCTCGGGTGAGGTTTACCTCCTTCACGCGGTCAACTCCCTTGTGCATCTTCTGAAGCGTCATCCATGCTTCACGTACCGTCTCTTTCCCGATGAGCTGATGCATCATCGAATCTGGCATCGCCTGATAGATCGCAGCAAGCAATGTCTGATCTATCTTGTCATCTACCTCTGTCTTCCCCTTCTGATCGACTGTGCCCCAAACACCTTGGGCGCGCATGTTTGCCTTTATCTTCATTGCCCATACCGGGTAATTATCGGTCGTCGGGAGCAAGGTAGTTAGAATCACGATGCTACTCTTAGAGTCTTACCATTTTACGAACTCACGACAGCCTGTCGGTCCAAATTGCACCGTGGATCGGAATCAGGTAGAATCGTGGTAGAGTCGCGATCCAAATAGTAGAATCATGGTAGAGTCACAATTTTTTTTTTGCATTTTGTTTTTGCAAAATTTTTTAGAGGCTAGGCTTTGCTGATATTTTGTTTTAGATCAAATTTTGTTGATATCAATTTCTGAGAATGAAACTATAAATAAACAAGGAGCATGCAAACTATTATATCAGTGTGGTAATGCTAATACAAATATCTATATTATGACATGAGCAATCTTGAGCTTGATAATGATAAGCTATTTTTATTCCTGGACTATGTCTAGCTGCTTTTAAGGAACATGCAACCGTTGCAATTAGATATTGATTTACAAAAGTTGTGAACATTTCTCATGTAATTGTAGTAAACTAGTCATGGTCATTGGCTGTTCTCCAATAGTTCAGAACTATATCACCCATCATGTCAGTACCATTATGCTATTCTATTGTGCGACAAAAAGTGATTTGTCCCTTTTTCGGTTATAAGTAAGTGGTAAATCATATAAGAATCATGCAAACTTATAGTATAGATGTTAAATATGTGTATTTTTAAAATTCCGTAGAATCGCCGATTCTATGATTCGATACTACAATTCAATTCTACCAGAGGCAAATCGATCCAACTTAGGATCTTGACTCTGACTACCTTGGTCGGGAGAGGATATTGGAGGGGGATCAGCCCATTCCGAGCCTTCGCCTTCTCGCCCATGATTTTCAGGCACTACCAAAATTAATAGACTCTGATACCAATTGTTAGAATTTTTCCTGATCTTCTTTGCTCTGTCCTCTCGCTTCGTTCTAGGGAAACTTCATTCCGGAGAAAATGATCTGCCCGGTCCTTGCGATGCACCCAACTTTGACCGTGGGACCCGCTGGTATTGCCTGCCCCCCCCGCACGAACTGGCCAGGAGCACTCTTTCTCCCTGATACCTTTGATGGTCCTTGTTCTTCCTGACGTGACCCGCTTGGAGTAGCTACGCCTCTTCACGTGATGCACTGGCCTGGCAAAAACAACGCCTCGCCTATGTTCCTGTTGGAGAGAAAAAAGACGCCAAGACAAAACAAAAACAGCGAAAACAGAACCGAAGTTTTTTTTCGGACTGCTGCTCCTCTTTTTTAACTTTTTTATGTATATTTATAGTCAGAACTTTACAGAGATAGAATTAGTATACAATAGTCCATCTCACAGTCCGACTCGTAAACAAAACTACTAAAAACAAGATTAATTCCATCAAAAAGCTGGTGTGTCCTGCTCGGGAAGATGGACACAACACCCTCCATAGCTATCAGGTGAAGGCTACACAGTGATATAGCAAGGAATTGTGCGAGTTATTTTGATAAATCACACATGTAGTAGATGCGTGCGATTCGTGAGAATACCGGAGAGCTTTTGTTTCTCCTATTCGTTCAGTCTGATTTACAGCTGGGACTTGGGCCGTGCTTTTTCGGGCCGGTCCGAAGCACGATCGGTATGGCACGGTCTAAGCACGGTACGGCACGAACGGCAGACCGAGCTAAGCCTGAGAATGCGGCCTGTTGTGTGGCACGACACGGCATGGTTAGTTAGGCCGTGCTTAGGCCGGCCCGACATGAAATAGGCCTAACCTTTCCGTTCTAGCCCAATCCCTCCTTCTCTCAACCTGGCCCAATCTCTCCTCCACCCCGTCCTAGCCCAACCAATAACCCCCCCTCTGCCACCCGGCCTAGCCCAACATCCTCTCGGCCTCCTCAACCCCCAACCCCAACCCCATCACTCTCGAGGCGGGCTCTTTGTCGAGTGCTGTTGCACTCGGCAAAGGCAGCTTTTGCACTCGGCAAAGCCTTTGCCGAGTGCAACACTCGGCAAAGAGCCTCCGTCGAATCCCTTCCCAGAAGGCTGCTTTGCCGAGTGCCAAATTCGGGCACTTTCGGCAAGGCTTTGCCGAGTGCCGTCTTGAGCACTCGACAAAGATTTGACGCCGTCGGCGCCGTCTATTTTTTAAACCTCTTTGCCGAAAGTGCCACAAAGACCGGCACTTTCGACAAAGCGTGTTTTTATTTTTATTTTAAATTTTCTTTGCCGAGTGCAATGGGCATTGCACTTTCAAAGCGTGTTTTTTTATTTTTTAAAATTTTCTTTGCCGAGTGCAATGGGCATTGCACTCGACAAAGCGTGTTTTTTTTTTTTTGGGTTTTTCTTTGCGAGTGCAATGGTCATTGCACTTTCGAAAGCGTGTTTTTTATTTTTTAAAAATTTTCTTTGCGAGTGCAATGGTCATTGCACTCGCAAAGCCACCTCTAAAATTCCTTTTTTTTTGGTTTTTGCTTTTCCATTTAAACAACAATGCATATATATATAATAGAAACCACAATTCAACAAAGAATAAATTACAAACCACATTTATATATTACAAACGACCAAATTTGTCCGAAATCCACAATTTATTACAAACCACAAGTTCATAGTCCACAAGTTCACAAGTTCGATACATAGAAACTACTCATAGCGGCTCACGGCGCGCATACGTCTTGATCCCGGCGACGGTCCGGTGCGGATGGCCCGACTTGCGATCTGGCGACCCTCAGACCTGGTTCGACGCCGCCCCGATGTCCGCCGCACAAAAAGAAGATATTGCACGTGGTGACAAGATAAAAATGTAAGGAGTTTAAAGAAAAGTTGAAAATTTCAAAAACACTCCCGCGCGGGGACGTTTCCAAAACACTCAAAGAAAAACGCGTCGGCGAAGGCCGACAACCACATTTCGACACGAAGGCCGTCACATCAACTAACCCGCACGAAGGCCCACACATCAACAAATCCGCACGAAGGCCATCTCTAGGTTTGACACTAAGCATGAGCACGTAAAGTAAAACATACTCACCGGAGTAGACTGGTGGTGGGCGTGGTGCAAGCAGTGTAGTGGGATCGCCAACCTTGTTGCTCCCCAAGTTGTTGCACGAACTCGAGCAAACCTTCTTGCTTGGGCCTCAACGACTTGTAGCCTCGACGCTTCGGCCTCCCTCGGCCCGCTCAGCCGCCTGCTTCGGCTTCTGGGCCTCTGCTTTGGGCCGGTTCTTGCAGACTTCGACCGCAACATTTGACCCCAATGTTTCAATATTGCGAGCTAAGGAACGTAAAAGTCAAAGAACGATTTAATGAAACTGGAATACTTACAGAGTGCCGCCACTGTTGTCGGCCGTTGGCTTATGGGCACGCTAGAGCTCGTGCTCGCTTGCTTTCGGAGGCGGTTCAGAGGAGGAGTAGAGCCCGTGTTGAGGACGCCGCCGCCAAGCCGTAACCGCCCATGCTTCTTGCCTTCCCCACCCGCATCACGATCTCGGGATCAAGGCGCCTCGGTCCTCGGATCGTAGGCGGCCCAGATCGACCTTGCCGCCTCCGTAAGAAGTGAGGCGGTGTGACGCCATTGGAGTTGGTGTACGCCTCTGGGCCCGTGATCCGGTTGTACTCGATGTTGGACCTTGCCGCCCATGTGGGCGAGCAACGCCGTGAGTTGGCCAATTGGTGGCCACCGCGCGCCGATCGCGAAAAGACAACAACATGTGGTTAGAAATCATGCACTGAGCGGCTAGATTAGACAAATGGTGCGGACTTACATATGTCTTTGCATACTTCTTTGGCCGGCGCCGCCTCGATGGTGAGGGCACTGCATCGGCCTTCGCTGGTCGCTTTTCTCCTGGTGCCCCTTCTGCCATTCCGCGTCCAGCCATTTCTCCACTATAGCAGCCCAGCAATCGGGGTGGGTGGCGCACCAGCTTGGAATCGCCTACAAGCCATCAGAAGATCAAATTAGGCATAGTTAATCTCAAAATAAATCAACAGGAGATGTTTTCTATTTACCTGTAGGTACTGCTCCCTTGTCAGAATCTCTGTCTGTCTCCTCGCCTATGTTTTGTTGATTCTTCTATTACGGTAGGTGGCGTTGTAGTCAACGTCTTTGGAGGCGGCCTCGTAATACAAGTCCGAGACACGCCTTTTACAGAAGCGTAAGCCACCCGATCGCCCTTGCCTCTGGCCTACCGGCATCTGAAGAAGTCCCGCATAAAGACACGAGGTATCCATTATTTTATTTGAAGAATGTCCAATGAATGCAATGAATGCAATGAATTGAGGCTTACCCACAACTCGAAATCACCCGATCCGCCAAGTTTACGTGCGAGCATCGGTGGCGACGAGGGCGTAGTGGTCGAGCGAGGGTACCTCTGGGTCCTCATCCTCCGCGTCCACACCGGCCGTGGAAGTGTTCCTGCACGAAGTCCTGAGATCCCATTGACATTGCGGCGGGACCCCTCCTCCACAAGCATCCGGTTCTGCACAAGTGATCCCATTGACATTAGCTCTTATTATGATTTTTCAACATATCAAATGAAGAACATATGAAGTTACTTACTTATCCCCTCGGGTGCAATCGATGGGCGGCGTTAGGTGCAATCGGTCGCCGGGGCCGGGCCGACCTCGCAAGTAGGGTTTCGAGGCGATTGAGGAAGTCGAACCCTCCCCCTCCTCGGGCGTGTGCGGAACCCCCTCCTCGAGAGCGTGCGGAGCGGGCGTCGTCGTACATCTGCGGACCGCATCCTCGCCATCAGGCGGAGGGACGTCGTCGTCCTAGAAGTCTTGAGAGCCAAGGTCGTGGTTAGTCGACGGCTCCCTTTGGGCTCGCCTCGACCTCCTCTGCCTCTCGGCGTCTCCGCGGTGGCGTGTCCCTCGGTGGCATGTCCTCGGCCGGTGGCGTGTCCTCGGCCGGTGGCGTGTCCCTCGGTCTCGAGTAAGTCGATGACACCTCCTAGTGGGCCCCATCACCGCAATTAAAAAGAATAAACCAAGATAGTACGATAAGCGAGAAGTACTTAGCAAGGGATGCAAAATAAAGAAAATGTAATTACAAAATAACATAGTATTACATGTATTTCTAATATTCTTCATGATCGGGATTATCGGGCGATAGGTATCGTCATCACTATCAAGAGCCTCCAAATCGCCAATGACCTCATCCTCATCGCTATCATTGTCAAGTACAAGTCCGTCAAGCATTTTCAAGTCTCTCGGATCATGCACCTCATCTGCAGCTTCCTCGTCAACAACCCATTCCTCGTCTACTTCCATTTCAATCTCTCGGTTAAGTCTATCTCAAGCATCCTGGTAGCCCTCGTCTTGTTGATAGAACTCCCGTCATCGTGGGTGGGTTCAAGTTGTAATCATCATCGTTTGGGGGAGGACATTTACCATGTGGTGATACCTTGTGCACAATATACCAACCCTGAAGACGTGGGTCGGTTTTGCAAGCATATGGACAATAATAAACTTGCCTGGCTTGTTGAGCCACAATATAGACATCATCTCCTGGATAGAAGGAATCCTGTCTAGTTTCGACTATCCCAAATTTAGGGGACTTTTTCGATACTGCAGGATCAAACCACTGGCATTTGAATATGACTGGCTTAGGTGCTTTTTCACCATGGAATTCGAGCTCGTATATTTCTTCAACTGTGCCATAATAGTCCTCCTGCTCCTCGGGCGAATTACTCGGCGTAAATACTCGAGATTGGTGGTCCTTGGATTGGGCCGACTCTTCTTGTAGCTTGTTGTGTGAAAGCGATATCCATTCACGCCATAAGCGTTAAATGACGAGACCTTATAGTCAAAGCCTCTGGCCACTTGTCGTAATTCGACACTTATAGACAAATCACTTTGGCACTACAAGCTCAAGCAAGAGAGAAATGAAATTAGGCAACTAGGAACGCCAAAATTGAAACGACCTAAGTTGGTCAGAAGGTACCTTTCTTTGGAACCATGTAATGAAATCAAAGTAACCATGTTGAAGAAGGGTCTCTCGTTCATGGTCAAGGTGGCCTTGAAAGATGCCAATTGATCAAAAATTCCTGCGACCGACAAGCAACAAGGTTGTTGGATGCAGAAAATTTACGGAGTATGTAACAAGTTCGTTGAGAACTTACCCCTGATACTTGTCGACTTCGTCAAGGTTAGTCAACACGTAGAGCATGATCTTGCGCCACTCTTCATTGGTCAGCCTCTTTTTGGCCGCTCCACTTGATCTCCCGCGTTGCCCTTTGAATAGGCTGAGGGTCGATTCATTTTCGTCCTCGTTGTAACGAGGGGTGGGTTATGCACGCTAGGAAGCTTCTCACTATAGTACAATGTTGTGAAGTTTGACACCTCCTCACGAATGAATGCCTCTTGCTATGGAAGCCTCAATCCTGCCTTTGTTTCCACATTTTGGGCGAAAGTCTTTAGACATCTCTCGATTGGATAGCACCAACGCAGTTACGACGGGCCCCTCCATTCGTACCTCGTTCGGGAGGTGCAAAATCAAATGCTGCATCGACAAGAAAAAGCCAGGTGGAAAGATCTTCTCCAACTTACAGAGCAACTCGGGTGCCGTTTTTTCCAACTCCTCAACCACTTTCAGAGATATCTCCTTGGCACAAAGCTGGCGGAAGAAAAAGCTCAGCTCTGCCAACACCTTCCAGACATGCTCAGGGACGAGCCTCGAACCATCGACGGAAGAAGCCGCTCAATCCATATGTGGAAGTCATGACTCTTCATCCCTAAGACTCGGCGAGATCTGGGTTCGCTCCCTCCTCGATTCGCCAGAAACCCATCGGAAACTTAACGCTCTGATCCATTGTATCACTTCCGTCTGTGCTTCTTTTCCAAGACGAATCGGCCTTAGGCCTTTTCCATGGTTTGCCATCTCTTGGAGGCAACATCTGCTGCTTTGGTGCATGTCGCATAGTGTTGCCATGTCTACTCGGCCTTAGGGTTGTCCTTTGTCTTGTCGAAATGTCCATGAGTGTTGCCCAAAGTGCTTCAAATGACATTCTTCTCAAGGTGCATTACATCTATGTTATGTGGAAGGAGAAGGTCATCAAAATAGGAAGCCTCTCCAATCCCGACTTATGAGTCCACATATGTTCCACACCATAGCCCACAAAGCGATCTTTGTTTGGATTATCTTTCTTTGGATTAACTTTCTTTCTTTTACCCTTCTTTGGATTATCTTTCTGCAACGGAGCACGAGAGCATCTATCCGAGCATGAACACAGGCACTAGTCATCTTCGAGGTGCGTGGTCGGTCACCGTGACACCTTTCGTGAAGTTCTTGGTGTCTCCTCTGAATGCATGGTCAAGAGGAGGAACTGCCGATGCTTGTCGAGCAGCGAGAACTTCCCACCCTTCTTCAACCAAATGAATCAGAGAGTCGCCTTGCATCTAGGGCATGGAAACTTCCGTGGACACACCGGTACGCGAATATCCCATACGCCAGGAAGTCATGCATGGAGTACTGGTACCAAACATACATTCTGAAGTTCTTCTTTGTAGCTCGGTCGTAAGTCCATACGCCTTCATTCCAAGCCTTGATCAATTCATCATAAACAGGCTGCATGTACACACCCATTTTGTTTCCCGGTGTCCAGGAATTATCAACGTCAAGAATATGTTTTGCCGTTGAAGTAGGGCCCCGGGGGGGAGATTGAGGGGAATAGCGAACACGGGCCAACAAGTGTATGGGGCCGACATCATTCCATAAGGATTGAACCCATCCGTTGCCAGTGCAACACGTACATTACGGGCCTCTTCATCTTTGCCACGATGGTTGCCATTAAAGCTTTTCCATGCTTCACCATCTGCTGGATGTACCATCTTGTCAGGATTGTATCGAACGCCATTCTTGTGCCATGTCATCTGTTTCGCGGACTCCTCGGACATGAATAGCCGTTGGAGCCTCGGTATGATCGGAAGGTGTCTTAGGACTTTCATGGGGATGTCCTCATTCTGCTCCTTCTTTTCATCACCTTTGTTTACCTCCACATACCTAGAGGATTTACACTTTGGACAATACTTTGCATCCTTGTGTTCTTCCCTAAATAGGACGCACCCCTTCGGACAACAATGTATCTGCTCATACGGCATCTTCAGTGCCCGAAGGAGTCTCGTTGACTCGTACAAGCTGCTCGGCAGATGATGACCCTCCGGAAGCAGCCCCCCAATAATTGCCATCATAGCATCGAAGCAGGCTCGAGTCATGTTGTGCTGGGACTTCAACCCCAGTAGGCGGCCAATGGCATCCAGTTGAGAAACCGTTGTCTTCTCATGTAGGACCTTCTGTGCCGAATCCAACATGGCCAAGAACGCCTTAGCGCTTGGCTCTGGCTCCTCCTCCTCATCCTCCCGCTTTCCCCTCCGAGGCCGTTCACCAACGTCGCATCCTCATAGTCACCTAACCATCCTGCACTACCCGCCGTCACCGTCAAATGCCTCTAGCGTCGTCTCACGGCCTCCTCTCTAGGACGATAGGCTTCACCATGGGACACCCACGGGTATAGTTTGGCATAAATCCATACTTGCAAAGATCTTTTCCATGACTTCCCTTGTTTTTCTTTTCTTGTTTTCACATTGGTCGCAGGGACGAACGTGTCTCTCGCTCCTTAGTCAGCCTTAAATGCATGGTCCAAGAATTTCTCGGTCTTATCCATCCATTCACGGGTGATTTGAGCTGAGTTAGGCGTCCGTGTACATCCACTCACGGTTATCCATCCTCTAGCATATACACATAACGGAGTAATATAACCATCAGTTGCAGCCAAGCTAGATATGCATTTAAGGCAGCTAAGGGGTCCTGCAGGACTAGATATGTACTACCAAGCTAGATATGCAGGCAACATTCCGAATTTTCATGCAATTGAAACTTTTAACCATAAAATAATTGCCATTCGGCCATAAAAAAATCATCAAATAACCCACCTGCAATCTTATCTCGTTCACTTCATATAAATCCTTTCGCATTCATATGAATATTTAGACCTATAAATCCTAACGGAATAACCAAAATATAACAATGTTGTATTAGTTGGCAGCACGATTAAATCATAATTTTACCTAGAGCAACATAGTTTAGGATGAAATTTAATAGTGGGTGTATATAGTACAAAACACAACATAATTTGTCCCGTTTAGAACCCAAATCCACGGAACAAAGCACAAGCCCTTCTAATCTCGGTAGTTTTATGAAACATTTGAATAGAACATCTCGATTGCACCACAGAGGTCACAATTGTTATCTTCTCCTTTATCAAGTATGCTCCGAAACTATGTGATGAAAGGTAGAAACAGACCTCTATCTACATTGTCAACATCATTACATTTGACAAAACTCCAACCAAACAACTTTTTTCCTTTGATAGCTATGAATGTTTTTCAAGGAGTTATCATGCCAAACTACTTTGACAAGGACCATCGCTTATTTTTTTCATCTACTTAATCGACCACAAAAACATCTTGCCACAAGATCCCATATCACCTTCGCTTTATGCTTCTTATCATTAGCATTTTGCATTCATCAAGAGTAAAAACTTTGGTTGCTCATTGCTTCAAAAGACAAGTCATAATGAAGCAACTTGCAAGGGATTCTTTAAGCTCAAGGAACATGAACTTTGATCAATGATTAGGAAGATGGAGAGATGACCATCATTTTCTTCTTTCCTTCACAATAAATTAACTCATCTAACTGCACCAAGTTGCCCAAAACAAACAACAAAACATAGTGGATAAAAATTACCTCGGGAGGATTGAGGTCGGAGGCGTTGTGGGGCGGATCGGCGCCATGGGTCAAGCGAGGAGCCGAGGACCGAGGGGAGGGGGCAGAGCGAGCTGGCGCGAGCGAGACCGAGGGGAGCGGAGCGAAGCTTGGCGCGAAGCGAGGATGAGAGGAGCTCACCGCGTGGAGGTCTTGGGCTCAGGGCGAAGCCGCTGCCAAGTGAGCAAGGCTTCCGGATCCGGCCAAGGAGGGAGGAGCCGGGCGAGCTGAGCGGCGAGGAGGAGCCGGGCGAGCTGGAGCGGAGGGAGGAGCCGGGGAGCCGGAGGGAGGGAGGAGTGGAGGTGGTGGCGGGAGGGGGCGCCACGGGAGGAAGGAGGAGGCCGGGCGCGACGGCCGGAGCCGACGAATTGCTGCCAGAGGAGACGGAGGAGACTAAGGGTGGAAGAAGGAAGAAGCCATTGTTGTTAAATCTTGAGGGACCTTTAGTCGGGCAGATACTAACCGACTAAAGACCTTTAGTCCCGGGTAATATCTGGACCGGGACTAAAGGCTGGACCTTAGTCCGGGTGGTGCCACGGCCGGGACTAAAGGTTCTTGTGAGGACATATTTTCGAGAGAACCTTTAGTCCCGGTCAGTGACCTTTAGTCCCAAGTGTCTACGGACGGGACTAAAAGTGGACCTTTAGTCCCGGTGGTGCCACGGCCCGACTAAAGGTTTTATGCTGGGACATATTTTCGAGAGAACCTTTAGTCCCGGTGTGTGACCTTTAGTCCCAAGCGTGTCTGACCGACTAAAGGTCCCCACTATTCGATTCCCGCCACAGTTTTCACAGCTTTGGGTTTTGTATTAAGTTTATTTGTATAAATATGCTAATTCTTGTTAAATGCATAGTAAATTAAATACTAGGCATAAATTTTTTAAAAATAATAGTTGCATTTCCTTTTATCTTATTGACATTTCAAACGACTTTTATAGTGACCACAAGCTAGGAAGTGAAGAGCCAACTATAAACAAAATGAAGGGCTCAAACCACAAGTCGGGAATTTCATTTGAAGGCATAAATACTTGCTAAAAAATTTCAAGTCATTTTTACACGGTGGAGAAGACATGCTTCACAGAGGTACATGTGTCCTTTTATCGAATAGGAATTTCATTTGAAGCGATAAAAACAAGAAAAATATGATAGAAACATCTGAAGTTACAATTATTACATAAAATCTCTAATACACACTATTTATTAAACATCACTATATATCAAGCGGGCACGATGGTGAACTTCTTCTTGACGATGACCCTTGGTTATGATCATGTCGTAACCATGGAGTGTCCTCGGCATTTAGCGAGATGCTTGGGTCTTTGGTCACATTGAAGGCGGGATTCGGTCATCCCTTTCATAATCTTGACTTGTCGACTTGTCCTCAATTCCCACGATGTTTCTTTTCCTGAAAAGAACTATGTGGCGTTTTAGCTCATTGGTTGATTTGTCGTCGTTTTCCCTCTCTTGGGTTTTGTAGACATGTCTTTCACATAGAACACCGATTCACATCGGCAGACAGAGACGAATGGTTCGTCTTTGTACCCAATATTGTTGAGGTCCTTTGTTGTCATTCCATACTCCTTGTCATTGTTACCCCGCCTCCGGTCATCTTCACCCATTGGCACTGGAACAAAGGGACTTTAAAATTAGGTGCGTAGTCTAGTTCCCAAATCTCCTCTATGCGGCCATAATATGTTTGCCTCTTTCCATTTGGGTCTGTCATGATATTAAAGAAGGATGGAGGGAACACCAACTCAAAGCTGACAAAACATTGAACCACATCATTACAGAGAGTAGCTAGTTCCATTGGATTGATTGCCTTCGAGAAATTGCATTGAGGAATGCACATAGCTTCACGGTGGCGAGCGTACATGTGGAGGTAGAATTCCTCTTAAAGCAACCTAAGCAATTGCGTCATAAGCACGTGGCGATCATGGGACTTTAAGTGTAGGAATTTCTTCTCCGCACATTTATTATCGCTTTATATTGGAGGAGAATCCAGATGGGACCTTGATCTTTGTTTAGGCATTCAAACATGCTTTCCTTCTCTTCTTTGCTAAGAGTGAAGCTAGCGTGTCTTAAGTAATGGCGTCCATCGTCTGCCTTCTCTGGATCACGAGTTGTCTCGTTCTTTCATCTTGTTGCAAGTCCCGTCGTGCTTCGAGTGAATCCTTAGACTTTCCATACACATCCATGAATCCTAGCGAGTTCACACAAAGATTCTTTGTCGGTGCATCACGTCGATCGCGTTGCGGACCTCTAGGACTTGCCAATAGGGTAGCTCCCAAAATATGGACTTCTTCTTCCACTTTCGCAATCTCTTTGTGCATCACGAATGACATTACCAAGAGCATCATCTTGGCGAGTGTGTCTTCCTTTGCCTCTTCTTGACTTCGCCCATTGCGAGATCATCGAAGTCACCGTATTGAGCAATAATGTCGTTAGGGTCCAATTGTTCTTCTTCACCTTCTTCCATTATAACCTGGTTTCTCCGTGCTTGGTCCAACAAATATAGTTTGGCATGAAACCCGACTTCAACAAGTGTGAGTGAAGACTCCTTGAGCCGAATATTCCTTCAAATTCTTACACAGGGCACATGGACAGCACATGAAACCATCCCGCTTGTTTGCCTCGGCCACTCTTAAGAAATAATGCACGCCATCAATGAACTCTTTGGAGCGGCGATCGGCATTGTACATCCAATGGCGTGTCATCGTCTGCATTATATGACATATCACATAATTAAATTTCAAGTTTCAAATTTTTCCCAGATAGTACACATGATAGAGAGGCTACCCAAAAATTTTTAGAATTTTTGAAATTAAGATGAATTTATTTTGAATTTTCAAAGAATCAGCACTATTTGTGGCGTTTGCACTAGGAGCTTCGCCTTGCGGCGTATGAGTGTCCCGTGGGCGACGACAGCGTTCCGACTCTGTGATTTAACGCAAAACAGTAAGCTTAAGGAGAAGGGACATCAAGTTAAATGATAATTAATAATTAACTAAATTGCCCAAAGTCATTAAGGGTGAATGACCCTAGGTCAACAATCAATCCAAAAGGCAAACAATAACTAAGTGATTAAGCTAATTAAGAGATTAACTAATTACTTAATAATTAAATATTAAACTTATTTATTAAAACAAAATTAATATTTATTATTTTTACCCAAGAGGTTGGATCTGATAAGATAAGACTTATCTCATCAAACACCCTCAAAGCTTAACCTAACTAACACATGTAAAAGTCATTTTTCATTTATTTAAATAATTATTAAATAAGGTGAAAAATAAAAGTCTTCAGATTGATCCCAAAATTTTTGTACAGATAGTTCATAGCCTAATTAGATGGCAAAACAATTTTTAGAATTTTTGGATCATTAATTTAGCCTACAAAATTCATGGAATAATAATTAAATAAATAAGCATAAAATAGGTATAAATTCAACTTTGTCCAAATAGTCTTAAAATTTTTATATGGACTGTTCACAGTGTAACTTAGTGGAAAAACAAATTTCATGATTTTTGGAAATTTATTGTGGCCTACAAAAATCATGAAAGTTCCATTTATGAATTAATTGGCAATTTTATAACATATAAAAATTATTCAAATTTCACATTTCATATTTTTCATAATGGACGGCAGGTTAGCATCGAGAGCTTACATGAACACGCCAGTGAATACTGGTTGAGTGAATGAGCAGCTCGGCCGGTGGTGACAATGGCAATGGCCAGCGTGTCGGCCGGCGGCGACGACAGCGTTCCGGCTCTGTGACGCAAACAGAGTTTAAATAGAAGGACATTTAGTCGGTTGGTAACACCAACCGGGACTAAATGTCCTCTACTAAAGCTCGCCACCGAGCCGTTGGGCGGGGACTTTTAGTCGGTTGGTGTTACCAAGGGACTAAAGATCTTTGGTCCCGACGCAATTTTCTCCGAGACTATTGCCCATTTGGCGATTCGACCAAAGGTGCATTACGTAGTAGTGGGTGCACAGGCTTTTGTTTTTTAAAACAAATTTCTTTGTTTTTTGTTTTTTGCCCCATTATTTTTTTGCAGCCTTAATATATTATTTAAAACTCCATGTTCAAATTTGGGACAATTTTGACTTTTTTCTATATTTAGTTAGTTTTTTTGTTTAGTTGAATTTTATGGAATATTTCAAATTTGAGCTGCAGTGCATGGAATAATCAATTTGGTCATTCAAAAATGATATTCATGATATTTGGTGTATGTTGAGGCGTATCCGAGGAACTCACATGAAATTCGAGCATCTTGTTGGCGTAACATGGCGAGGTACTGCGGGAAAAGTGTATTTAAATTATATAAAATCGAGCGAAGTCAGAAAATAGCCAAACTTGTCGAGGTGTCGTGTTATACATATAGAGTCTATGGTAAAAATTGAGAAGGTTTTGAGCAAGTTGCGGCGTCGGATGCCTAAAACCGAGACATCTCCATGTGATCACATGTGGAGATGTGCAGGTTCAAACATTGTCTAAAAAACAAATTTGAACATGGAGTTTTAAATAATGTGGGAAAAACCTCACAAAAAATGGGTCAAAAAACCAAAAAAAAAAAAAATTTGCAGTCTTGCGTACCTGCACTCGGCAAAGAAGGATCTTTACCGAGTCACGAATTGGCACTTTCGGCAAAGAATTTTTAAAAAAATTTGACGGCGTGGGCGGGCTCGGCCGTCAAGGGTCATTTTTTGCCGAGTGCACTCTTTGTTGAGTGTTGCACTCGGCAAGAGGCTTTTGCCGAGTCTTGCCCTTTCTTGAGTCTTGGGGCACTCTGAGGCACTCGGCAAAGCCACTCTTTGCCGAGTGCTAGACTTTGCCGAGTGCCACCCGGCCCGGCACTCGGCAAAGAGTGGCTTCGCCGAGTGCCCGATTTTTGGCACTCGGCAAAGCTGGCGGCACTCGGCAAATCTGCGTTCTCCTGTAGTGCATCCCCAACCCCTTATCCCAAGCACTGGCTCCCAAATTCCCAATCCCTAATCACAATCCATGATTCCCCTTCCTCTAGCTCCAGCCGCCTCCCTCCCCACGCACCGCCGCCCGTCCCCTCCCTCCACTCCTCCAGCCACCTCCCTCCCTCTCCCTCTCCCTCCACACGTGCCGTCGCCCGCTACCCTCCCTCCAGCCACCTCCTCGTCGCTGTCCTTCTCAACCCCTTCGCAAGCGCGTGGCACGGCTGAGGTGGGTGGAGTTCTTCATCGACGTCCAGGAGGAGGAGGCTATGGCGAGGGAGAGTAGGTGTGGATGGTGCACGAGTGTCTTTGTCTTCTTGGACGGTAGCGGTTGTCGTCTTCCCAGACGTCTATAGTTACTTAAGACTGGGCTTGGGCCGGTACAGCACGGCTCCTACACAACAGGCTTTAGGTCATGCCTGAGCCTGGCCAGAGGTGAGGCGGGCCGGCGCGGCACGACATGATGCAGCCCGAAGCACGATGAACCTGTGCCGTGCGGCATGGCCCAATTCCCACCACTAGTCTGGCTGCAAATCCATTTAGGCTCCTCTTGTAGCTGTAGATGTTCCTGTCCGGAGCAGAACTGCAATACAATGCATACATTCAGTTTCTTCCGTAACGTTCTAACCCATGTTTGGAGCATGATTTTGTTTTCAAATGGAAGAAAGAAACTCCATCAACTTGCGTGCGCAGCTAAATCGCTAGCCATCTCACGTAGCATATAATCTGGAAAGGTAAAAATTTAGAGTGTAAACTCTAATACTCCTTCTCGTGTGCAATAGCCCTCGGATCAGATCAGAGTTTGTGACATACGATACAAGCGTGCACTGTATCAAGAACAAAGTAGATAAATCTCATAGAGAAAAACAAAATAACGGCGACGAAGCAACCACGACGAGAGAGAAAGATTTTGGTGAGACCGACCATAAATTCCTTAAGTACTACCTCTAAAGAGGATAAAGGATTGTCGCTTTCTCACAACAATCTTGAATATCTTAGGACCTTTGGATCCTTGTCCTATATAAGAATCTAGTGATAAAGAATAACTTAGTCTCTAATTCTCTTGTGCACCTCTACTTTGGATGAGTTGCATTGTGGCTTGCTTGGTTGTTTCTTGAGTTCCAATGGCCATCCCTCATGGGTTTATATAATCCTCCTAATTCTCCTCCGAAGTGAAGTAGGAGTTGTAATCATATTAGGATTAATCTAGCTTTTTTGTAGCACACGTCTTCAAATCTTAGTAAATTAGAAATACGAATCACCATACTCAACATAGAGAAGGATTAATACGGGCCTTATGAAGTGTAATTTCCTCTCTTTTTTTGGGTGAGGTTAAGTGTAATTAATTTTCGATCATGTTTTTTTTTGCAATCTGCCTCTTCAAAAACAGACTTTGGGATTAAGATATAAAAAAAAAAATGCTCAAGTGGTGAAATTAAGAGACAGACCCGCCATCGAGGACCTGGTTCAGCAGCTCGTGATGAGCAGCTTCTGCAACCGATAACCATCAGTTGCTTCTGACAGCTCCGACGACTCTCCTCGATGCCCCATGTACACGATGTAGACCTGCACGTAGAGTAGAATTAACATGGCTCTTGATCACTGCACGTACGCGCAGAATTTCCTTTTTTCGCGAACACGTAAAAGCTTTGCGTGCCAATATATCACAACAAACACGAAACAGTCTGGAGGCACAGCGGCGGTGAGCTCGAAGGCACACTGTCCAACACTAGACGCACGCTAGACGACTGTACGAACAAAAAAACAACGGCCGAGCGCTTGGCGATTGGGTGACGTACACGTAGAATTCGATCTCCAGGAACAAGAAACGAATCATGAATGTGATGTGATCTGACCTGCCTCCCATGAAGTCCCAACCTGAGTGGCATGCGAGCTCCTCGCGAAGAAGACCACAAGATCGGAAAGAGCGATCGAGAGCCTTGAAGGTACCAGTGACCATCGTTCGTGTGTACGTTCGTTTCCAAGTTTCGACGCGTATGGATGTGTTATGCGTACGTGCGCGGGTAGCAAGTGTTTGTACAGCAAATGTGTGGAGCCGGCCGGCCGTGTCCTTTGGGCGCATACGGGACACGGCCGCCGGCAACGCAAGCTCGATCGATGCTGGATGCTACATTGCTACGTGCGTGTGCCCAGCCTGCATATCCACTTCATTTGCACCGTGGCCACTTGGTGTCTTGTGCGCCGTGCGAGGAAACGGTAAACGCAAGACTCTTGACGATGGATTAATTGGAACCTGGATCTCGTCACTTCGGCACGTATATACTCAGCATCAGACTGTAATTCTCTCTTGTGAGAAAACCGGACTGAGCATCGGTGATTGCCTGTGGCCCAAGCTAATCAAATCCAGGAAAAAGGCCGAGAGAGAGAGAGAGAGAGAGAGTAGCACCATCATAACAACAACAGCGGCAGCCACAGGATGATGATTCAATGATGGAAAAACTCGACTCGTTTTCTGGAAATGATCGGTCAACTACCCCGAAACAAAATGAGTCATTTTTTAGTGGTACAGGCTCCCTAGAAACTGATGCTCTGCTTCTACACTGTAGCATTCTGTTTTTTTGTTGTTGAATAATATCTTTCAGTCTGACTTCTTGGTTTTCAAAACATATTTCAAATTATTGTGTATTTGTAAAATTCTCTAGTTTTTACCTCATTTCAAAATTCGAGTTTCGAGTTCAGCTCGAATTTCAGTTTCAATTCAACTCCCCTCTTTGGGCTCGGCCCATTTCTTTTCCTAGGGTCAGCGCTGAGCCGCCCTGGCACGCTCGTGCCCGCTCTGCCGCACCCCTGTGCGCTCACATGCTCCCTTGCCTGCTCTGTCCCGTCGCTCACCCGCCACCCGCCTCGGGACCGCGTGCATCCGAGTCCCTCAGTGACTCTCTCCTCCGCACTATAAAGAGCCAGAGAAGCCCCCTCCTTCATCTCCTTCCTCCACTTAACTCTCCGCCTCTCACTTTTGTTGCTATGGTTGCCCGAAGCCCCGAGCTCCGAGTTCAAGTCGCCGCGCACCTCCTCTCGGAGCCGTCGTATTTCTTCTTCTCCTTCAGTCTCGGCTGACCCCTTCATCGTCGTCCTCCTTCACCTCCGTGCCACGAACTTGCTGTGGAAAATGGTCGTATGGTGGTTGAGCTAACTCCGTCAAGTCATGACGAAGATGGCTCATGGCCACACGAGCCATTGCCTGCAATGTCGTGGCCTCGGAGGTGCCACGTGCTTGAAATCCGTACGGGATGCTTCCCGTTACTCGTCTGGCAATGATGTTGGCTACAGCCAGGTATTCTTCCATCCCCGGTCCTCGGTCGCGATGGTAGATAGAGTACGTTGGTTGGTATGTGAAGGACATCCTATGTCAATGACATGGACTCCCATTTCGGGAAGACGATACTCTAGTGGTGCAGAAGCATATGGGGAGACCTCATTTGCGCTATAAAGCACGCTACGATCAACGAGCCCCATGTTACACAGGTGCTGTAGGTGCTCCTGGGCCGCTATGATACAGCGTCGCCTCTCCTATAGCTCATGTATGGTGCAACGGTGGATCCGGTCCATGATATGCACCAACCTCGCCAACTGCCTCACTTGTGGATCTTCCCCGTACTGGATCTCAGCGAAGGTGTTCACCTCCGTGCCACGAACTTGCTGTGGAAAATGGTCGTATGGTGGTTGAGCTAACTCCATCAAGTCATGACGAAGATGGCTCATGGACACACGAGCCACTGCCTACAATGCCGTGGCCTCAGAAGTGTCATGTGCTTGAAATCCGTACGAGATGCTTCCTGTTACTCACTTGACGATGATGTTGGCTATGGCCAGGTATTCTTCCATCCCCGGTCCTCTATCACAACGGTAGATAGAGTACGTTGGTTGGTATGTAAAGTTGGTCCTCCACATCATATTTGGAAGTAGCACCGGGTATCCATCAACATCTTTAGCTTGGGTCTCCTTGACAAGGTATTGACGACTCATCTAAAGATCAGAAGGACAAGGTAAGAGTAAATATCAGTTTGCAAAGCCAAAATGAACATAGGGTAAGGGATGACTCTAAGATGGGTAAGGAATAAAAGAGATTCATAACTTAACTTTCTGAAATTAATTTGATAATTCAAAATACTTTGCTCAAAAGACTTGCTAACACTAACGTCAGTGTTATTCCTAACCTACAGTCAACCAGGCTCCGATACCAAACGCTATGAGGACCCCCGGGTTATTTCCGTAAGACCGAGGCCTTCCCGGTCTTATGGAAATAACTCTGGACCTCAAGTAAATGAATTCCAAATTAACTCCATCTAAGTGAGAAATCCTGACTGAACTAGAGCCCCGATGATCATGCGTACTGCTCCTCTGCAAACACTACATGATAACCGGTTCTCCGAACAGTCCAAGGCCACACTTAATGAGTTAAAAGGGAATTCAAAAACATCGAGTATGAGACCGTGTTGGCTCCCAAGATCAGCGGCCAACAAGCTCATACTCTCATTCAATGTCAATCACATCTATACAATATTCATACATTAATAATCCAAAAGACATACAACATAATAGTTAAGTCTACAACTATTACAAGCGGCCGACTAGCCAAATTCAAATCAAAACAATAAGTAGCAGCGGAAGCAATGTAAATAAATCAAAAGGTCCAACAATGGTGTGCCCCATAACCCATGGCAACCAACTGGGGTTAAAGAGCAGCACTATTCATTAGCGTCGCCTAAATCGGCGCTAACGAACTCGTCGGGCGTAGAATCATCTTCACCTCAATTTGCAGCACTCGGGTTAAGTACAAATGTACTCATAAGTCTTACATAAATTAAAAATATTTATGCTTAGATGATAACAAAGGATGGAAATAGTGGCTTAGTTTTGCAGAAAACGCAACAATTCTTATTCCTAGGCCATCTAGTTTGAAATTGCCAATTTTGCAAACATTTGTTTTGTAAAAGAAGTACAAAAGACATAGATAATTATATAGATCAATCAATACCAAAGTGGCTACCAACTTTGATAAACTAAAATGCATGAGCATCCTATTCATGCCGAAACCAAGTTGTAACCATGTCAAATTTTACTTACAAGACGATGACGCAACCAAGTGATGTCCATAACCGTGAACACGACTATTCTAATAGATTTATCTCTACAGAGGTGTACTACTTTACCCACACGACTCGATTAGCCCGTAAGCCTCTGGATAATGACAAACTTCCTATGGTATGTCGGCCGAGGAAATCGAGATTCGGTACTTTTTAGCAAGAAAGCCCTATTGAGATAAACCCCTCTTTGTGAGATGAACCCCAAACTTAGTACAAACGACCGATAGCACTCGCTAAGCGTGCTCGCAAGTTGTGTTGGAAATACCGATGCAATGTAAATAAAGAAAAATAATGCTCCCATGCACATTATAGAAAATTGCATCGGGTCCTATGAACAAATGATCAACACAAATGTCCTCACACCACCTGGGACTTAACTCAATAAAACTCTCCCCTTACTTCACTGAAGGGTACCCATATCCCGCATGTGATAGCATGATGGTTACTTGGAATGACAGCCCATGGCTCGGTCCTTAATGGTCCGGACAAGACAACCATATACCCGAGTCTCGTGCATAACAGCACCCACACTACCAACCACTTGTCCAGACTGAAAAACTTTTTAAATAACAAAGTTTTTGACTCAAGAACTAGACACGAGGATCTGGACAAAATGAAGATAAGGAAAGTTATGTCTCCCACAATTAACGAGCTAATCCCGCCAATTGATCTAATGCGCATACTAGATGTGCAATGGCTAAGCACTCAACACACAATAAAAATCATCACAGGTATCTAGCTTAAGCATATATATAATGGAATTATGAAGGATAGACAGCAAGGGTAGGACATAGCTAACTACTCTGAACATAACGATATACAAAAATAGCATGTAAACAATCTCATTACATTTCAAACACTAACTTATTAAAACTGGGATCAATATGATGCAAAAATAAAGTTCAAATGATGCTTGCATTGCTGGAAGTCAAGTTGTTTGCTCTCGGTGTGAAGGAATCTATGTCGAGCACTTCGGATTATATAGAAATAACGATATCGAATAAACACCAAGAAATACCATAAAAATTCAAATTACTTAAAAATGCATGAATTTTCTACAGTACCTATATGATGATTTTATATGAATTTAGGTGAAATAATTATTCTATTTGGAGTTAGCATGTGAGAGTTATAGCAATTTGAAATTCAGTTTTCTAGAAAATCCTGAAAAAAGCATTTCGATTACTATTCATCCAAATTTAATTATTTGATGAAAATTTGTAGAATAGTGGTGAGGAAAAGGATTACATAGATAAATATAGAATAAAATTTTAAGACCAAAATAACTTGGTTTATCTCATTTGGAGTTCAGAAATATTTTCTATGAATTTTCAAAGTTAACAACCTTTTCTAGTGTCAAAATATTTCAGTTTTGGATCAATTCCCAAAAACTATATTTTATGAAACAGTGACAAGTTTGAAACCTATTTTAGATTAAAGTTCATCTAAAATAAAAATTATCAAAATTGTTTTCATTCATTTTGGAGTTGATTTGAATTAGATATGGATTTTTGAAGTTACATGAATTTTCAGTGTACAAATAAATAATTCCGGATTTTCTTAAGCATTTTAGAATTTTGCTACCGAAGTCCATCCTAGTTTCGGTCACTGACGATGGGGTCCCAGGGAATAGTATCATTTTTCATTTAAACCTATGAATTAAATCAAACTGACATGTGGGGTCCGTAGGTCATAGACACGGTTTCCATTGCATAGTGCATGGACCGAGGGTCCATGAGTTCGGTCCACCACATAGTGTACTGCGCACCTAAGTGCCTAGGCCCACATGTCATTCACTACCACGTTTTCAATTAACTCCTCCGATTTCTATTCTGGGTCCCACATGTAAGCGACACATTAAGTGTCTTAAGACAACCATTAACTACTAATCATCACGCTTTTAACCCTAATTGCCGTGCTACAGTACCGGTCGGCATACGGCAATGGGATTTCCCAATCACGTCCTTGCCCGATGGCTCGCCAGCACTACGCACCATGGCGGCGCCAACCAAGACCCGGAATGGATTCACAATAGTGTTGCGCATCTACTGGTGGTGGTGGCAACAACTGAGACGGCCTGTACCGGTGGCTAGCAGCGGTGAGTTACTACCTAACATGCATGTGATGCTTTGGTGGTGCATCGAGCAAAATAATGCATGGGTGAGCTACTGGTGGGCTCCAAGAAGCTTACCATAGGGTTGAAGCGGCTGGGGAAGCTCGGAGAAACGCTATCACCGATAGTGGCAACGGCGGTACATGGCTTCTCGTGGAGAGGTCAACCTGCATAATGAGGCCGATAAAGAATGGTTGGAAGAGGTCCAGAGGGTAGTAGATTGGGTGTAGACGCAAGCAATCGAGAAATGGCTCACCAAATGGACAATGGACTGTGAATAGTCTTTTCGGCCGACAAAAGGGGGAACTTCAAAATTCAGGAGCTCCTGTAATGCATTGAGGAAATAAGTTGAGGGGTTTTCGTAACCATGCTCAAAGGCACAATGTGATGCAAAAGATCGAGGATAATACCTACCGGAAACAAGGTTTGCACAATGGTGGCCTTCGGGGTGCGCTCTGAGATCGCTGAGAGCACGATTGTGTTCTGAGAGCTACAAACGAGAACAAAGTCATGCATTAGGAAAAATGGGAATGACTTGGAAAGTAGAAACTAAGGGATGAAGAAGTGAGGATTTTACCGAAGCAAAGAGCTCCAACGAGCTTCCCTGTCCTCGGCAGCCAAAGGAGAAGTGAGGGGAAACAACGAGCATGGAGGGGGTATTAAGCTCAGGGATTGACAGGGATGGGAGCGGCGTTAGCCGGAGAAGCTCAGGGACTAGACGATTTGGGCGGTCTGACCTGGCGTCGATGTCTGTGGCGACATCTTGGCGGCGACATAGCACCTGCGCTCTGTAGCGTCAAGCGCATGGAGAAGGAGCTGACACACGGGCCCAGGGTGGCAGAGTCACAACACAGGCGAGCCAGGCTCGGGTGTGCTGCAACACGATGAGGTGGCTAGGTCGAGCCAAGTCGAGATAAGGTGGCTCGGGTCAAAGGAACAGTGACCGAGTTGACTAGTTTGATTCCTAGGCACTACTACTTTGACCGAGTGAGAAAAATAGCAAACAAAATCCTAAAATTTTGAAATTAATTAGAGAGGTCCCTGGGAAGATCTAGTAGTCAAATAAAATCTTAAACCTCACTGTTCAAGATTTATTTGCTTATTTGAAATTCAAACCTACAATACGTTATTGAATTGAGTTTGAATTTTCTGTGGTCGAATTGAGTTCCAACTATTTGGGAAAAAAATATATTTATTCTTGATAAATATTATACTATTTGAATAAATTATCTTCCAGAGAACTTTATAAGATTTTATTCTTGTTTTCTATTTGGAGCTTAGATTTGAGTTGTAGGTTTAAACTTTGATTAAGATTTTCCAAGTGCAATAAAATATACAAATGCTTCAAAATCAACATGCATGCTGATGAGATGCATACTAATTGTCATTAATTAACTTGGGGATGTGACAACGGCCCTTATTGTAAACTTGACCCGACGTGGTCTATGCCACTCTGATGTTTGTAATATATTGGATGGTTTGGTTTTACGACTTGTATGAATTGATTCAGCAATGTGCCTATGAGTGTTATCTACTGATCTAAGGAATAGCACAGTATTTTCATAGAGAATTTAGATTTGTGAAATCCAGGTCCGACATACACAAATGGGCATCAGCATGCGTGTCACAAGGGGCAGAGAGAAGGCTACCCCCATTCTGTTTAACATTTTACGATTTTATTTTAAATTAGAGATGGCGCTACATATTAACATATAACTACAGTGTTTTGAATACTATTTGTTCCTCTGAACCATTCCTCTTTATTGTCTCATTCTTGGCAACATAGTATCCAAAAGGTAGAAAGTTTCAGGCTAAGGTCAACACCTCACACCTACGTGAGAAATTACAACTACTACAAAAAGGCTAATACTGGATGCCTCATCACAAACGGTTGATCAAAACCGTCTGTATTACATGCAATCAAAGATGGTTTTGGTTTAGAGACTGTCTGTGTTATTAGCTACATTAAAAACCATATGTGGAGGTAATATCACAAACGGTTCATATTGAAGGGCATTTGTGATACTACTAAATTCACAGACGGTTATTTATTGGAACCATCTATAATTAGAAACAATTGATTAGCCGATTCCGACCACTCCTGATCGAGCCGAATTGATCTTTTAAAGTGGTTGAATTGAAGCTTATTTCCCCAAAAGAAGAAAGCAAAAGATATGTAATCCAGTAAGCACTTTGTTTCGTATCATGTGTAACTTCATTGTCTTGACGTGTAACTTCCGATCAATAGAAGAATGTAGAAGTACTTCACGTGATCGATCGATCGGAAGTTACACATCATAGATAGTGAAGTGCTCACTTGATCGTACGGATATGATCTTCTACCAATTTCTTGAAGACTTCAAATCCATAGACCAAATTGACTTTCCGACCACCTGAATTGAAGTAGTCAATCGATCATCCATGGATTTTGTTTTTTCCATGCACGGTGGTCGAAAAGACAATTTGTTTCGTGAATTTTGTCTTACTAGAAGGGTATGGAGATGAGAACTTTAAGAAGAAATGGAAGTAAGAATAGATGGGAAGTTGTGAGTGATTTTTCTTAGTTCTGCCCTTCCGATGGTTATTTATAGGCTTAAGTACAACATGTGGCAAGATTAAATTAATGAACAAAGACGGAAGTTCGATGGATATGATTTATTAGAATCTGTTCCTAATAAATCATTGGTAACCAAAGCATCATCGTCTTTTTGGGAATTGTTTTTCATAAATACAGTTGACGCTCATTTTCCTATGTTTACAACAAAAGCTAGAGGGCTCATCACATATGGTTTTTAATAAGAACCGTCTGTGATTACAAACATCACAGACGGTTTTTAAAATATAACCGTTTGTGAAAATTCAATCTTTTGGCTCCCACGCGATGCGTCTCTTCGTTTCGCGCGCTGACATTACGATGCGTCTCTTCAACGTTTTATAAGAATGATCATTGCACGCCATGGTGAGCACGCATGGTATTGAATACGTACACCATGGTGAGCACGCGGAGCATGACAGTGAGCACCAAGGCAAGGAGGTCGGCGATCACCATCACTTTTCCTCATGATGTCATTGTCCACATCATTAGCCTCGTGGTCGTGAGCTCTCCTCAACCCATTGCTAACCTCTGCAGCCAACGAGCCACGTACGTATTTGGTTCTATTGTTTTTGGTAGGTGCGAAGGAATCGATTATTCATTTGGTTTTTGTTGAGTCGGTTTAAAGATGACCGAGGGTATCATATCCTAGTTAATTGTCGGAAAGCTTTAGGTATTCGTTTCGGTTTCAGGTTCTGATAGAGAACCTAATTGTAATTCCTCTGAAAATCTATAAAAAAGGAGAAAAACCAAAAAGTCGTATCAGTTGATACGGCGCAAAATAACCTCATGTTGATTTTGTTTTGTGTCCAATATCCAGATCTGAACTGAATTAGACTAGCAACAATGACCTTAATTTGGCCTTTTAATTTCCTCTTATGGAGTAATTCTTGTATTAAGATTTTGTCTTCTTATATTTTAGTTGCAAGGCTATGTACAAGGCGTCCAAGGAGTGCGCCGTGGGGAGGTGCATGGTGCTAGAGTGGGAGGAGACGATGAAGTGGCAGGACAACGAGCGCTACCTCACCGTCATCAACCACTTGGCCAGCGTCGGCAACCCGAAGGCCTGCTTCATCGTCGGCCTCGCACTTCTCTTCGTGCCCCAAGACATACAGCGCGGCCATGTGTTCCTTGAACGGACGGCCGTCGCTGGCCACAAGGCCACGGCCTACGTGCTCGGCCTCCTCCTTTACATGGCCGGCGAGACGCGCGACATTGGGAAGCATTACATTAGCTAGGTCGAGGGCAAGCCGGCTAACGGCGGGTGTGAGACGACCAAGAGGACCAACCGGGAGTGCAGGCGGTGCCGGAGGCTTGCTACGGACATGGTCCAGGAGGCAGCGTGGAAGAAAATGGCCGGGCCGCTAGACCGAGTGTGGGCACTGTCAGAGGACGGCCACCCGTGCACGAGCACCGGCTGCGGCGTGTTGGCAGGGTGGGACGACTACGTCATCTTCTGTAGCAATGACTATAGGATTAGACATGAGTATGCCAAGTTCTTTGGAGAGGTGTTGAACTACTTCCCGTAAAATTATCGGTTTTAGCATAGTTTTAGCAAATATTCATATATAATTCTTTACTAATATGTGAATGTGTCATATGTACTTCTGAATTTGCATTTATGTATGAATATTATCACATACGGTTCTATTATGATACCGTCTGTGATGTGAGACCATATCACGGACGGTTCTATTATGGAACCGTCTGTGATAATTATCACTGACGGTTCCATAATAGAACCGTCTGTGATATCCCTTTATTAATAGGAGCCCGCTAGGGTTTTACGCCCTAACTCGTCACTCCCCAGCGCCCTTACTCTCACTCGTTCCCATCCCCACCCGAGTGCCCCCGACCTCGCCGCCGCCGCCCGAAGCCTCCTCCCCGATGACCGCCCCCAAGTCACGCCTTCTCCCCGACCCCGTCGCTGATGCCGCCCTTCTTCCTGTCGCCGCCAGTTGTGACACCATAGTTAACTACACAAGACACTCTTATCGTAAGAGTCTTGTGCAGTGTCACCGTCGTGACACAACTACGGTGACGCCGCCGTTGTCGGTCCAATCGATCTCCCCCTGGCCAAATCATCTCCCCGCTGCCAGATCTTCCTTCCCCTCTTCGACCTCTCCACCGACCTCCCCCGGCTATCTCTCTATTCTCTGTTGCTTCAGTTTTTGAGTTTGACTTTGACTTGTTTACTGATGCGGGTTGTTGCTGCTTATGCATACATGGAGGAGATGGATGTGGTGAGCTACTACCAGTGGGTGATGAATGATGTGAGCTATGGTGGGTGTTCTGTTATTGTTGGATGACATGGGTGGGTTCTTTGTGTACGATGTTGGTTCATGAGATGTGGTTCGGATGGGGCAAAACATCAGTCTTTACACATACAAATTTTTGTACATGTAAACAATCTTATGGTAAGTTCCTATATGGTATTTTGCTTTTGAAAGCTGCAATTAACTTTTCAGATTTATAAAGGTTAGACTAATTTGTAAAGTTGCAATTAACATACAAATTTATGAAATTTTTACCTAGCTTGTACCTCTAATCATCAATTATTTATTAATTGGTGTGTATTCTATTCCAAAACAATACCAGATGAGTTAAAAAAACTACTATAACACCTTTTCACCTGTCTCTCGCCATTCATTTCACCTTTGTTTGTGTAATCGTGTTCATGCCGATCAAGTTCTCCTCCCTTGCGTCCTAGGTACGTCCTACTATTTTATTCTTGATCTCTTCTCTATAAAGTCTCTCAAACAGTAGCTGCTTGTGCCTTTAAAACCGGCTTCATCTATATATTATATATATATTGTTCATGGTCCCCCAGCCACTTTCGGGGGGTCGTCCACGCAGCATGAGGAGGATGAGACAGCAGCGACGGGCAACTTCATCAAGCCTGCAAGTTCAAGAAGCATGGCTGTCAGGAGAGCGCGTGGACATCCAATTACCAGGATGTCGTCGATAGGTAATTGGACGTCGCTATGTTTAGAAAATAGCGTGGACACGCAAGTACTCCGACTGGGAAGTGGCATATGTATCAGCAACCAACCTTATAACTTGACATCAAGGAATGGTTGGTTGCTGATACATGATGCCACTTCCCAGTAGGAGTACCTAAGCGTTCACACCATTTTTTGAATATAGCGACGTCCAATTACCTATTGATGGCATCTAGGTAATTGGACGTCGCTGTGCTCTCCTAGCAGCCATGCTTCTTGAACTTGCAGTCTCGATGAAGTTGCCTATGGCTGCTGTCTCATCCTCCTCATGTTGCATGGACAACCCCCCGAAAGTGGCTGGGGGCTACGAACAATATATGTGTGTGTGTGTATATATATATGTACATATATATATATATATATATATATATATATATATATATATATATATATATATGTATATGTATATATATGTATGTATGTATGTATGTATGTATATGAAGCTGGTTTTAAAGGCACAAGCAGCCACTGCTTGGAGACTTTATTGAGAAGAGTCATCACACCGTCTGTGATACATCAGCCATCACAGACAGTTTTATCTACAAACCATCTGTGATGGTCAACTATCACAAACGGTTCTGAGTTTATAACCATCTGTGATAGTCAGACGGTTCAAAAACAGTCTGTGATAACCTCATGTCATTACTGACCCATAAACTCAGACAGCTCACGAAACCGTCTGTGATGATGTTTTTAAACCGTCTGTGAAGATCTTTTCTGTAGTAGTGTATACACAGCTTAATTTAAGCAAGTAAATGTGCATTTTTTTTCAAATTGGCTAACATATGTTTTTGTGTTTTTCTATCCATGCTACGATGGAGACTAGTGAAATTATGGCGCTATTTCTTCTTCTTTTGTTGCATTGTTGACTACTTGCCCCCCAGCTTAATTTAAGCAAATAAATGTTCAATTTTCTTTCAAATTGGGAAACATATGTTTTTGTGTTTTCCTATCTGTAACATCCCAAACTCGGGGTTGTATTTCAAATGTATAAAAATAAGGAGAATTTAAAACTTTTCTTGCATCATGTTGTTATTTGAATTTTTCTGGAGATTTCTTTCTAAGTTGTGTTGATTTTCAAAAAACTTTATACTTCAATTGACTAGAAGCATAATCCTTTAAAACTTTTAAAACAAATATTGTGATCAGCCTCTGGACATGTTTTTCCCAGGTTTTAGATCATCCTAGTGACTCCTCTGAAAAAAAATTCAAAATTTTTAAATTTTATTTGCTATTTTTCAGAGGCCAGTCAAAACAATTAGATCTTTAGTCAAACCCTAGGGCAGAACCTTGAGAAATTTCTAGAGAAAAATTTATTTCATAAAAATCTTTGGAAATTTTATGCAAGGTTAATCTTGGAGTCAGGAACCTCCAATAAAAATTTCGGAATTGTTGGAGTTATGCAACTCTATCTCAAAATTCCTCAAAATTTCAGCTTGTTTTTCAAACCTAGTCATTGCTACTGTTTGGGTTTAGGTCGGACCCAAGTCTATTGGTTGGACCCAACCTTCTTTGCGCTCGAACCTAGTCCGCACTAACGCAAAGCGTTTTGGACCGCCCGATTTGGTATCAACCGTCCGGATTGACTGTGCCGTTCGTACCGTCCGAACAAGCGTGCAATCTGGACTGTCCATTTTTAATCGAACCGTCCACATCGGTTGTGCCGTTCGGACCGTCCGAACGACACTCTCGATCAGGACCATCCATTTCAGATCGGACCATCGAAATTCTCCGACTCGATCTATTGACTCAACCCAACCCACTCATCAAAACACTAACCGAGCCACTTTGGTTTGTTTCACTGACTGGTGGGCCTCGCTGCGCAGTTCTTCTTCTCCACGTGGCCTCTACGTTCTTTCCAGTGCCATAGGAGAGCGTCGGGGTTCAGCTCCGCCCGTGCGTCATCTTCAACTAGCCGCCACTGGTTTTTGACGCACGCCCATAGTTTGGTCGTCGTGTCTGTGCTCGCCCATGCTCCTATCACCTCGCCATCGCGTCACTGCCGCTCATGGTGGAGCCATGGACCAAGTTCACCGTGGACCTCCATTCTTGTGTCTCTCTACCCTAGAGCTTATAAAAGCTCCCCAATGGCTTCACTGTTTTCTTTTCGTCACTCTCGAACCATCCACACCACCATTTTCCTCTTCCACCAAAAGAAATCGCAAAGAGCTCAAGCTCTCAATTCTGGCCACCACACCTCAACGCCATTCCGGCGCCACAAGGGTTCATTTCCTTTTCTGTTCACATCACTTTGCGCCACTCATCATCATTTCCCTTAATCCAATTTTGATTTGCATTCATAGGAATTATCAAAATTTGGATTTGATCTTCTTCGGCCGAAAACGCTCCCTTTCTACCTCAGCACCGGTACGGTGAGGCACTTGTCAATTCCTCGCGATATTGCCATCTACTGACATCGCTTGAGCTGCTCCTGCCCCTATTTCCATTCCTTCTTGCTCAGGTGAAGCTCCCCTCGGTAAAGCTCCACGCACCGCCACATCGGTTCCTCATCGCCAGCTCGCCTCCGACCTTCTCCGGTCACTCTTGTGATTCTGGTAAGGTCACTGAACCTGACTAGTGCCCATGTGCGCACTAGATCACCTGGAGCGTTGCCTTAGTGTAGTTGTCGTATTTCACCGTAACTTCACCTCCGTTCCACCTCGTTGCGCCGCCGCTTGAGTCCATCTCCAATGATGCTCTGGCCACCGATTGGTGCGCATTAGTGTAGGGTTTCCATTTTGGCCCTTGGTCGGCACCGCCGCGGCCTCCTTCACCAGCAATTGGCCGGAGAACCTCACGGCCAGAGCGTGCTGTTTTGTCGGACGCTGACACGCACTGTAGCTCATTGATTAGGGCTAATCTTGGTCGTTAGGACACAGTTAATGATTAGTTTAATTCAATGACCGGTTAGACTTTTGTAATAAGTCTTTAACGCGTGGGTCCAGCCGTTAAGTACTTAGTAACCTCTCATCTGAACCGTCCATTTTGAGATCAACGATCCGGATTGGTTGGGACGTTCAGACCGTCCGAACGTCCCTTATTGTTTGGACCATCTGATTTCGTTTCAACTACCTGGATCATTTGGGCCGTTCGGATCGTCCAAACATGACCGTTCACGTGGACCGTCCGATTAGATCTCAACGGTCCAAACGTTTTCAGCTAAGGGTTTATAAGAAAATCCGTGTATCAATTATTTATGTTCTGTAAATTGTTTTAAACTTCAAAACTGCGTAAGTAATTCATTTTAACTCCTTTTTGCATGAAACAAATTTTGTTGGTTTTATTTTTAAATGTACTTTAATCCAAAATTGGTTTGAGGCTTTCTACTATTCTAGAAATTACTGTTAGTAGAATTACCTTTGTTTTAACATTATTTCTTGCACTAAAAATTGTTTTAACTTAAAAAATGCATAAGTATTTCTCTGTAACTCCAAATTGAGCAAACTCAAGCTTGTTGGTTTTCTATGTTACTATACTTTAATGTAGAATAGGTTTTGATTATGTTACTACCACTGAAAATCTTATTTTACATATGGTTTATACACTACTTCCATGACTTTGAAAAATCATAAGAAATTCATTTGAGCTCAAAATGCGGTGAATCAAATTTCATTTTTCATCTCATGTGCTGCTCTGTCTACCATAAAATTTTCATGTTCACCACCTCTCTGGAAATTTTTGGCAAAAATTTATTTTCGGATGAACAGTACACGAGAGCGATTTTTCAGCATTTCTATTGAAAGCTGATTTTGTTTTGGCTATAACTTTTGCATGTATCATCCAAATCAATTGATTTTTGTTGCTAAATTCATTTAAAATCATTCTCTATCTTCTGTGTAAATTTCATACTTTTTTTGTTGATTTTGAATTTTTGAGTTTATTCGATGTTATTCGTTCTTATTGGTTCTTTTCGTTCTTTCGATAGGTTCCGACGAAGTTATTGAATACGAGAGTGATCCTCAGAAGTAAGTGATTTATCTCTAGCAAGGCAAGAAGTTTTTCCTTTGATGCATGTTGATCCTATTATTTTTGCATGTTAATATTTCAAAGTTTCAACTGTATGTATGCATGCTATGTTGACAAGTATTTTCTCAGTCGTGATAGATTACCTGATTAGTTACTTGAACTGTAGGTAAACATCCATCATTTACTACTAAGCCTAGGTTTATATCCGCTGTGATTTAGAGCTCGATGGATGGGCTTTAGTCACTTTATATCCAGTATACGAGTTGATGTTGCTTAGCTCTACTTAGAACGGTAGTCTGGGGATCATTGCCACGGCGATGGTTGGTATGTCATCACTTTAAATATTTGAGCCAGGGTGCTCATGTATGTAATCGTATTTGGAAAACTAAAAGTGAAAAATAAAAAGTTTTAGACTTGGGCACATTGGTTGGATGGTGTGCTTTCGGGTGTGCGCTTGGTGCCTGAGTCAACAAGGACCGAAGTACTTGTGCCATTGATCCAAGCATTTTTGCGTGCAACCACATGAGGGCATACAGAAACCCTCTTGACTTAGTACTTTGGCGTGTGTTAGCTCCAAGTCGTAGGAGGTTGTGTGTGTTGTGTTGAACAAGAAATGTTCAATGTGTGTTAGGTGTGCGGGGGTGGGTTCCTGTCTAGGTTCTCTAAACCAAGGAGCATTGGTAATTTTCTAAGGCCGATGACTCCAACAATACGTATGGTTTCCATCATACGGGTGACTCGTAGTTAATACATTATATTGGAAAACGTCTCGTAAGACTTAGCCTTGCCGGCATACCTAGGGAAGTGTGCTATATAGCTTGGCAAAAATGCGGTCTGACATGTGGGTAGAGCTGTACACCCCTACAGGGTATAAACTATTCGAATAGCATTGTCCTAGGTTATGGACACGCTTGGTTATTTCCCGCAAGAATTAGACTATAACCTTTTTCAATAAAACTTGAAATCGGTGGTACGAATGAGTAATTCGTGCTATGTTGTGGTGGCTGTAGGGAAGTCACCTCTAGGATGTCAATTATGTTTACAATATTGTCTCGTTGTTATTTTAAGAAATAAAAACAGATTGGTTAAAATTGCCTTTAATCTATTACACTATTGCAAATAAAATGTGGCTTTACGCTCAAAATAAACCCTATGGCCTTCCCCTTTTGATTCAGCTTGTATGTAGCTATGTATAGGTTTGTTAATCATAAGTCTTGCGAGTACATTTTTGTACTCAACTGCATTGTCTATTTGCTACAGAGGAGGTTGATCCCCAACGGATCGACTATTGTGAGACCAAATTCATGCAAGACGACTAGCTTGGCGGACCGGTCGGTTGCCTTGTGGGTAAGGGCAAACCGGTTGGCTTTTGTTTATCGCTATCTTATGGCATTTGCTTCCACTGCAACTTTAATTTAGTCTTTTGTTGTCACTTGGCCGGTTGGCCACTATTGTCATATAAACTTGTATGTCTTTGGAATGTTGTAACCTGGTCATTATCAGTATTGTACTCTTGTATGGAATTGATGCTTGATTTTGTGATGGTGTATGTGTACTGCTTTTCCTGGGAGGAACATGTTACACCGAGAGTCGGGATATTTGATTTGTAATGCTAGGACCACTTGAATGGCTAAGTATTGCAAGTTAAATAGGGATATTTGATTTGTAATGCTAGGACCACTTGAATGGCTAAGTATTGCAAGTTAAATACCCCGCCGCCCCTAAATCTTGGTTTCGTCCCTGGTCACATAGAAGAGGGACACAAAATTAAGGATCAGATTTGTCGATTTGTGATATGGATTCTGATGGTGAAGATGGAAGGATGGTTTGTCGCGATGACATGATCTAATAAGCCACATAGCTCTTACGGGATGACCTTGTTTATTTGGGCTTTTTCTTTGGCTTAAAAGCAAAAAAACCAAAGCTCAAACAAACAAGTGACTTTTTCAACTAGTGTATGAAAAGCCTAAACCACTTTAAGCCACAAGCCAGTTGAGAGATGTTTTTTTTTGCTTTTGAGGGTTAGAAATAGCCATTTACCACTTAGCTTCGTTGAAATTACCCACCAATGTCATCCATATATAAAAGAAAACCCTTCAATTTTTCTTTCATTCCTCCCCCCTCTCCAACCTGTTTGCCTCTCTCAGCGCCGCCGTCCTTCTCCCTCGCACTGCTGACCCGGTCTCCTCCCCCCGCTGTCATCCTGCTTCACCGCGTCGTCGAGCTAGCCTCCTCCCTCCGCTGTCGTCCTTCTCCTAGTGCCGACGTCCTTCTCACCCGCACCCTACACGCAGCTGTCCTCCTCACCCGCGCCTCCATCCTCCACACGCCCACGCGGTGAGGCCGATGACAACCTGGCGACAAGGGCACCCCACTGACGAGGGTATTTCAGACAATTTAACAATAAGCTATATCTCAAAAGCCATAAAAAGTCAGGTTACCAAACACCCTGGCTTAGCTTAAAAGCTATGTGCTTATAAGCCGTTTAAGCCCAAAAAAAAACTGGCTTTAAGCTAAAGCCAAAAAGCCTAAGCCTAAACAAACAGAGTCTAAAACTATTAGTCCATATTATCTTATTTTAAAACTAGTCCTCATTTGATATATTTATGTTCCTTACCCCACACTTCGGCTATTAAGCAGAAGTTCTGATTCGTAACATACTAACATTAGGAAACACAAAAGGTCTAGTAGAACTTCAGATCACATCTCCAAAAACAAGTCGAGAAATGGTTACAATTGTGATTATTAGAATGGAAGCCCAGTCCTCTTCCTATAAAAAAAGTCCAGTACTTATCAGAAAACAAACATAGCCTGATAGACATCACGTTATTCCAGCAGTCTAGCACATCAAAGCAGCCAGTGTAGCGCTTCTTTCTAGTTTCTGTCTCTGAAATAGCAAATTCACCCCCAACTTATACGAGCTGAGGGAGCATGCATCACGGTGACTCTCCGTCCGGTGTGCTCTCCTCGACGTCCACCGTGTACACCACCACCGGGCTCCTCACCTCGTGCTGGCCGTCGGTCCACACGACGACCGCCGAGACCACCTCGTCCGCCGCCGGCACCACGCCGGAAACCGACACGGTGAACGACATCATCTGATTCGACGCACTGAACTCAAGCCTGCTCGGTGCAACGGTAACGGTGAGGTTGCCGGCGGCCGAGCTAACGACCACCTTTGCGTCGTACACGGCGCCCGGGGCACCGACGTTGGTGACGGTCCGCGGGAAGCCCAGGCTGAACCTCTCGCCGGCCGTGACGTGGGCCGCCATGGTCGGGTAGTTGAGGTCCCCGACAGAGCCGTCGCCGCAGGCCGTGGTGTTGGAGCCAGTGATGAGCCCGAGCAGCGTGGCGTTGTAACCCTGCGCGCACAGCATGGCGACGTAGTCGCCCTCCGACGCGTCGTACACGAGCCCGGGGTCGCGCGCCTTTGCCGGGTTGAGCTGGCCGGCGCCGTACTTGAGCTCGCTGCTGCCGGAGTTGCCCGGCGTGTTCATCGGAGAAGCTGCATTGTTGTGCAATCTTGTGACTTGTGAGCTACATGATGTAGGATTAAGGATGGTTAATCACTTACCGGTGGTGATGAGGGCCGACATGATCATCGCCGGAGACCAGTCGCGGTGGAAGGACTTGACGTACGCCGCGGCGCCGCTGACGTGCGGGCACGCCATGGACGTGCCGGACTCGATGTTGTACATGAGCCTCCTCTTGTCGTTGGGGTTGTCTGTCGGTGGTGCTAGGGCAGTCCATGCGGCTATGATGTCAATCCCCGGTGCAGATAGATCAGGCTGCGGTTAATTTCAGGCCAACCATCAGTAAATTCCGCAGAATTAATCAGTAGTATTATCCTTTGCAGAACACTAGGGATCAACATCGATCAGATCCATTTGACACTTGTTGCACTATAGTCATATGGAATGTTGTAGTAGTTGAATGCGTGTGTTGCGATGGAAATTTTATGTTGCAACTTGTTTTACTGTAACAATCTCACGAAATAACTGCAGATTCCAAACGAACTAGTACTTAGTTTGTGATCTCAATTAAGCACCTTCAAGATTCCAGGAGTGATCAGGTTTGGGCCCGGAGAAGAAAACGAGGCAGCTTTTGGGGCTTGGGGATCGACCGTCGTCTCGGTGCTGTCTATGGTACCCACAGGATTACTGCAAATCAAGCGAAGGAAGACCACGAATAAGCGCTCAACAACACAAGCACACCAAAATCCAGGTCTGCAGAACTTACCTGGTGCTGTTGACATAGGCCATGATTTCATCGAACTGGTCCTGAGATACCGCGAGCGCAGGGAGAGGCACGGCGAGGGCGACATCCGGGTAATAGCCGACGAGGACGGTGCCAGCCGCGCCGACCAGGAGCGGGCCTGTGCCGTCGCTTGGACCGGCGTTGTCCTGGCTGGGGCAGAGGACGATCTTCCCCTTGTACGAGCCTCCGGACAGGTCGTCAGGATCACAAGAACTGCAATGCAGAAGACACGATGTTAGCCTAGACGTAATTAAGATAAGAACATTGCAGGTCTACAAAATGTACACGTATATTTCAGTGTCTTCCTATTACCCATGTATGGGAAACACGAGCGACACGTTCTCTAGCGTTGGGAAGGTGTTAATGGAGGCTCCCTGTGCCAAACAAGAACATTACAACAATAGTCGGAACATCTCATTTCAAGTTAGTTTGGGGGGAATGGAGAGAGGTTTTGTTTTGTTTGAGCACCACTATGGTCTTGCCGTTTCCAAGAACGATCTTGTCGACGAGCCGGCGATCGATGCTGCTCGCGGCGACGGACAGCAGCCACGGCGCGACGTTGCAGACGTGGCCGGAGCTGAGACCGGAGTTCCCGGCCGAGGTGGACGTCACCACCCCGCGCTTCATGGCGTGGAAGGACCCTATGGCGGCCGTGTCCTGGAAGTACGGCAACGGCAGGCTCGACCCGATGGAGAAGGAGATCACGTCAACGCCGTCGGCGATGGCATCGTCGAAGGCCGCGAGGATGTCGGCGTCGCCGCAGTCCCCGTAGCACACCTTGTAGATGGCCAGCCTAGCGCCCGGCACCGCACCCCGGGCCGTGCCGGCGGCCAGGCCGCCGAGGCTGACGTCGCCGACCGCACGACCGGCCACGGTGGACGCCGTGTGGGTCCCGTGCCCGTCCTGGTCCAGCGGCGACAGGCCGGCGCCACCGTTCGATCCGAGGTTGTAGGCGCGAGCACCGATGATTTTACTGCAAAATCTCGACGTACTGTTGTGTTGTGTACTTGTGTGTGCATTACACGCAAAAGAAAAGATCTTTCGTACTTGTTGCACGTGAAGTTCTGGCATGCGCCCTTCCATCTGCTCGGCGGCGGGCCGAAGCCCTCGTCGGAGAAGGACGGGGAGTCGGGCCACACGCCGGTGTCGAGCATGCCGACGATGACGTCTCCCTCCAACGGCAGGCTGATGTTTTGCGCTGCCTGAGGGAAGCCCAAGAAGTCCCATGATCTTGTGGTCAGAAGCTCGTGTGTTCTGCTTGGGAAGATTGACACGATGCCCTCCATGCCTGGCAAGTAAAGCTAACGATTCAACAAGTGAACAGAGTCTTGTTTCTTAGCTTTGTTGTCAAATGCCAATTGACGTTTTTTTCTGATGCATGTGTGCGTTTTGGGACATACTAGAGAGCCTTTGTGCCTCTTGTGCAGTTAGCCTGGCAGCAAAGCCATTTAGGCTTCTTTTGTAACTGTGGAGGATCCTGTCCGAAGCAGAGCTGCAAAAGGGCACAAGCATGTAATAAAAAACCTGGCCATAAGACGCTAGTAAATAGTATGCATGATTTGTTCTAGAAGATCCTGGACTACTCGGATGAAAAATGAGACCTGTTATCCAGGACCTGGTCCAGCAGGTCGTGATGAGCAGCTTCTATAGCGGAGAAACCATCAAGTTCTGACGACTCCGACCTCGGCAGGTGCCCCATGTAGACGATGTAGACCTGCTCATGTATAAAAACTGAAGCCCATGTTCATGCACGACGAATGCATATAAGGAGATCATCCTACCAAGGTACTACATATAAGTACTGTATAGATGAAATCGGAGTGGATACGATCGGATATCGCATAGGACACGAATAGCGCTGGATATTTATTTCTCCCTTTCGTATTCGCTGCAAAAGACTTTGGTTGGTCGGTCGAACAGATTATCAACTTCTTTTGCATTCCTAAACAAGACATTGGATAGTACGAATGCAATCAAAGTGGATACGGACGGATATTGTCTATCCGTATCCTATTTTGCATTTTTTTTCTCGGAGTTGGACACAAATATAGCTGAATATCCATCCATTTCTCTTTCCGTATTTGCTCAAAAAGCCTTCGTTCCATCGGTCGGACGAAAATTATCCGCTCTATTTGCACACATATGTATAAACAAACGAGATCTCTACGAAGAAGAAACACTACTAAACATGCATGCATGGAATCAAGCAGATAGATGATCTGACCTGTCCCCCATCGCCGTCACTGATTTCAGAGGCATTTAGGCTCACGGTGAAGAGAGCAAGAAGAAGAAGAAGCGCTTTGAATCGATGCATCGTGCTCTAATTAAGCCCGGGGCTAATGATCAGCCCATGAACACGGACGATGGCTATATATGATCGATGAATGGATAAAGGTGCATGCATATATTGATTTATGCAAGGCAAATTAATTAGCAATGCATAGAAATACTCATCGATGCGTGCTACATAGGCGGCAGCCACCAGCTTGCAATGCTACATTGCTGCCTCCGTCACGTTGTCATCCACTCATCCTTCTCTACGCAAGGGCGTGGGTTTCGGCGTCCGGCACTACGTACGTACGTACGTACATACATGTTCTGCGTATTGCTTGGATGCATGCGTACGATTGGAGAACCGAAGTTTGGACTGTTTTGACCTTGTAACGCAATTTAATTCCTAATTTGGCCTCCTTAGCGTCAGAATTCCCGATCTGGCCCCCTGCGAGTACGTGCTGCCGTCCGGGACGGCAGCAACCGAGTTCCTGCCGTGCCCGTTGGCAGCAGCGAAGATGCTGCTGTGCCGGTCGGCAGCAGCAAGTTGCTGCTGTCCCACACAGCAGCAACTCCCCCACACCCCCAGCGCACGCAAATCCAAGAGGAGAGAGAAAATATATTTAAGAATATTTCTTGGAGGAATTTTTAAATATAGAAAATTAGCTCCAAAAATTATGAAATTTTTTGTGGAGACTTCCAGCACAGTGTAATTGCTTGTGTAAATTTTTCAAAATTTTATGAGTTATGATGTGTTCTATAAAATTCATTTAAGTATACTATTTTTAGGAATTTTCTAATATAGAAAATGAGGTCCAAACATTATAATTTTTTTATAGGCTCCTTATACAACGTACTTGATTGTGTAATTTTTCCATAATTTTATATGTTACAAAATTGTCTCAGCAAATTAAGGGTTTAGGTATCGAAAATTAGGATGAAAGGTTTCGGAAATTAGGGTTTCATGATTTCATGTGACTTGGAATGTGGGAAGTTTAGTACCACATGACTACTCTAGGTAAGAGACACTCCCTCCCCTGCACATCTATCGCCCGTCATGCTTGTCCCCCTTGCATGATGATTTCGCTTTTATGCCGTGCAATTCAGCAGCGAACCCTTAATTTGTCTTACTCGTAATAACATTTTATGGCAATTGTTTGATTGAGTAATGACGCTAATGGTACCAGTAGGTGGTATGGGTGATTACGTCGGTGTTTCCAATTCCACCATAGAAACAGGTTTTTGCAGCATACTTGGTAATTCCCGAGCGACTACAGCAAAGGGTGTAGGGTGAGCAAGTGCCAAGTGACCGTTGGGTACAATATTATCGTCAGCAATGTCAAACGGCCATTCATCATCTTCAGGTTGATCAGGATTGACTATTCCATTTTCATTGTTCTCTCCCATGTTAACGAAATTGTGCTCATTAGCTTCCTTCTTAAATGCATTGTACTACAAATGATCATTCTCCCTTGGATTGTTGTTTCCAGTTTGTAGTGGTTCTTCAGCAGCAGCGTTGACTAGCACACGGTATGAGCATGCACCTTGTCCCTACAGAATGAACAAATATGGTGACTGGGATACGATAGTAACAACAAAACCATATGGGCTGCATTTAGGTCTAAAAAATTTGGATTTTAGGTTTCAGAAATTAGGGTTTCATCAATTCCCACACAAAGTAGTCATAATAGAATTAGGGTTTCGGAAATTAGGATTTCTAATGGAGTTGCAGTGTACATGTTCATACATGAAATTGACGGAAGAGTGAAAAAAAGAAAAAATAACAAAAAATAGGGGAAAAAACAGAAAATTCAAAAAATAATAATAATTGGGACATGAAAATATTGAATAAAAATCTATTTTTATTCGAATTACAGAAATAATACTATTTAATTTTTTTTAAAATAATCTATTGTATGATGTAATTTAAAAAAAATAAAAGTGTGGTGACAACGTTGGTTGGTCTGTTTGTTATTTTCGTAGAATATCAAGGGTACGAAATTTGTCTAACTCGTAATAACATTTTGTGTTCATCGTATATTGTCGTAGTGCGCTAAATTTCTGAAGAATTTTTTGAGCACGATTGAGATAGTAATGAGTCGTAAGTAGGAAGGTAAGTGATATTGCGATGTGCTAGAAAATTCATACACGTTGGAGAACTTTGGAGAAATAACGCAATGATAACAACATGACAGTTGATCCAACAAGGGGGTTACATGGCATGCAAGCTAACGAACCAAGGACAGTACACGCATGCCTTTAGGGAAATAGAAACACATGGGAAATGTGAACGTAGTTATAGCAACTTTCCCGTTGCATAAAACCAATGACTAACTCAGCAAGTACTCTTCCTGCAGGATGAGCATGAGTGGATCGACAATATACTCAGCTTTGAACTGGACACCTACACGGCGATCACCGCAGTAACACCTCCCCCGCAACGCCCCTACTATGACTTCCGAGACGTACGCTGCTCCCCTGACAGGTTCACCTTCCCTGAGGATCAGCTACGCCGTCTGGGCAAGCGACGGGACGATCAGCTATGCTGTTTGGGCAAGCGACGGGACGATGTACCTCCTGACACCTCCATAGACCTCCGTAGACGTCCCGAGACCTCCGCAGACCTCCCGAGAAGTCCCGAGACCTCCCTAGACCACCCAATACCTCCCGAGACCTCCCTAGAACTCCGTAGACCTCCGTAGACCTCCCGTGACCTCTCAAGACCTCCCTAGACCTCCTGTCATGTCCCGTCACCTCTCAAGACCTGACGCAACACTGCCACACGATTACTCCTCGGGCCCGCCACCTCGCGGACGCGATTTTCCTTCAATCCAATTGCAATTCAGCAGTGAGCACTGCGGGCAAGGGGGGACAGCAGCGACAGGGCGATAGATGTGCAGGGGAGGGAGTGTCTCTTACCTAGAGTAGTCATGTGGTACTAAACTTCCCACATTCCAAGTCACATGAAATCATGAAATCCTAATTTCCGAAACCTTTCATCCTAATTTTCGATACCTAAACCCTTAATTTGCCGAGACAATTTTGTAACATATAAAATTATGGAAAAATTACACAATCAAGTACGTTGTATAAGGAGCCTATAAAAAAAATTTATAATGTTTGGACCTCATTTTCTATATTAGAAAATTCCTAAAAATAGTATACTTAAATGAATTTTACAGAACACATCGTAACTCATAAAATTTTGAAAAATTTACACAAGCAATTACACTGTGCTGGGAGCCTCCACAAAAAGTTTTATAATTTTTGGAGCTAATTTTCTATATTTAAAATTCCTCCAAGAAATATTCTTAAATATATTTTCTCTCTCCTCTTGATTTGCGTCTTATTTGGGGTGTGGGGAGTTGTTGCTGTGTGGGACAGCAGCAACTTGTTGCTGCCAACCGGCACAAGAAGATCTTCGCCGCCGCCAACAGGCACAGCGAGAACTCGATTCTTCTGTCCCAGGCAGCAAAAGACGTACTCCTGAGGCTAGATCGAATTCGACGCTAAGGGGGCCAAATTAGGAATTAAATTGCGCTACAGGGCCAAAATAGTCCAAACTTCCAAAATCGAACGCCTCCACTCGCATGAGCACGTGACTCCCCGTGTGGCCATGTGCTTCATTCGAATCACTACTGTCCCCACACTTTCCAACCGAAGCACAAGCGACCTATCTCCGCCGACCGCCGCAACCGCAACCGCATAATCTACTCCCCAGTGCCCTTCTTCCCAGGTGTTCCTCCTCCTCCAGCGGCTCTTCCCGGCGTCCTCATCCCTGCACTCTCCTCCCCCACCAGCCCTTGACCTCCGTCGTGACTCCGCTAGCTCCTGTGGCGTCATGTGCTCCACCGTCGGGAGCGACCTCCACCGGGGTGTGCCCTCCCTAGAGTGGTTCCGTGGGTAAACGAGGTATGGTGCCGCAGGATCTCCCCTCCTCCCCATCCCCCGCTCCCTCCCTCCTTTCCCGGTGATACCGTAGGTGATCCGGTAGCAGCCAGAGATCACCAACAGCCGGAGTTTCCTTGGGCTCGACATCCGGCGTGCTTCTTGTCTAGGGCGTTGGAGACTATGATAGTGCACTTCCTCCTCCTTGATCCTCCTCTGAGTTTGGCTCGTCGACGACGTCCAATCCTCACGTCCTCGTTTGGAATGCTTGTTGTAAGTCAATTTGTTGCAACAACTTTTATCAATTGTCGCACATAGAGCTGGGACTTGGGCGAGCTTTTACAGGCTGGCCCTTGGCCAAGACGGCACGGTCTAAGCACTCACGACGACACGCAGACAGCGCCGGGTCGGTGGCTGGCACGCTGCGAATGCCGGCCGGGTTGGGCCTCGAACGCTTGACTTTGTTGGGCGGCACGGCACAAAAAAAAAGCCCAATCCTCCAATCCCTCCCTCGGCCTGGCCCAATCCTATCCCTCCCTGGCCTGGTAGCCTGGCCCAATCCCGTTCTTCCCCCCACGGCCTGGCCCAACCCTAACCCCCATTCCAGCTAATCCATATCCCCAATCCCACACACCGCCTCCAGCCCTCCACCCTCAGTTCCTCCCTTTCCCAAGCACCGCTTTCCTCCCCCCTCTCTGGCTCTCTCCTCCCCACGCGCCGCCTTCCTCCCTCTCTGGCTCTCCTCCGGCTGAGAGGAATGAAGATGGCGGTTGTCGCCGCCATCGCCGCCTTCGCTGTCTATAGTTATTTTGGGCTGGGCTTGGGCTAGCACGGCACGACCCTATCACGACGGGCTTTGGGCCGTGTCTGGGCCTGGCCGGAGGCGAGGTGGGCAACCGCACGCAGACCTGACGGTGGGCTGACCGCCAAGCCGGCCGGCACGACGCGTCTGGCACGGTGGGCCCGAGCCGGGCCGGCACAAGCACGCCCAATGCCCAGCTCTAGTCGCACAGAGTGTTTCAGTTTGTTGCAATGTGTCTTCTTAAATGTTGCATCAACTTTTCCAAATCGTGTTGCACGTGGTCATCTTTTTTGTTGTAGTAGAGTCTGCAATTCTCAATTTGTTGCGAACGTTTAATTCTATTGTTGCACAAGTAATTTTAAAATGTTGCCACAATTGTTTTCAAATGTTGCACTATCTATGGTCGTAAATTTTTTATTTGGGATTTCTGATCTTGTTTTAGCACTTTGCTAAGTCATATACTCATGTTTTTCATTCTTCTTTCGGTTAGAAGATTATATATTTTTTCCTATTTTTCTTGGCATTTTCCATGATAATTCTGCATTTGTTGCATGTAGGGGTGTAAAACGAATCCAGATAGTCTATTTTATTTGGCATCTGTATCTGAATGGTAGCGAATGTGGTAAAGAAAATAATATTTGTATTGCAAAACGAATACGAATCCGGATAGTATCTGGATTTTTTTTCTCCCAGATATGAATACAAATATGATATGAAAAAATATGATCGAATACAAATACGAATAATATCCGGATCCAACAGTTTTATTTCCCTTGTCATCCAGTCCACTAACAGTTTTGTGTGTGTTGTGTTACCATGTTGCTTGTGGGAATTTATATGTACCTCCATATATTGGAACTTTTTTTGTCGATGTTTGGAATTTGAACTTTTTCTGTGAAACTTCATCAAATTTTAGGATATTCGAATTTGACCAAATTCAACAAGTATTCGATTTGCATTTGTATTCGTTACACTTACAACATTCGATTCATATTCGTATTCTTTTAAAAAATACAAGTACGAATGTGGTATGTCCACTATTCGATTCGGATTCAATTCGTCTTCACCCCTAGTTGCATGCGTTGATTACATGTAACATCCCAAAATATGGGTTTATGTTTCAAATGTATAAAAATGTGAACTTTTTAAAACTTTTGATGCATTCCTTTGACATTTAGTTTATCTAGATTTTCATTCAAGGTTTTGTTTATTTTAAAAACCTAAGCATCAATTTTGGAAATACAAACCTAATGGATAAATAAAATAGAGTGAAATGAAAGTTGATAATTAAAAATTCAAACTTAGCATAATTATACTGAATATAAAATGGGAAATTAATTCAAGCATGTTTTGGAAATTCTCCTCAGATCAAATAATAATTGTAAATGAAAACAGAAGCTTGAAATAATTTTAGAGAAAATATAGTACGAAGAAAACCTTCGAAAATTTACACAACAATCCTCACTGTGTCCTCAGCCTCCCCTAATATTTTCATGAAGTTTGGAGCTAGGAAACTATGTCTAAAAATTCCTAAAACATCTAAATGTTTTTGTGTCCATTATCTCTTTCTTATAATGATGTTGGCGCAGGAAATGATTCTCAGTGTTGATATTGCAAGTGTGAACCAAGTACTGTAGGATCAATAACGACAAGGAGTCGAAGCATGGGGTACGTATATATGGAAGTTTATAAACATGAAAGCTTGTGCTTGTTTTCTAATAAACATGAAGACTTCCGATGCTACGACATTTGTGTGTTTTCAAGAATGAATTTATTCCTTGCGTGGTGGCCAAGCTGAGTGTGCGGCGCAGACCGAGGATGACAACGGAGGCGCAAAGCGGACTAGCGTGGAGCTCGGTCGATGGCTCAACAAAGCCGAGGGCGTGTGGCGTAGGCTGAGCCTGATGACGATAGGCACGATATACTAGGTAATACTATGATTTTTTCTTAACCGTAGCAACACACGGGAATTCAGGTAGTCTTAACAACTAAAGTACTAACTCCTACCTTGTTTTTTGTGCATGAAGCTAAAAAGACAAGTAACTTAATTAGAACACACCCACGCACACGGAGAGTGATACGTACAGCACATTTCACACAATATATAGAGCATTTGCTAGCTTATTATTATGTGTGCAAGGACCTGGAATAATAATAAAAATATGGTAAAGTATATTGTGAGTCCTTGAACTTGTCGGATTAGGTAACTTAGGTCTCTAATCTATGAAACTTCACAATCATGTACCTAAACTTGTTTAAGTGTGTCCCTAGAGATCCCAATGTGGGTTTGCTAGGTTTGACCGTTGACGTGAATGCTTGACCGTGCCAGCATGGCTTGCGGGCTCACATGCGGCCCACGTGACCAATCAAGTGCGTCGTGACATTTGCACAAAACCCCTTGGCCTTATTATCCGTTTGCATTCCATCCCCATCTCTTGTCTCCACTAGGTTCTTAGGTGATCAGCCGAGGTAGAACGCAGTCGACCCTGGGCTACCGTCTTTGTCCGTAGTTGAAGGAGGGTGGAAAGGGGGTTGATTCTCAACGAGTGGAGTGGTTCGCAATGTATTCAGGCGGGAACGATCATGGTGTTGACGTTGCGGGCGGAAGGAGAACCTCCTCTTGTGTGTGGTATGTGCTTCAATACCTAGTTTGCACGCCAATTTGTGTGCTTCGGGTTGCGATTTTTCTCAACGAAGTGGCCGATGTAGGTGCATTGCTGGGTTTATGAATCTAGGGTATATGATTCACAAACCAAGCGCAACGATTCTTACGAGATCTCTAATTTTTCAGGTTGGTTAGCCTTACTTTGTTTGGCGATGATTTTCTATGCCTAATTTGGTAGTTTTAGGGTTTAGGATTCCCAAATTGAACGCAACGATTTTCTGTGCTAGATATGCGGTTTTAGTGTTATGAATTTTGGACATGTGTTGAGCACGAAATTTTGAAATATGATATTTTTTTCGTTCGTTTTCTTGAAATTGTGCCACTCTGTTGACAATGTAGGGTCTGATGTTGACGAGTTCACAGTTGAGGCTTATCATGGTGGGTTTTTTCACGGACGGGGTAGCAACAGGAGCTATGTAGATAGGAAACGGAGCTGGTTTGATCATTGTGAGATAGATACTTGGCCTCCTCAATGGATAGATGATTTTGTGAAAAACCTCGGCTATGAGAACAGGGATAGGTTGAAGGTTTACTGGTGCTTGCGTGGGAAACATGTTGGTAAATGTTTGAGAATTGTCAAGAGGGATGATGACACTAACAACATGGTTGCAATGACAAACTTTCACAAGAACTTAGTTATGTATTTGGATCATGATGACAATATAGGAGGCATCATCTGGGATGACATCATAGCACAACCAATTGCCTATTTGCCAAAGGTGATGAGCCCCAAGAAGGTAGCTATCACCGAGAGGATTGTTGATGAGAAACTATCGGGTTTTTATAATGATATCATGATCCCATGTAAGAATAGCAAGGACAAAGAGGAGGCAGGACCATCAAAGCTAGACGAAGGAAATAGTGGCAGCGAAGGAGACAGTGACAATGAGCAGGATGATCTTGAATTTTTGGATAGTGATTATGGGATACAAGATGGAGATGACGACCTGTTTGCTGATAATGTCGATGACAATGGTGAGAACAACGTTGGTGGCACTACAGGCAAGGGTAAGAAGGTTGTACATGACCAACCAAAGGACGATCTGTCAACAAGTTCAATTTCAAGGCTTTTAGGCCAAAGGTTGACATGGTGGACCCTATTTTCAAAGTTGGAATGGTGTTCCTATCAATTCAGGTGCTAAGGAAAGCAATTACTAAGTATAGTTGACAGAGTTGATATCAGGATGCCTAAAAACGATCAGAGAAGAATCGAGGCCCACTATGCAAAGGGTTGCCCATGGAAGATGTATGCATCAAAGGACAACCATGCCAAATGCTTTATAGTGAAGAGATATGTAGGTGAACATACTTGTAGAAAGGAGTGAGTGTTGAAGAGATTCATTTCACAATTCATAGCTAAGAAGTACATTGAAACCATTAGCGTAGATGACAAGATGACCCTCGGGAATTTTGCAAGGATTATTTATAAATAATGGAACATGACCCCTTCTAGGAGCAAACTAGCAAGGGTAAGTAGAATGGAATTGAGGGCCATATATAGGGATGAGGTTGAGCAATATAATCAGTTGTGGGATTATGCACAAGAGTTGAGGCCCAACCATATAAGCACATTTTCTTCTATGTGAGTACAACAGCTGATTCAGCACTATGTATTTCTCACTTGATACTTTCAATCGAGGTTTCCTTGAAGGTTGCATACCATTGATCTGCTTGGATGGATGCCACATCAATACCAAATTTGGTGGCCAACTCCTGACTGTTGTGGGCATGGACCCAAATGACTGTATTTATCCAATAGCAATGGCTACAGTGGAAGTGGAGTCAAAGAGTACTTGGAAGTGGTTTTTGTAGACACTAAAGAATGGCATTGGAATTGAAAACACATATCCATATACTATATTGACCGACAAGTAGAAGGTAATTCATTACATGCTTAGAAAAAAATTCCCCTGAATAATTTTGTTCTGCATGCAAACCACTTGGTAATATTTCAGGGATTGATTCCAACTGTCATAGATGAATTCCCATATTCAGAGCACAGATGTTGTGAGAGGCATCTCTACTCCAATTTTCATGTTTGCCATAAGGGTGAAACATAGAAGAATCAATTGAGAGTAATTACAAGGTCTAGTTCAGACCGCCAGCAAATGGCTAGTCAGACTGCTCTGGGAATTTTCCCAAGTCCCTGCTGCACCTGCTCTGGAAATTTCAAATTCTACCTAGCTTTTCTTTGAAACTCCATTTTCCATGAGACCTAGTGCAAACACATCAGCTCACATTCCTACACAAGTGATTTTCAGCGTTTCTCAAAATTCCAAGATTTTCAAATTGGCTGGTCAGACTGCCACTTTTGACCAGTCAGACCATCCATAGGGCCAGTCAGACCACCTCTTGCCTAACAGTTAGCAGGAACTTCACAAAAACCGATAGTTTGAACCCCAAACACCTCGACATTATTAACAATTGATCAACACTAAGATTAGGATAATCTGCATGATCTCCATGGACTGATCAATGTTTAGATATCTGCATACCTCGATGCTTTAGGTATTCTATCAATTATATGTGCACCACGTGTGATTGCAACGGTCTAGATTGCACGATGGGATCTTGTGACTCTATGCTTGTTTGCGAAACTCTCGACCCACCCCAACATCTTGTTTTTCCACCATCAATGATCACACGACATGAACGCTCTTTGATGACAAGCTTTGTTTGGAATAGATTGTGGCGTTGATTCTGCTCAGTACGCTCCATTTGTGCACTAAGTACACGCTTCACTATAAGGCTTAAATACTTATATGAAATTTCAGCACCATATTGTTTCTCGTCTCGCTCAGATTCTTAGTCATCACCTGTGGGGTTAGTTGCAAGCATAGAATATTCTTCCTCAATGTCACTAGCTGAAGTATACTCACCATTATCCTTTATCAAGAGAGCTCGCCTGCTAGGGCAATTTCGCATCATGTGTCCATAGCCCTTGCAGATATGGCATTGTGTTTCTCATGCTCTACCCGTTGAAGCAACCGAAGATGAACTTTGTGCGGGGGCTTGTACCATGCTCTTGCTCGTTTGTAGTGCGCTTGATGGTGTAGTGGAAGTAGCTGGACGCCGGCTGTTGGAGGAGTGAGTAGGTGCTGGTGTTCGGCTGGAGGGAGTAAATGGTGCTCTTGATTGCCCTTGAGTTGTGCGGCCTGTAAAAGAACGTGCAAAATTTCCTTTGTTTCTGGATTGACGTCCCTGTACCTCTCTCTCAGCTTTACAGACAAAATGAAATAAGCGAGTGATAGAATTGTATTCTTTATAGTCAAGTATGTCCTGAATTTCACGGTTTAATCCTCCCAAAAATCTAGCCATCTTAGCATCTTCAATTTCTTCGAAACCACAACGCAACAACCTAGTTTGCAATTCTTGATAATAATCATCTACAGAACTACTATCTTGTCTTAAGCATTTTAGTTTATTAAGCAAATCACGGGAATAATAGGAAGGTACAAATCTATGCCTCATTGCTCTCTTCAAAGCATTCCATGTTCTAGGTATGTTCTGATTAGTATGACAATATTCACTCCACCAAATAGATGCAAAATCCGAAAACTCACTAGTAGCAGCCCTAACTTTCTAATCTTCAAGGAATTCATGACAAGCAAATTTTTGTTCTACCATAAGCTCCCATTTGAGATAAGCATCAGGATCATATTTGCCAGCAAAAGAAGGCATGGTGAATTTAATTTTACCAAATGCATCATTATGGTCACGTACCTCACGTTGATTTCTTCCCATACCATCCACAGGGCCGGTCAGACCACCTCTTGCCTAACAGTCAGCAGGAACTTCACAAAAACCGATAATTTGAACCCCAAACACCTCGACATTATTGACAATTATTCAACACTAAGATTAGGATAATCTGCATGATCTCCATGGACTGATCAATATTCAGATATCTGCATACCTCGATGCTTTAGGTATTATATTCAATTATATGCGCACCACGCGTGATCGCAACGGTCTAGATTGCATGATGGGATCTTATGACTGTATGCTTGTTTGCGAAACTCTCGACCCACCCCAACGTCTTGTTTTTCCCGTTCTCTTCCTTCTATTTTCTTTTCTTTTCTTCCCTGACCTTGTCTTCCCCATCCGGAATACAATCGTCCTTTGCCATGCGCCGACGATCGCCACGCCACTCGCCGTCGTCTCTTCCTTAACCCTGCATTTCTGTCTTCATATGTGTCCACTGCCCCGTGTGCTTCCGCCCTTTGTAGCAATTGAGAGTAGTGGGATTTTTTACCTAAAAGAAAAAAATATAGATGGCAGTGGGAACATTTTGAGGCGAAAGTGAAATTTCTAGGGTGGAGGTGGAATTTTTTGAGTTGAAAGTTACTGAATTTGAGTTCAAAGTTCTTGAATTTTTTAGTTGAAAGTCCCTGGTCTATCGAACCGAAAGCTTTTAAGAGTTTACATCTTTTTTATTTTCAGGTTAAAGTTGTAGGTTTGATAGTTCTTGGAGGGGGAGCATGGCGGTGGTATTGTCGGGATGGTGATGGGAGCAAGGTTGTTCACCACTTCGATTAGTCGTAAACATTTGCATGATAGTTCCTCCCGAATCAATCTCCTATACGTAGTGGATTATGCACCAGCATTGGATTCGACGATGGAACTAAGTTTCATGGGTTAGCTCCTTGCTCTCACTCTCAGGGGTTCACATGCCCCTGATCATCGATGATCGACAGTGGGAGGCTCGGGCTCGGCATGATTCACATTCTCCATCTGTGTTGTCTACCCCGTTGGGGCGGTGGCTATATCTTTTTTCCCTGTTTTCTCCTGCTTTATTTATTAAGTGTCAGTGAATCAACTAATGGCTCACCACTATCATTGTCTTTGTTTCCCGCATCAACTTATGTCGCCACCAATGATGGTGCCGCTCACGCGATGGACGGATCCACGCGCGACGTTGCAGACTTCGCCCGCCGCCCGTGCCGAAAGTTCAGTTGCGGACGACGGACTACCCCGGTCCTCATGGCATGGAACGAGCCTATCGCCTGCGCGTCCTCGAAGTACTGCACCGGAGCTTGCTCCCCATGGAGAAGGAGATCACATCGCCGCCGTCGTCGATGGCGTCGTTGAACGCCGCCAGGATGTCCGCGGTGCCGTAGCCGTCGTCCCAGCACACCGTGCCGACCGCCAAGCCGCCGAGGTTGATGTTGCCAACCACCCTATGGACGTACCACCTACGACCAAGTGGTTGGAACCCTCCGACCAGTCGTGAAGTCGAGCCTCCCGCTACGACCACGTAGTCTAGCCTCCTGCTACGACCACGTGCAGTCGAAGTCCTTTACGAACACAAGCCTTCGACCAGCCACCTAAGACCAGGTGCCTTCGACCAGCGACTCGGATGAACAGTAGCCAGATGAATAGTACTCAGTGAACAGTGTTCGGATGAACAGTACTCGTTGCGAACAGTGCTTGAATGAACAGTTATCGATGAATAGTAGTCGCAATGATCAGTACTCGAAAAATCAGCAAACGAGACAAAGCTCTTTTGAGGTGCTGCAATCGTAGTCTTTTTGTGTTTTTCTATTGCATATCTTAACTCATGACAACTCAACTCACGACCACTTCTAAACTTTCAACTCCTCTTGACCCCTTCTTACTTCTTGCTTGTGGTATCTAAGACTGCTATCTCCCCCTACTTATATACTCTTACACTCATCGACTAAGACACAGACTCAACGTGAGTATCCTACTCGGACTCGTTCTCGTAAACGATTTGGACTCAAACTCTTATCTAATTTTGTACAAGATTATAATCCCAACACACTCCCTAATCTTGTAACAAGATTAAAACGGTAATCACTCCATCTTGATCATCCTGATCTTCTCATGCATTTTGAACTTACAAGTCTTCCTCTTTTACCTGCACTCCTGTGCGTTGTTCCTTCCTGGACCGATACTGCCCCACCACCTGTACTTACTCCATCCTGAGCCATGCACAAACCAGCACTTGCCCCGCCTTTCACCTGAACTGAACTCCTCCTTCCTTACATGATCGCCAGGGCTGGAGCACCCGCTCCCACGACCACCTAGGCTGGAGCACTGCTCCTCGATCGCCCTACCGAATGAGGTCGTGCCCTCACGACGCATCGAAGTCAAGACTTCTCGCGCCTCTGCGCCACTTGCCTGCTCGTCATCTGGTCCTTCCGACCTCCTGTTCTCTGCACCAACTTCCTTAGCATGCACTTTATCTGTCTTCAATTCCTTCTTTGGTTTTATTTTCATATTTGCCCCTTGATCTTCCGAGTGGCTGCCCTCTGCGCTAGCATACTGTCGGGACCCAAAAATACAATTCTGGACTCTCTGTGTATACTGCACTAGTCCAGGATCATGCTAGTGCACACAGTGACAACATCAGTGAAATATCAATTCCATATACAAAGATAACTAATAAATAGGCAAATAACAATAAACATCAGAGTAAAGACCTTAAGGTCAAAGCTTACAATTAATGCCTCGGATATGGAAAGCTCAATGAAGTCTGCGGTGAACGAAATGGGATAACTCCAGTGAAGCCCATCCATATGCCCACAGGCAATCGGCTAGGGTGCGCGACCTAGTTCTCCACGATCCTCGAAGTAGGCCTTGTTGACAAGCGATTCCTTCACTTCTGCTTGATTCGTCAAAGCAAGCGTGAGTACACACTGTACTCGCAAGTCATACCACAGAAATGCAATTTATAGATGTAGGCTTATTCCAAAGGAATGGCATTCTGTGGTTATTTTGCAGAAATGCAACATTTGTAATTGAATACAAATAATAGATTGAAAGCAAGTAAAACAAATAGAGCGGAATAATTTAATGATTGATTTCACAAAGACACACACAACCTAAACAGATTATTCACATAGCCATATGATTTAGACCACACAGCTCCCTTCCCACACAGTTTTATGAAAATCTACCCCTAGTGTGAAATCCCCGAGCATTGTCCATGATCATGACGCTATTCAATAGATTGTTTAACACTCTGCAGAGTTTGTACACTTTACCCACAAGATGTAATCAATCTGGATCGAGTGATCACAACAAAGCATTTCGTAAAATTCATCTTACTATGCTAGGCGAGCCTCAAAATGCATATGTGTGGTGCATGCAGGGCTCGATTCAATGGCGCACAAGGTGAAGTCCTTAATTGACCAAGGTAAGACTTCCACATGCCAACTAAACCACACACCACACACATTATTATTCACACAGATCACACAGATTATTGTCCACACAGTTCACACAGTCCACCAATTCACACAGCCACCATGTCACACAGTTTCCACCAGTTCACACAGTATCCACCACTTGCCTCAGTCTAAATCATTTCCCACCCAGTTGGTTTTAAGTGCAACACATGCTTTACAACACATAGTGCACACAGCTTTTATCACATAGTTGCATATTCACTTAATCAAATTATATTAGCAATCTACATGACAAGTGATTCGTGGCATGGCTAAGCAATCTAATCGCACTAACCAACCCACGTTGGTGCTACAATATTACCAACTAAATATCAACTAGGGTGACAAAGGATTTAGACATAGCAATTATACAAGGAAGGTATAACAATTTGGATTATCAACTAAACCCAAAAGCATTTAAATAAATACTTAAAGTAAATGCAATAATTTGAATCAAAGTAACCTTTGAAAACTGGGATTCAATATGATCAAAGGTACAACTTGCCTTGCTAGCAATGACGATCTTATTTAACTTTAATCTTCTACTTCCTTGATCTTCCGCTCCTTCTTGATCAGCACTTCTCGCGGTATCAACGTCTACTCGCAACAAGCAATTAAACCAAATAAATAACTAACAGAGAACAAACAAACTCCAAAAATTAAATAGTAATCTCAGATAAATAGATATTGATTTGAGATGAATTTAGGAATTTGAACGGACTCAATCGGAGTTCGGATGCAAAAGATGTGAGCTTTGAAAGATCACATGAAATGATGAAATTAATAGAGAAAAGAATATTCCTTCGGATTAAATAATTAAAAAGAATTAGATACTTACAAGTGGGGTCCACTTGGTAAGTGAGAGGATGAACTCAATGGATGACATGTGGGCCAAGGTGTTGGAGAGAGAACAAGATAAAGATAGAGAGTGATCATTGGGACCCATGAATATTCCTCAATTAAATTATTTGAAATTCGGAAAAGGATGAGTGGATGACAAAGGGACCGACCCAGTATTTATGAATTTCTAGAATTAAAATAATTCTAAATAAGGTAAAGATAGCGACATGTGGGACCAACAAGATAAAGGACTTTTCAAGAATTAAATTAATTCCTAAAATAGGACTAGGGTTTGACATATGGGCCATTGGTTACATGGACTGCGCCCACAGAGATATGCTAGTCCAAGGTGGACCAAGCTCATGGCTAAGGTTTGACCAAAGGTTGGCTGACATGCGGGACCCGCATGTAAGAGAGAGAAATAATTAGGGTTTTAATTATGAGGATGACATGTGGGGTCTACACGCGCGAGAGAGATAGATATATTATCTTGTATGACATATGGGGTCCATTGTCATATATAGAAAGGATTAAGAGAGAACAAAGAAAATAACCGCAGAGAACAGAGAGGAGATGCGCTGCATGCATTGGTCAGACTCCAGAGAAGAACAAGAACAGCAGCTCCACGATGACTTCTGGCGCAGGGAGGTAGCAAAGATTTTGGTGCTAGGACTGGAAAGTCAAAGCAAAGAAATAAAGGAAGGAGAGAGAGCTTGGAGGCTGCACATGCTCGTTCATGGCGCAAGAATTGGCAGCCTGGTAGTACTGGATAGCAAAGACAAACACAAAGAACATCAGCGCATGGTGGCCTGAGATTGTAATGAAGTGGCAAAGCAAAGAAAGGATACAGACAATAGAGACCAGAGTGGATTGTGAAGCCAACCGAACCTGCGTTGGAAAGAATAATTGGCATGCAAAGCAATGAACCGAACACACAGGAAGCAACAGAATACAAGAACGCTACAGTGCAGGGCTGATTAGGGCGCACGGGGTGGCCGGCGGCAGGAGGCGACGCGGTGGCGGCGAAGGGGCAAAACGGAAAGGAAACGACGAGGCGGAGATGATGACGCGGTCCAGACATCAAGATTCGGCTCCATGCGACGGCAGCGACGCGAAGAACGGCGACCACGGCGGCCTCACGGACGCGTAACTCTTCCGGCGATGCTCTGCGAAAAGGGAGGTGAGCACGGCGTAGAACGCGGCGATGCGAACCCAACGGTGGTGGAGTTGAAGGCAGGGGATCAACGGTTGCGGAGTAATTGGCCGGAGAAGGACGACGTACAAGAGGCGAGAGAACGCTCGATTCTCAGCGCACGGTGGATGAAACTTGAATCTAAAAGAGGGGAAAAATAGGTATGAACGAGGGGCACGAGAGGACGCGATCGGATTTTAGAAAAACTCACCGGGGAAGCGAGGAGCTCGACGAACATCATGGCTCGACATGGCCGACGGTGCTCCGACGATCTTCGGGCGAAGGGGAAGGAAGCATGACATAGAGGACGACGACGCGAAGCCAACGCCGCAGACGGTTCGGCCGGAGAACGTCGGACGAAGGCGCAGTTCGTCGGAGAAGGATTTCGGTTGAAGCTTGGTTTTCTTCAGATTGCGACGAAACTAGATTGATTCGGAGAAAACCAAATCAGGGGATTGGGAGAGGAGATCAAAACGGACGCGTGGGCGCAAACGGCTCGCTTTTATGTGCATCGAGGAGAAAGATATGGAATTTTGAAATTTTCAGTTGGAACGGACGGAAACTTCGGCCGGCGAATCGTTCTGTTCGTCCGAGGAAAACGATGATGAACAGTGCCTCGCAAATACTGTAGCACATTGGATCCGGATGAACAGTGCCCCGACGGTTACTGTAGCAGTACGGCAGGAGAGAGAAAACATGATTTTCGATTTTGGAAGTTTGAGTGCCTCACGTACACGCAAGAAGTTCTGATCGGTTTGGCCGATCCGTTGAGATCGTGGATGAACAGTACCCGACGGGTATTGTAGCATGCGGCAGGAGAGAGAAATAGGGTGATTTTCGGAATTAAAGAAAATCCCAAAAATCAAGGAGGTCAAATAAATAGCAAATAAATTCAGAAAAATATCAGAAAATTCCTTGGAACACAAGGAAGCCAAATAACACAGGTTTTTATTTAATTGATGTTTAGATTAGTCAAATTAAATATTTTTAATTTAGAAAATTCCCAATTAAGCTTTATTAATTCGAATAAAATTGGCGAAATTTTTCAGGGACCTAAACTACTTAAAAGATTTTTGAAAACCCAAATTTTGGGACGTTACACATACCCGTGAGGTCCACCACCCCCATCTGCGTGGGCACCTCGCCCTCCATGTGCGTGAGACTCACCGCCCCCTGTAGTGCCCAGCGCGCCTTGCTGTGTGCTGTTTAGCCCTCCCGAGGTTCCGCCTGGTGCACCTCCTGCATCAACTGCGTACCACCCCTCGGTCCCGCCATGTCCTTAGTTTTGGCCAATACCCAAGTTCCTCTCTAGATCCTCCAGGCTCTCCTTCCCACAAACCGATTTACAAGTTTTCAGGGAAATCTTGTACAACCGGTTCGGGGATCTTTTGACTTTCATTAACAGATATTTGTTCTTGTCATAGACACGCAAGAACTCATCCTTCATCTCCACCCTGCACCCTTCTTCCGCCGACTGTCCGAGACTGAGTATGTTGATGCACAAACTCGGTATAAAGTAAATTTCAGTCAGCATCTTCTGATCGCCATTCTTGCATTGCAAGAGCATTGATCCTTTGCCTTTGATCTGCACCGTGGAGCCGTCGCCAAACTTGATTTTGCCCGTAATCTTCTCATCGAGCTCAAGGAATATGGAGCGATCTCCCGTCATGTGATTGCTTGCTCCATTGTCCAAATACCACTAATCAGTGTGATCATGGTTGCCTCCCTCCGTGCGTAGTTTAGGAACTACGTTGTTCTCGTTCAACATCACCATGACCGCCTCCTCTTTGAAACATAAGGAGAGAAGTAGAGCAGGCTCCTTATCGTCTTCACTAGCTCGGGTGAGATTTACCTCTTCATTCTTCTTCTTGTTTGGACACTCCGAAGCGTAGTGCCCATACTCATCACAATTGAAGCACTTTATGTGGTTGCAGCACTCCGCCGCGTAGTAACCGTATTTGTCACATTCAAAACACTTGATATGTGACTTGTCACGGGATCTGTCACCACCGTCTTGCCTAGCCCAGTCTTCACGTCCTCCTCTGCTAAAACCACGGCCTCTAGCACCGTGACCATGTCCACTCCAGTTTCCAGAGCCCCGGCCACTTCCTTGAACCCAATTGAGTTCCTTCGTTTGTTTGTTTCCTTCCTTCGCATCACTTTCCACAAGTAATACTTGATCTGTCCTTGCCTTGCACCCTCTCAGAAGCCCATCATGTGCTTTGAGAGACCCAGTTACCTCTTCCAGCTTCATGCTCTCAAGATCATTGGAATACAAAAGAGTTGTGACCACAGGCACGTACCTCTCGGGTAGTACTCGCAAGTATTTCTCGACCACCTCAATTTCCTCCAGTTTATCGCCAAGAGATCGTGTGAGAACCCGCATAATTAAACTAATTAAATTAGCAAAAATCGGTAATTAGCATGATTAAAAACTTCATTAAACCAATGTCAAGCATAATCTCAGTTAATTCTAAATCACCTAATTAACACAATGGACATTATAAATTGTGCATATATCATTTCCCATCATCAAAGTTTATACAACAGTCCATTTGCAAAATGGAATTAAAAATTTTACAACTCAATTCTTATTATAGGATTAATATTACAACCCAGTATTATTTACAAGAATCCATACAAGTAGAAAAAGAATAATAACAATACAATCTCTAAATTAATTACAAGAATGATTTTCAACAGATCACAATATAAGTACAAACTAAATGCTTGCATTCATCTTGTTGAGGCCCCAGTATCGAGCCCAACCAAAGTGCTTCCTCATTTCAAAGCTAACTTAGGGCAGCACCCCAATCAGCCCAAGCCCACATAGAGCAGTACCAAAATCAGCCCAAGCACAAGTAGTCAGCACCAAACCCTTTCATTCGCATACACCAGACTTTGCCAGATTGCATTCAATAGGGGAGAGCAAGGAAGAAGTGGAGCACAGGAATCCAAAGCCAGTACCATATTTAGCTCAAGCCAAATAGGCAAGACCTGACCCAAATTTCAAATTTCAAAGCCTTTCTTTCCCCAAAAGCCAACACAATCTTGCAAGCATTCAGTTCACAGTGGAGAGCAGCCAGGAATAGTAAGTAAATAGGGTTATGGTAAATAGGAATAGGAAGGCCGTAAAAACGAAATTACCCCAAGTGAGAATGAGATCAACTAGCCAAGGATAAAATCAAGCCTATTCCTACATAGCCAAGTTCATTTCCCTTTTCCAGTTCACAGCCGCAAGAGAGAGAGATAAGCCAGCCAGCTCCCAGGCAATAAATAAGCAGCCCTTCTCAAGAGATAGCCCCCCTCAAGAGATAAGTCAACCCCCTAGAGCAAGAGATAAGTCGGCACAACAGGGCAAGGGATAAGCTAGCTGCACAGGAAGGAGATAACACAGAGTGCAGAACCGCCATAAGCCAACCGACATAAGCCAGGCCACAGGGAAAGGATAACCCAGCCGAAGCCCTTTCCCAGCAATACATCCCCCATAAGCATTCATTCCCCCTGAGCATTTATCTCCCATAAGGCAGCACATAAGCCACCTCCACTTCACAACCAGAAGGAGGAGCAGAGCCAAGGGCTTCCCAACACCTCCATCTCACTGCCATCACTAGAGCACAAGTAGGAGGAGAAGCAAGGCATCAAGGCAGACAGAAGGAGGAGCTCAGGATCCACACCACACTGCCTACAAGCCCCAACCCACAAAGGAGAAGAGGAGAGCACCAGCCCGAAGCCAGCAGTGCTACCATCCTCTTCCCCATCCCAGAATCCAACAAGAGGTAACTCAGTTATACCCCAGTTTGTTACACATACACATTGTTCACAAGTAGGACGTCTCACAGCAGCACCAATAGGTAGCTCTTGGCTCATCACATCACAGAGCAAAGGAGTCAGGGGGCAAGAGAGGAAGGGGGTGATACCTCAGTGAGCCTCAGCCGAAACCACCTCATCCATTTTACATCATCAGGTAGCAACCAAACCACCCTAAGTTATGTGCATCAATCAAGCACCAGCAAGCAAAGCGAATAAATCAACCAAATCAAATAAAATCTGAATTAACAAGAGGGGGTTAGGGAAAGAAGGAACTGGCCTGCTAGGGCGAGCCAGAGTAGCAGCCAGGTGGCCGAGGCTGCCGCAGAGAGGAGCCGAGGCGGTCTTGGCCTTGGCCGCCGATGGGGAGCCAGAGGGCGAGGCAACTGCATCAGGTGCAGGACCGGAGGCGGCGGAGGACGAGGCGAGCACCCCATGACGACGGCGGCTAGCAAATGGCAACAACAGAACCAAGAGCCGGGCCGAGTCGGTGGAGGTAGCCGCGCCGGGTTGGAGGGGCCAGGGGAGCCGGAGGGGAGTCGTAGGGAGCCAATCGGGGCAGCAGCGACGCTGGGCCGAAGGGAGGCGACGCCGGCGGCAGATCCGGGGCCATGTCGCGTGGGGAGGAGCCAAGCAGTGGCAAGGCGCAGGGAGCCGGGGAGTGGCGACAGCGCCATAGGGAGAAGGCGCCAAGGAGCAGAGGGTGGCGGTGTGGACCCGGCCGGGACGCTGGCGGCGGCAAGGAGAGGCTGGAGGCGGTTGGCCATCCCATGACGGCAATGGCGCAGGCTCGGAGAGGCCAAGAATGGCATGGATCGGTCAAGTGAGAGGAGAGCCTTGGGGAGAGAGAGAAGAGTTGGGGGAGATGAAGATGGGGACTGGGAGTATCGGCCGGGTAGGGGTTAAGAGAAATTAGGTTTAGGGGATTAAGGGATTAGGGTCAGAATAAGGTTAGAAATTAGGTTTTGAGTGCTAACTTTTGGAGCATATCAGTGTTTAACAAATAATTTTAACTCGTTAGCAATGTTTAGCTAAATTAGGATAATTAAGCTAAATTAACTTTGTGTTTCTTTAGAAAATTGAAGTTTTGCTTCCGTGTTTTGCTAAAATCAAATAGAGGTAAATACGTAAATAAAACTTGTTTGACCTACTAGAATACGATTATGTGTAGTTTTTCTCATCGCTTTTTAAATCGTGTGTATCTTTAATCCTAACCCTAGAACCAATAGACTGCAGAACGATCGCGCTGGGAGAGTGCTAACTTAACGGGGTTTCGAAATGGTTCTTAAATTAAGATCCGCTAAAAAAAAAGAATCATTCGACTAGTATGCACATAGTCGCACATATTATTAATAAGTATTTAATTATGTATTTATTATTTCGCACCGTCGTATAAATTGCAGCGGGTGAACCAACAGGAATAGCTAATATCGATTTCGTCGACGACGGTCTTTCCTACAGTTCCGTAGGCAAGCTACTCCCTTGTTCATTAACATAGCTATATTAAATGTAAACTGTATATTGCTCTATCTTATATGTATTGCATCAAAACTATTTCTCAAAAACCAAATCGAATAAATGAGATGAAGATGAAAAAGATAAGAAAGATGAAAATGAGAAATGAGAATGAGTAGAGAAAAGAGATGAGAATTACTAGGCTGGTAAAAGGGGGCCCGGGCAGGGGAACGCGACGATGATGATGAGGTAAGAGGTGGGTCCCTTTTTACGGGTGGTTATAATATAAGGACAAACAAAACTCTTACTCGGTCGAGGTCAGAATCAAGACCAACCATTTTCCCGCTTCGACGGGCAGAAAATGCTACCTTATTACGTAATTATGATCTCCACATCGGGTCACATTGGAGTGTTTGGGCACGGAAGTGAGCCGCCCCAAGGTGGAGTGTTGGGCACGGACGAGAGCCGCCCCAACCAAATTTACCGAAACTCGGTGTATGACGAGGTCGGCGAAAGGATTAAATCAAGACCGATTTAAAAGTAATGGGTGGAGACTTAATCACGTAATCTGGAAAACGTTCTGTATTCTAAACTTGAACCCGCATCAAAGGAAATGCAGGGAACCCGACTCATTTAGAGTTCAGAATGACTATGGGTAAAGTGGTACAAGCCTGTGTAGTGCTATCAAATCATGAATTCATGCCAGTCTCCTGGATTAGAGTCTACGGGAACCGTCGGGGGTCTATCTTCTCTCCGAGTAATCAAGTAGTCTTTTTGAAATTAAAATTGCAACCTAAGTTTTAATGACTATTTTCAGAATAAGAGATGAGGTAGGAATTTGATAAGGACAAGAGATAGATTCATCGGATGCATTTTAGCTATTAATGCTTGCTGAGTACACTATAGTACTCACTCTTGCTATCTCTCCCCTTTGCTTAGATCCAAATCCGGCCGGGAATTATCCCGAGTGGGATGAGGAGCCTGCAGGTACCAATGCAACCGTAGAAGGGGAAAGCACTGATTATGAGGACCAGGGCGAGATGGATGCCATATTTGACTCGTGGGACGAATAGGTGATCAGTACATCAGTGCAAGTGAGAGAAGCAGAGAAGCTTCCTTTTTGTAGTTGTTTAATACTTGTAATAAGAACTATAGTCTTGTGTGGCTATTTCTGTAATAAAGATGTACAGTTCTATCTTATTGTTCTGCTGCGCAATTTTGATAAATGGCTTACTATTCGTTAGAGCAGTGTTCTACTGGGCAAACGAATAGTAATCCGTGTGCCTAAGTGTGATTACCCCCTGGGGTAATGACATGGAGCGTCGCAGATCGCAACTCATCAACCACAGTTGTGAACTTTCCTACAAACTCATCTACTGATTGAGTTTCACCCATATGCAGCACCTCATACTCCCCTCGGAGAGTTTGTAGCCGTACCTTCTTTACTCGATCTACCCCCTCATGCATAGTACGAAGAGCAATCCAGGCCTCCCGAGCAGTATCTTTCCCGACAAGTTGATTCAACATCAAATCGGGTATTGCAGCGTAGATCAGTGCCAATGCTGTTTGGTCAACCTTCACATCGACATCCACAACCTTCCCTTTAGGATCAATCTTTCCCTTTAGATCGATCGATCGACTCGCGTCCCTGCACTTCAGGCACGATATTGACCCTCATCTTCATAGCCCAAGTGGGGTAGTTCTCTGAAGTGAGAATCGGGTACGGGAGCGAAATCTGACCATCTTTCGTTGTCGACGAAGATCCATTGGGAGCCATCTTAAAGACTTGATTTTCAAATACCCACTCTGATACCACGTGTGGACGTACCACCTACAACCAGGTGGTCAGCAAACGAGACAGAGCTCTTTTGAGATGCTGCAATCGTAGTCTTTTTGTGTTTTTCTATTGTATATCTTAACTCATGACAACTCAACTCACGACCAAAAGTCAACTCATGACCACTTCTAAACTTCCGACTCACCCGTTCTTACTTCTTGCTTGTGGTATCTAAGACTGCTATCTCCCCCTACTTATATACTCTTACACTCATCGACTAAGACACGGACTCAACATGAGTATCCTACTCGGACTCGTTCTCGTAAACGACTCAGACTCAAACTCTCATCTAATTTTGTACAAGATTATAATCCCAACACACCCGTCCTGCCACGATCGATGCCGTGTGGCTGCCGTGGCCCTTGGTGTCCACCGGCGACAGGCCGGCGTTTGATCCTTGACTGTAGGCGCCGGCACCCATGATCATACTGCACACATGTCGATAGCATGGGTCATCTAGGAGCGCCATGGAGATTGTTATACGGTATTACAGTGAACGTTCACTAGTTAACTAGGTGCTTGCACAAGGAGAAGAGAAACCCATGGGCATTGTATATATTTTTCCCAACAGCTTTGTAGAGGATCTGACTCCATAGTTGTTGCACGCAAAGTTATGGCAAATTCCCTTCCATCTGCTCGACGGTGGGCCAAAGCCCGTGTCTGAGAAGGACAGGGAGTCCGTCTAGACGCCAGTGTCGAGCATGCCGACGATGACGTCTCCCTCCAGCTTCAGGCTTCGCTTGGCCGCCATAGGGAAGCCTATGAAGTCCCATGATCTTGTTGTCAGGAGCTGGTGTGTCCTGCTCGGGAAGATGGACACAACGCCCTCCATAGCTATCAGGTAAAGGCCACACATAGTGATATAGCAAGGAATTGTGCGAGCTATTTTGATAAATCACACATGTAGTAGATGCGTGCGATTTGTGAGAATACCAGAGAGCTTTTGTTTCTCCTGTTCGTTCAGTCTGGCTGCAAATCCATTTAGGCTCCTCTTGTAGCTGTCGATGATCCTATCCGGAGTAGAGCTGCAATACAATGCATACATTCAGTTTCTTTTGTAACGTGCTAACCCCTGTTTGGAGCATGATTTTGTTTTCAAATGGAAGAAAGAAACTCCAACTTGCGTGCGCAGCTAAATCGCTAGCCATCTCACGTAGCCTATAATCTGGAAAGGTAAAAATTTAGAGTGTTAAACTCTAATGCTCCTTCTTGTGTGTAGTAACCCTCTGATCGGAACAAAGTTTGTGACATACGGTACGAGCGTACACGGTATCAAGAACAAAGTAGATGAATCTCGTAGAGAAAAACAAAATAATGGCGACGAAGCAACCACGATGAGAGAGAAAGATTTTGGTGAAGTGATGAACCACAAATGTCATGTTCTGGCCCGATCTTTCGATGAGAAGGTAAGTTCGGTAGTAGTCGCTCAACTCTCACGATCCTGACTACGAACTCGCAAGGCTCGAAACCACGCAATCGCTGAACTACTCGACAAGTCGTTATCAACCGTGCACGAATACCCGGATGACCTGATCATGAAGATCAATTCCTGCATACACCGAAGAAGCACGCAAGAACAAGATAGATAAGCAATCTGAAATTACAAATAGGAATTGAAATTGTTTTGATAAGTGGGGTTCCGAAGAACAATATCGCTGTTGATATCGCCGAACAAGAGGATAAAGTATAAAGTAGCAAAGCTAAACTTCAATCAACAAAACGCCAAAAGAAATAAAGGGGGTGGTGGCCACTATGTATAGGAGAAGGGAGGGTGGTAGCACTGTTCATGTAGTAATAGTAATCACGCGAACAGTACCAAACCCTAGGGTTACAAGGCCCATGGGCCAAGTGGAGGTGGCGCAGCACCGTTTTGTCTCGGGCTCAGAAACAGTGCTGGATTGTTTTGGTGATTACGGCGCGCTCAAAAGGAATTTGGACGTAAGGCCAGATCCGTTGGAAAGAGGACGAGATAAGCTTTCCATCAAGTACTTGTGGACCTCCAATGGACTCCGTATGTGAAAATTATGCATCATTTAAGCTGGTGCTGTCAGGCTGACTCCAAATTGATCTGGAATTGAAATTCAGTCGACCTGGACTTGTTGTAGTAGTAGTGGAACTCCCCTTGCCTTTGTTTCTGAGTAGAATAACATCCTAAGACTTAGGTAGCAATCCGTCCTCAATGGAACAATTATGAACTCCTAGAAACGAAGTTACCTGATAATTTAGTTGGCGAGTACGTGCTCTAGTAATTGATCCTTGCATATCAAGTTGAAGATTAGAAGTAGTAGGTATGGTTGTATCAGTGGAAGGGATGTCCTCATCATCCTCTTTTTCTTGAATTGGAGTCATTCTCGACTCAAGATCATCTTCTTCTCCCAAGTATGGTTTCAAATATGCAATGTTAAATGTGGAACTAACCCCAAAGTCTAGGCAGATCAAGTTTATATGTATTATTATTAATATTTTCTAACACTTTAAATGGACCATCAGCTCTAGGTATCAATTTTGATTTTCTCAAGTCAGGGAACCTATCTTTGCGCAAATGCAACCAAACAAGCTCTCCCGGTTTGAATGTTATTTCTTTTCTACCCTGACTACCCGCAAGTTTATATTGTGCATTCATTCGCTCTATATTCTCTTTAGATGTCTCATGCATTTTCAGAATCAATTCAGCACGTTGTGTAGCATCAATGTTTACCTTTTCCGAAGATGGTAGAGGGTAATAAATCAATAGGAGCGCGAGGAATAAATCTATATACTACCTAAAAAGGACACATCTTTGTGGTTGAATGCTGCAAACGGTTGTAAGCAAACTCCACATGAGGTAAGCATTCTTCCCACATTTTTAAGTTCTTTTTCAAAACAGCCCTCAACATAGTGGACAATGTCCGGTTGACAACTTCAGTTTGTCCATCTATTTAGGGATGACATGTAGCAGAAAACAGCAACTTTGTTCCCAATTTAGCCCATAGTGTCCTCCAAAAGTGACTCAGAAACTTTGTATCACGATCAGACACAATTGTATTGGGCACTCCATGTAGTCGAACAATTTCTTTGAAAAATAACTCAGCAACATTTGTAGCGTCATCACTCTTATGACAAGGTATGAAATGCGCCATCTTCGAAAACCTATCCACAACAACAAAAATGCTATCTCTCCCCCTCTTTGTTCCAGGTAGTCCTAAAATAAAATCCATAGAAATATCTTCCCAAGGTACGCTAGGAACAGGAAGAGGCATATATAAACCATGTAGATTAAGACGTGACTTAGCTTTGTGGCATGTGATGCAGCGAGACACATAGCGCTCAACGTCGCGCCTCAACTTAGGCCAATAGAAGTGATCGATCAAAACATTCTCCGTCTTCTTGACACCAAAATGTCCCATGAGTCCCTCTCCATGCGCCTCCTGTAACAACAAAAGATGACCGTAGCTAGCTAGAATGCATAGCTTGTTAGCACGAAACAAAAATCTATCATTCACAACAAATTTATTCTAGCTTTTGCCTCTTTTACAATTCTGAAATATATCTTTAAAATCATCATCGTGCACATATTGCTCTTTAATTGTCTCTAAACCAAAAATTATGAAATCAAGTTGAGATAACATAGTATAACGACGAGATAAAGCATCAGCAATAACATTATCCTTTCCTTTCTTGTGTTTAATGACATATGGAAACGATTTAATGAACTCAACCCATTTAGCATGTCTACGGTTCAGATTTGATTGACTACGAATGTGCTTTAATGATTCATGATCAGAATGTATAACAAATTATTTGGACCATAAATAATGTTGCTATGTCTCTAATGCCCGAACTAAAGCATATAATTCCTTATCATAAGAAGAATAATTCAGACTAGGCCCACTTAATTTATCACTGAAATAAGCAACAGGTTTACCATCTTGAATAAGCACACCTCCAAGTCCAATTCCACTAGCATCACATTCAAGCTCAAAAGTCTTACCAAAATCAGGAAGTTGGAGAAGTGGTGCATGTGTAAGCTTATCTTTCAAAATCTGAAATGATTATTCTTGAGTAGGGCCCCATATAAAAGGGACACCTTTCTTCGTAAGCTCATTCAACGGTGCGGCAATGGTGCTAAAATCTTTGACAAAGCGTCGATAAAATCTAGTAAGTCCGAGAAAACTCCACACTTGTGTGACTGTGTTAGGAGTTGGCCAACTCTGTACAACTTCGATCTTGGCTTGATCAACCTCAATACCCTGTGGAGTAACAACATAGCCAAGAAACGATACTCGATCGGTGCAAAAGGTGCACTTCTCAAGGTTACCAAACAAATATGCATCACGTAGAGCATTAAAAACAGCACACAGGTGTTCAAGATGTGTCTCTAATGTGTTGCTATAGATCAATATGTCATCAAAGTATACCACCACAAATTTTCCTATGAAAGCACGCAAAACTTCATTCATTAATCTCATGAAAGTACTAGGTGAATTAGTTAACCCAAAAGGCATCACTAGCCACTCATATAAGCCAAACTTTGTTTTGAATGTTGTTTTCCATTCATCGCCTAACTTCATGTGAATTTGGTGATATCTACTACGCAAATTAACTTTAGAGAACATAGTAGAGCTATTTAATTCATCAAGCATATAATCTAGCCTAGGAATAGGATGACGATATCGAATAGTAATATTATTGATAGCTCTACGGTCAACACACATATGCCATGATCCATCTTTCTTAGGTACCAAAATCACAGGGACAACACAAGGACTAAGGCTTTCGCGTACGTACCCTTTGTCAAGCAAGTTTTACACTTGACTCTGAATTTCCTTAGTCTCTTCGGGATTGGTTCTATATGGCTCATGGTTGGGAAGCGAGGCTCCTGGAATTAAATCAATTTGATGCTCAATCCCCCGAATTGGAGGCAACCCCGGGGGTATGTCACCGGGAAACACATCAGTAAACTCTTGCAAAATGTGAGAAACAGCAGGAGGCAAAGAAGGAGGCATATCCTCAAAAGAAAACAAGGCTTCTTTACACACTAAAGCATAGCAATCAGATTTGCTATCTGCCATCTCACAAATATCAGACTTAGTATCAAGTAAAACAGAACCTTTTAATTTAATTTCACCTTTGCTAGCACTAGGTTCTTTGTTCTTCGGGTGCACAAGTTATTTAGCTACAATCTGATTTTCACTTTTGCTACTCTCCTTTTCTCTATTAGCTCTCTCTAATTCATACTTTAAAATACTTTCAGGAGACATAGGCAGTAAAGTAATTCTCTTTTCTTTAAACATGAGAGTATACTTATTAGTTCTACCATGATGCCCCATATCTCTATCATATTGCCAAGGTCTTCCTAACAACAAAGAACAAGCTTGCATAGGTACTACATCGCAATCAACATAATCATGATAAGAACCAATAGAAAAATATACTCTCACAATGCGAGTTACCTTCAGCTTACCACAATTGTTGAACCATTGAATATAATATGGACCAGGGTGCTGTTGTGTGGTCAATGCAAGCTTCTCAACCATGTCCATTCTCGCCAAATTGTTGCAACTTCCTCCATCAATGATCACACGACATGAACGCTCTTTGATGATAAGCTTTGTTTGGAATAGATTGTGGCATTGATTCTGCTCAGTACGCTCCATTTGTGCACTAAGTACACTCTTCACTATAAGGCTTAAATACTTATATGAAATTTCAGCACCATATTGTTTCTCGTCTCGCTCAGATTCTTAGTCATCACCTGTGGGGTTAGTTGCAAGCATAGCATATTCTTCCTCAATGTCACTAGCTGAAGTATACTCACCATTATCCTTTATCAAGAGAGCTCGCCTGCTAGGGCAATTTCGCATCATGTGTCCATAGCCCTTGCAGATATGGCATTGTGTTTCTCGTGCTGTACCCGTTGAAGCAACCGAAGATGAACTTTGTGCGGGGGCTTGTACCATGCTCTTGCTTGTTTTCGGTGCGCTTGATGGTGTAGTGAAAGTAGTTGGATGCCGGCTGTTGGAGGAGTGAGTAGGTGCTGGTGTTCGGCTGGAGGGAGTAAATGGTACTCTTGATTGCCCTTGAGTTGTGCGGCCTGCAAAAGAACGTGCAAAATTTCCTTTGTTTCTGGATTGATGTCCCTGTACCTCTCTCTCAACATTACAGGCAAAATGAAACAAGCAAGTGATATAATTGTATTCTTTATAGTCAAGTATGTCCTGAATTTCACGGTTTAATCCTCCTAAAAATCTAGCCATCTTAGCATCTTCAGTTTCTTCGAAACCACAACGCAACAAACCAATTTGCAATTCTTGATAATAATCATCTACAGAACTACTATCTTGTCTTAAGCGTTTCAATATATTAAGCAAATCACGGGAATAATAGGAAGGTACAAATATATGCCTCATTGCTCTCTTCAAAGCATTCCATGTTCTAGGTATGTTCTGATTAGTACGACAATATTCACTCCACCAAATAGATGCAAAATCCGAAAACTCACTAGTAGCAGCCCTAACTTTCTTATCTTCAAGGAATTTATGACAAGCAAATTTTTGTTCTACCGTAAGCTCCCATTTGAGATAAGCATCAAGATCATATTTGCCAGTAAAAGGAAGCATAGTGAATTTAATTTTACCAAATGCATCATTATGGTCACGTACCTCACGTTGATTTCTTCCCATACCATCCACAGGGCCGGTCAGACCACCTCTTGCCTAACAGTCAGTAGGAACTTCACAAAAACTGATAGTTTGAACCCCAAACACCTCGACATTATTGACAATTGTTCAACACTAAGATTAGGATAATCTGCATGATCTCCATGGACTGATCAATGTTCAGATATCTGCATACCTCGATGCTTTAGGTATTCTATTCAATTATATGTGCACCACGCGTGATCGCAACGGTGTAGATTGCACGATGGGATCTTGCAACTGTATGCTTGTTTGCTAAACTCTCGACCCACCCCAACGTCTTGTTTTTCCCGTTCTCTTCCTTCTATTTTCTTTTCTTTTCTTCCTTAACCTTGTCTTCCCCATCTGGAATACAATCGTCCTTTGCCATGCGCCAACGATCGCCACGCCACTCACCGTCGTCTCTTCCTTAACCCTGCATTTTCGTCTTCATATGTGTCCACTGCCCCGTGTGCTTCCGCCCTTTGCAGCAATTGAGAGTAGTGGGATTTTTTACCTAAAAGCAAAAAAAAGAAGATGGAAGTGGGAACATTTTGAGGCGAAAGTGAAATTTCTAGGGTGGAGGTGGAATTTTTTGAGTTGAAAGTTACCGAATTTGAGTTCAAAGTTCCCGAATTTTTTAGTTGAAAGTCGCTGGTCTATCGAACCGAAAGCTTTTAAGAGTTTACATCTTTTTTTATTTTCAGGTTAAAGTTGTAGGTTTGATAGTTCTTGGAGGGGGAGCATGGCGGTGGTATTGCCGGGATGGTGATGGGAGCAAGGTTGTTCACCACTTCGATTAGTCACGAACATTTGCGTGATAGCTCCTCCCAAATCAATCTTCTATACCTAGTGGATTGTGCACCAGCATTGGATTCGACGATGGAACTAAGTTTCATGGGTTACCTCCTTGATCTCGCTCTCAGGGGTTCACATGCCCCTGATCATCGATGATCGACAGTGGGAGGCTCGAGCTCGGCATGATTCACATTCTCCATCTGTGTTGTCTACCCCGTTGGGGCGGTGGCTATATCTTTTTTCCCTGTTTTCTCCTGCTTTATTTATTAAGTATCAGTGAATCAACTAATGGCTCACCGATATCGTTGTGCCGTTTCCCAGACCAGCTTGTCGCCAGCCGGCGATTGGTGCTGCTCACCGCGATGGATAGCATCCATGGCGCGATGTTGCAGACTCGCCCGTCGTCTAGGCCGGAGTTCCCGGAAGTACTGCGCCGGGAGCTTGCTCCCGTGGAGAAGGTGATCACCCCGCTCCTCATGGCATGGAATGTGCCTATCGCCGGCGTGTCCTCGAAGTACTGCGCCGGGAGCTTGCTCCCGTGGAGAAGGTGATCACGTCGACGCCATCGGGGACGGCGTCGTCGAACGCCGCCAGGATGTCCGTGGCGTCGCAGTCATCGTCCCAGCACACCTTGTAGATGGTGAGCCCGGCACCGCACCGCGGGCCGTGCCGGCTGCCAAGCCGTCGAGGCTGATGTTGCCGACCACTCGTCCTGCCACGATCGACGCTGTGTGGCTGCCGTGGCCCTTGTTGTCCACTGGCGACAGGTCGGCGTTGGATCCTTGATTGTAGGCGCGGGCATCGATGATCTTACTGCACACATGTCGATAGCATGGGTCAACTAGGAGTGCCATGGAGATTGCTATACGGTATTACGGTGAACGTTCACTAGTTAACTAGGTGCTTGCACATGGAGAAGAGAAACCCATGGGCATTGTATATATTTTGTTAATGTTAATCACGTCACATGTGCATCGTGCGTGTCATGCACGGGAGCTGTACGTGTGTTAGTTGGACTAGTGCACTACGTGAGATTTTGTTAGCTGTTTTGCTCTTTTAGTTTGTTAGTCACAACTAACTACACGGCTGCATGTATCTGTTAGTTGGTGGCTTGGTGCATGTAATCTGCTAGTTAGTTGGTAGCACGCAGCACGACTGCAAGTTAGTTTGGATGAGTTTGTTAATCCCGGATGCTATGCTGGCTCCAGTTATACGTAGAGATAAAAGGAGAATACAAGTTGAAAATAGCTGAGTTGTTAAACCAGCGCCAAAAACTACACCTGTCTCCTGCTTTGTTGCTTCTTCTTCATGAGAAAGCCGACTTGCGACAACAAGTGGTATCAGAGCGTCGTTGCTCCTGTACCTATGAGGATATCGCAAGATGGCTCGAGGTCGCCGCTGAGGTCCAAGTCGCCGCCGAGGTCCAATTCACCAGAGCTTCCTCAAACCCGCGATAACAGCAGTGGCAGCCCCGGCGGCAATGGCCGCGATCGGGCTGTATCGCAGGTGATGAGGGGGTCGGGGGGCACGGCGCAGTACCCGATGCTGAAGTGAACCAACTACAGAGACTGGGCTCTCATGATGAAGGTCATGATGCAGGCACGAGGCCTGTGGGATGTAGTCGCGTATGACGACGCTGACTTCCATGAGGACCACATGGCGCTGGTGGCGATTCTTCACTACTACGGATTTGGCCATCACAGACGGTTCGAAACCGTCATCACAGACGGTTTCCGAACCGTCTATATTTGTTGGTCTGTGATAACAGGCAGTTATTACAGACGGTTCAAAACCGTTTGTGATACACACTATCACAGACGGTTTTTTGTTGAAACCATCTATGAAGGTTAGTATCACAGACGGTTTCCATTAAAAACCGTCTGTGATACGTAGAATATCACAGACGGTTCTATTAAAGAACCGTCTGTGATATGTAGAAATATCATCGACGGTTCAATTTACAAACCGTCTATGATATTTCTGCATATCACAGACGATTCTTAAATAGAACCGTCTGTGATATTCACGTACCACAGACGGTTTTTAATGGAAACCGTCTCTAATACTAACCTTCACAGACGGTTTTAACACAAAAACCATCTGTGATAGTTCATAATCCTAACTTCATTTTTGCTGTTTTTTGGCTAGCCTCAGGAATTGCTAGCCATGCCCTTTGAAAACAAGCATGCAAAAAAATAGATACATCACAGATATTCAATTGTTGACAACTCAAAGTAATCATTACTCAAAATAAATTACAAAAGATCGAATTTGTTCAAGTATTGTCGCTATAGTAACAATTGGATTATAATTGAGTCAATTGTTTGCAGGTGGGTGAAACTTTGGGTCGGCGACGGAGTGAAAGTCTCCTTTGTCAGAAATGATATCTGAAATGATAAAGCTGCAGAGCTTCCCTCGAACCTCCGCGATCTCATGGTCAACAAGTCCACCTAAATCTATATGCAAGTCCTGTCGCTAGCAAGAGTAAAGTGGTAAGCATATATATTTAAATTTATAATTATAAAATAATTATTTCAAGATTGACAAACCTCGGGATTCTTCCTCCTAGCTGTAATGATTTCCTGCATATGAAAGCAAACGTAGATTGCACATAACTCATCATTTTTTTGCTGGCGGCACTGTAAAAATAGAATTACATATATAGGTATAGTCAGTTTGAGACGCGTTATTATGAAGTATGATATAGGATTATTGTGTTGTAGCGTGTACCGGAAATTTCGTCCTGTGTGTTAGTGCGGCGCTCTTTCCATTATATATTCCTTTGTTGGCAACATAGGCGATAAACGACCTACATGATTCCAAAAAGTTATCCTCGGCCATTTCAAACGAATGAAGACTACAATAGAGTTATGTATGGAGGAAATGAGCATACCTCTTGAGTATTCCTCTCAGAATGGTGAAATTGTGGTCGTTGCGGATTAGGGAATCAAGGTATATCACATGGTTTCTCTTTGGTATAATGACTAAAAGGATCCAGTGGTACCTACTCATGTATGTCGCTATAGTCATTAAACCTAAATTGTCTTTGCAGATAAAGTACAAATGAAATTTGTATAGCAAGTAGTGACACTTACCCCTCGTTGTAGGGCACCACTATGTACTTCTTGTCTATCTGATAAAGCAATGCCGCCGCTATGTATTCCTCGACGAAGGACGGGTCTGCTTCGATGGTTTGCAAAGATACCACGTGTGGGTCGAGGAAACCCATCGGTTCTTTCCATTCCAGGACATTTTTCCACATGTATCTATACACAACCAATGAGTTGTAATAATTATCGGTATTACATGAATGCAGAACTTGATTGTACGCACTTACAATGTCCAACATCGTAGAAGCGAGGCATCGAGGCCAACGAGGTTGAATAGGTCATATAAGTCGTTGAAGCCCACGACGAAGTGGTTCGTCTCGTTGAAGAAATGCTCATCGTTGTACCTGACGGTGATTCTAGTATCGCACCCCTTCTCTTTGGTCTTCCGTATGTACCAGGCATGCAAAGCTTGACAAGCATATTCAGCGCGCATTAATACTGTGTTGGAGTACAACGGTTTTCCGATGATGTATTTCCTGGACATCCCGGACTTCCCGGACTTGGGAGGCGCCTTAACGTTCGTCGATTTCGATTTGGCGTTAACAATTGGCAACGTCTTCCTACGAGACGACTCGGGAACCGATACGGCGGCACGCTTTTGTTGTTCCTTCGGCGTCTTCTCCACGGGAACCGATAAAGTGGCCTTCTGAGGCGAAATATGAGGTGGAGTCATCAAGGGTCCCATTGGAGAGGAATGGTCGTGTTGAGATCGTGGCACTGATGGGTCTAGGATGATGTCCTTCTTGGGCCACTGGATAAAAGTGTGCCTGGCATCTCCTAGTGTTCTGATCTCTTCATTCGGGCGAATCTCCAGCGGGACGCCCATGAAATGGTCATGTACCATGTCCACCTCGACCCTAGTGTAACCCTGCGCCACCTGGGTATCGTGCTGCACTGCCCCTTCCTGGTACGGATGCACCATCCCCCGCCCAGCCTCAATAGAAATGGACCCAACTATCTTCACTTGGAGCTTGCAGGGCGTCGGCTCCTACAAAACGATACACAATTAGCTAAGGCGTCCTATAGTTCTATCTTTGTTGCATTCCATATATGTACATTACCTTGATGTCGTCTATCGGTAATTAGACGTCGTCATGTTCAGAATTATGCGTGGACGCGACGCTACTCCAATGTCGAGCAGGACTGGCTCCCAAATTAACAGGGGCGGCTTGCGACTAGCTCAGGAGTTGATTCATTTGATCCTGCAATGTTGCTAGCTTTCCTTCAAATTTTTCAGTAATCATCCGTACCAACCGGTCCTCGCGCTCGGCCTTGGATCTCTTCCTACTCCTATACGTGCAGTAGTCGTCTGCGAATCCTTGACTCCAAGGTACGTTAACCCTAAGGCCTCGCGTGTGACCCGGGTGCTCCTTGTTTTCCAAGGCCGTAGATAGTATATCCTTCTCGCTGTCTGCTTGGAAGGAGCCTTGGGAAGCTTGGGTAGTCAATTCACACTGCAAGAGGTCATCATGTTATTATAGACACTATGAAGTTATGGACTTATTAACAACTAGGTAGTTCGACATATTTACCACACGTTGGGACACTTCCTGGTCTACCGGGTTTGTGAAAGAGATGCTGCCCGAAGACAAGACTTTTGCCCTCGCTTGTAACCAGCTTAGGGAATGCAGGTCTGTGATGTTAGGAAATGGCCCGGTTGCATCCGCCACCCATTCCTCATATTTACCCACGTACCCAGCGGTGCCGAGTCTGTGTGGGTGAGTGTTTCATGTCTGGATAGCTTTGTGCGCCGCACTTTCCTCCTTAAATTCGGCCATCGTCTTCATAGCCACAAAGACGTCCCATGTTTCCCGCGTCAAGAATCCATACTTCGCGAAGGGCGTTTGACCCGTGTTCATGTACTTCGTGATAAGAATGCTCTTGAAGTTCCTCCACGCTTTATCCATCGTGAGCATCGCCGTCCGTTCCACGTGTGCCATGTCTGCTTCTGGGATAGTGAACTTGCTTGAAAGTTCTGTCCACAGTGCGCCTCTCGCTTGTTTCGTCAGATCCTCCTACCTTGGTGTGGTGATGGGGACCCGTTGCCTTGCAAGTATCCCGCAGATGGTCCGGAATCTCGCCGCTGATCTCTTGGGACTCAGAGGGACCCCAAACTCATTGACCTCCGTGTTGACCAGTCGTCCCACAGGCATTTTCGATTCTCCTCTGCCATCTCGCTTCCGTATCATTATCGTCGACGGATTAGGCGACGTTGGTGACGGCGGCGAAGAAGGCGCCTCTGTCATCTGCGGCGTCGGTGACGGCGGCGAAGACGGTGCCTCTTCCACCTCGCTTACTTGCTATCTATATAAGTTACATATGCATAAATATGAAACAATAATTAATTCCAACATAGATAATTATGAATAGAGCATAGTTCCCTAACCAATTAAATGACACAATAGTCATAAGACTAAGAAAATCAATCAAGTCATTTAAAAGGAACAATATGCTCATCAAACACAATAAGTGTACACTTAAAATCAGCATAAAGCTAATATTTGATTGTATGATTATTGCTCTCAGAAAGCTAGTTGCACAAGGTTTAACCTTGGCCATCACAGCACTTATGTCCAATGTAATCATCAATTGAATATGACAATTTATAGATTAGGCCTTGAGTTCAATTTACAACTTGCTATTCAAATCAACCAGATTCAAGCAAATTTACTCAACTTAACCTATGCTGGACCACAGGAGTAGAGATCAAATAAATACACGGATAACAGAAAGAAGGCACTGAAAAGATACAGAATAGCAAGAAGAATTGAATGATAGAGCTACAGGAACAGCAGGTATAACAGGTTGAAATAAATTGCTCAAAGTTATAGGAATCAGCTAGACAATCTACAACTCAAGGCTTAATCTATATACCAAGTTACATTCAATTTCATTTTCTATGACAATTCATCACCGAACAGATCAAAGAACCCACCAATCACAGATCACATATTTCAACTAGCACATCACATATATATGTGTATATGCAAAGAGACAGTGCACGATATGTTGAAATGCTCACAACGGCGATGGTACTCAAAACCACCGAGAAGATCAACAGACAAGGCACGAGGGAGGACCAAATTAACATAATCAAATGTAAATCATTCAAGTCATTTAAATTGATTGAAATGCTAAACATATACCACATGTATATGAATGAAATTGCATAATTAATTCCAAACAAGGCACGAGGGAGGACCAAATTAACATAATCAAATGTAAATCATTCAAGTCATTATGAGAACAACTAAAAACAGCATGAAGCTAAGCAAATAAGATTGCTCAATTGCTCTCAGTTGACTAATTGCATAAGACATAGTCTTTGCAATCTCAGTCCTCTGTCAAAATCTCTTCACCAATCAGTTTTGATAATTACAAAAAAGATCTTGAGCTCGAACTACAACTTTCTCATATGTCAAGTTATCTCAGAGTAGCAGTTAAACTTTCAGTCAACAGATTACAATTTAACTATCTTAGTGAAATTAAATCACAAAAACAACACATAAAGCATTCTGTAAACAGAACATCTGATCATATGCCTTCAAGATAATTCACAAATTTATATCAACAATAAGCCTAATTGATAGATTGAGAATAGAAATGCAAATATCTCACAGAAGATCAATCAGATCACAGAACATACAAGTGTAATCTTAATTCAGCTATAACTGAAAACAGAAAGTATAAAGGCTACTAATTATAACTGACCATATAAAGCAATATGATTAAGCTCAAGTCTGTTTCTAATTATCTATTTGATTTCAGATTTTGACTATCATCACAAAGCATCAATAGAACCCATCACAGAGCAAGGGAGGGAGCGGGATAGAGCGAGTAGAGTGGTATACCAGAGGAGGCGCGAGGGAGTACCGGAGGAGGCGCTGGAGCTGACGCGTGGAGGGAAGAAGCGATGTCGGGGGAGGCGGCGCCGAGGTCGGAGGCGGCGGTGTCGGAGGCGCCGACGTCGGAGGCAGCGGTGTCTGAGGCGCTGAGGTTGGGGGCGGTGGTGTCTGAGGCGCTGAGGTTGGGGGCGGCGGCGCCGAGGTCGAAGGCACCGAGGTCGGAGACGCCGAGGTCGGGGTGGTGATGTCGGAGGCGCCGAGGTCGGGGCGGTGGCACCGAGGTCGGAGGCACCGAGGTCGGGGCGCCAAGGTCGGGGGCGGCGACGCCGAGGTCGGAGGCGCCGAGGTCAGGGGCGGCGGCACCAAGGTCGGAGGCGCTGAGGTCGGAGGAGGCGAAGGAGCGCGCGAGAACCAAAGGGGTGCAGGGGAGGAAGTGACGAGTAAGAGCAAAACCCTAGAGGAGGTGAACGAGCGTGCGAGAACCAAAGGGGCGCGGGAGGGTAAGTGACGAGTAAGAGAAAAACCCTAGTGGTTCCCTCCTTATAAAAAGGCTATCACAGACGGTTCTATTAAAGAACCGTCTGTAATATGGAACGTATCACAGACGGTTCGTAAATACAACCGTCTGTGATAAACTCATATCACAGACGGTTCCTAAATAGAACCGTCTGTGATTCCTTATCACAAACGGTTCTATTATGGAATCGTCTGTGATAACCTAACATCCTAGTGACAAATGAACAAGTCTCTTCATTTTCTCGCGTGTGTCTCTTCGTCTCACAATCACACGGCTTCGTCTCTTCATTTTCCAACGACGCTACAGCTCCCAAATATCTCTTCGTCTCCCGCTCCAGCTTTAGTACTTGTTCTATAAATAGATATCCCGTTCTACAATGGATTTCACACAACCTCCTTGACCCCCTTTCTCCACAAACTCCAAATGGCTTCCCCTCTCGTGCCAGCTGTATTGGCCTACATTGTGCTTCTTTACTTGCACCTCTCTGGTCACAACTTGGCCCAAGCTGCGAACAAGCCTTCCGTTCGCAATGTCATCCGTTGTAGGCCCTCTGATCTACCGGAGACCATAGCGGCCATCATCTGTCGACTAGAGCTCCTCCTTAGACAGACCAATGCGAGGGTCCGCGGCATCCAGTGAGTAAACCTCATCGTGGAGATCGTCCTATGGAACTACTTGGTCCGCACTGAGGATGCGGCCCGGAGAGTCGAGGATGACATCCAAATTGCAAGAGAGCGGTCGACCTTGCCAAGACGGAGGAGACTAGGGCTGATGGCCTCTGGGCTATATGGGGCTTGGTTGCGGAGTCCGAACGGCTACAAGCATGAATCGAGCGTGCAAGGTCGCAGGTGAAGGCGTTTGATCGGCGATCGTGATCCGATCCCGCCACCACCGGGTTTACGAGAAGGCTTATGAAGATTTGAAGGCTAAGATAGGATCGCTAATCCTTTTTTATCGCTCGTGATGTAAAAAGGATATGGTCTTTTATCGCCTGTTTATTACAAGCGCATAATATTATCATTCCACATTACAATGAAGTCCACATTGACATCAAAATCAAAGATGACAATTAGATGTTGACATCAGAATATATAAGAAATTACAAGTCCATAACACATGGCATGTCCACATTGACATGTCTCATGTTATGGAATAAATTAATTACAATGGAGTAAATTCTTAATTAAAATATAGCCCTTCATGATGATCGACGTGCATATAGCTAGCTTCCTCACTGGGTTCTTCCTCGAGCCTGATGCCGTCTCCGAAAGGAGGCAACTCATCAAATTGATTGTATTCTTCCTCGTCCACTACATTCTCAACTCCGACAATCCTCCTTTTTCCATGAAGAACTACGTGGCGCTTCTTATTTACCGGGTCGGTTACATAGAAGACTTGAACAACTTGGTTAGCCAGTACGAATGGTTCGTCTTTGTATCTGACACGTTCGAGGTCCACGGTAGTGACACCGTACTTGTTGACCTTCACCTGTGGGAGATGGATCCAACGGCACCGAAATAGGGGGATCTTGAAAAGTACGTAGTCGAGCTCCCATATCTCCTCTATTTGACCATAGTAGGAGCTCCTCAGTCCATCGGTACTGAATGCATCTATGCGGACACCGCTGATTCGGATCATGCTCTTCCTATCCTGAAATTCTTTGATAAAATGTGTACCCATTTATGTCGTATCCTTGCCATGTGACAATTATAAATTGTGGCCCTTCTTCAACATATCCTGCTCGACGGCTCTTCTAAAAGCAACCACGCCATTAATGTACTCTTGACTCACACGGTTCACACCGTACATCCAGTTTCGGTCCATCTATGCTACGCATGTAACAAATTAGTGTCAAATTAGATTAATAAACCGCAAGTACGTACTCTTCCTGTTTACCAAACATACTTAAATTGATTAGCAATTAATTTATAGCAAACCTAAAGGGTTATAGATCGTTACTCTCAGAGCTCACGAAGAAAATACGATTCCTTTCCTTCTCCTCTCTAAGGTGGTGCAATGGGGTGGAAGCACAACAAGGTGTAGGTGGCGCAATGGGGCAGGAGGCAGCGGGGTGGAGGAGGCGCTAGGGGCAGGAGCTGGCGCAATGGGGGAGGAGCAGCAGGTTGGAGGAGCTAGGGCAGGGAAGTGGCGCATGGGGGAGGAGCAGCAGATCTATGTGAAGCCAGCGGCAGGATTGTGACAGAGGCAGGGTTGCTCTAGAGCGGCAGTGCGGCAGTCCTCCAGAGCGGCAAAGGCAGCGGTAGTGCGGCAGTCCTCCAGAGCGGCAGAGGCAGCGGCAGTGCGGCAGAGGATGTGTCGGGCGTAAATTTATATGATGCTAGCCTATCACAGACGGTTCTTAATTAGAACCATCTGTGATAACCGACAGACCCAACATAGATGGTTCTATTTTAACCGTCTGTGATGAGGCGTCTACTATTGCCTGTTCTGTAGTAGTGCTTCGAGCAGTGCCACCGGAGATGCTCTCCACGCTCGCCATCAAGGAGAGTGCCAAGGAGGCATGGGATGCCATCAAAACCATGCGCATGGGTGTAGCGCGCGTGTGCAAGGCCAAGGCTCAGTCACTCTGCAAGGAGTTCGAGAGCATTGAGTTCCACAAAGGCGAGTTGGTGAACGATTTTGCCATGAGGCTCACCTGGCTCGTCAACAACCTCCACATCCTCAGTGACAAGCTCGATGAGGAGAAGGTCGTGGAGAAGTTTCTGCACGTGGTACCGCTCAGGTACTCCCAGATAGCATTGTCCATTGAAACTCTTATGGATTTGGACACGCTGTCTATGGAGGAACTGATTGGGCGACTCAAGGCCGCTGAGGATCGTCTCGACCTTGGCAACACGGGCGGCTCTGGGAGCCACCTACTCCTCACCGAGGAGGAATGGCTTGCACACATGAAGAAGTGCGAGCAAGGCGAGAACTCCTCCGGTGGCGGAAAACCAGCTGGCGACAAGGCCGGCGATGGCGGCGGCGATAAGCGCCGCTACAGGCACCCGGTGGCAAGGGCGCAGGAAAGGGCAAGTGCTACAACTGCGGCATCTACGGACACTTTGCTCGTGAATGCCGTAAGCCACGCCGCGAGCGCAAGGAGGAGGCCAACCTGTCGCGTGCTCAGGAGGAGCAACCAGCACTCCTCATGGTCGAGCACCATGTGCTCGTGCAAGTGACTGATGGCGCGCAGCAGGAAGCGGTGTTCCTCAATGAGGAGAAAGTGTTTCCGGTGGATGCTGGGAGCGACGTGTGGTACCTTGACACTGGCGCAAGTAACCACATGACCGGCAACCGGTCGACGCTCACGTCGCTCGATGAAATGGTGAAGGGCATCGTGAAGTTCAACGACGACTCGGTGGTAGAGATCTGCGAAAAAGGCGCTGTGATGTACCAGTGCAAGAACCAGGAGCACTGGGTGCTCACCGAGGTATACTACATACCACAGCTCCGAAGCAACATCATCAGCCTCGGACAGCTCGACGAGAGCGGCTTCAAGATCGTCATCGAGGGCGGGGAGCTGTGCATCTTCTATCGCGAGCGGCTACTGCTGGCACGAGTGTTGCATTCCAGGAACAGGCTATACACATTGACCCTGAACCTGACCGCACCAGTGTGTCTGCTGGCAAAAGCAGACGACGTGGCATGGCGCTGGCATGCGTGCTATGTCCACCTGCACTTCCGCACGCTCCACGATGTCACCGCTAAGAAGATGGTGGATGGTGTGCCCATGATCGATCACGTGGAGAAATTGCGCGATACCGTGCACTTGGCAACAGCACCGCCCGCTCCTCGGGCTTCATCTTCTGCGTCGAGCGCGGACTGGAGCTAGTGCATGGCGATCTATGTGGCCCCATCACACTTGCTACACCGAGCGGTAATCAGTATTTTTTGCTAATCGTGGATGATCACAGCAGGTACATGTGGGTGGAGATGCTTTGGACAAAGGATGAAGCGTTCAGGTTCTTTCGCAAGATCAAGGCGCTTGCTGAGAACGAACGCGACGTCAAGCTCAACGCGTTCCGCACAGATCATGACGGGGAGTTCAACTCCATCGAGTTCGGCGACTATTGCGATGAGCATGGGATCAAGCGGTACACCACCGCTCCCTACTCGCCGCAACAGAACCACGTCGTGGAGTGCCGGAACCAGACGGCCGTCGAGATGGTGCATAGCCTGCTGAAAAGTATGCATGTGCCGGCTGTGTTCTGGGGCGAGGCGGTGAAGACCATCATGCACATACTGAACCGGGCACCGACGCGGAGCCTCGACAGCATGATGCCGTATGAGGCATGGCACAAGCAGCGCCCCAATGTGCGCTACCTCCGGACGTTTGGATGTGTTGCACACGTCAAGAAGGTCGAGCCCGGGATCACGAAGCTGTCGGACAGGTCAACGTCGATGGTATTCATCGGCTACGAGCAGGGTGCCAAGGCCTACCGCATCTATGATCCCAAGATGCAGAAGCTGCACATCACCCGCGACGTCGTGTTCGAGGAGGAGAAGCAATGGGACTGGGAGGCGATGTCCATTAATCATGCTCCTGGCACCATGGACACGTTCATCATCGAGTACACCACCGAGCATGTGGCAGATGGTGCTCTAATGAATGACAACGATGGTGCGGCATCTACATCAGGCGCAAGTCTAGTGGCACCGCAGACGGCGGAGCCACACACACCGGCCACTCCTCCAGCGGCTGCATCGACCGGCGTCGAGTGGGTTACCCCACCCACTGGTGCATCGCATGACTCATAGGGTGCGCCGCTGTGGTACCGGATGGTGTCAGATGTCTACGACACGACATCGGTCCATGACGTCGACTACAGTGGCCTCTGCATGCTGGCTGTCGAGGAGCCCGCAAGTGTTGAACAGGCACTCAGGGAGGCGTGCTGGAGGCGCGCCATGGTGGATGAAATGCGTCCCATCCATGAGAATGCCACGTGGGAGTTCGCTGCACTCCCGGTGGGACACCGAACCATTGGGCTCAAGTGGGTCTTCAAGGTAAAGAAAGATCCAGAAGGTAACATTGTCAAGCACAAAGCTCGTTTGGTTGCAAAAGGCTATGCTCAACGATAGGGGGTGGATTTCAACGAGGTGTTTGCACCGGTGGCGCGCATGGAGACAGTGCGTGTGCTGATCGCCCTGGCGGCACACGGCGGCTGGGAAATCCACCACATGGACGTCAAATCGGTGTTCCTCAATGGTGAACTTGCCGAAGAGGTGTACGTGCAGCAACTGCCCGGCTTCGTCAATGACAAGTGTGGGCACATGGTGCTCAAGCTGCACAAGGCATCAGACGGTCTGCGGCGCGCGCGGCTTGGAACTCAAAATTTGGACAGCTACCGGTGACACTCGGGTTCGAACACAGCAAAATCGAGCACGCAGTGTACCGGAGGGAAAAGGGCGGGACTTTCCTGCTCGTCGGGGTGTACGTCGATGACCTGATCATCATTGGGTCAAGTGTCGACGACTTCACCGAGTTCAAGGACTAGATGATGAGCATGTTCAGCATGAGCGACCTCGCCCTTCTGAGTTACTACCTCGGGATTGAGGTGAAGCGGGCTGCTGGCATTATCACTTTGTGCCAGTGCAGCTACACCTGCAAGGAGCTGGAGTTGGCGGGCATGGCCGGATGCAATCTGTGTCTGACACCGATGGAGAACCAGCTGAAGATGACCAAGAAGGACAACAGCGCTGCGGTCGATGCCACTGAGTATCGCAGTGTTGTCGGGAGCCTACGCTACCTGGTGAACACCAGGCCTGACATTGCCTACGTTGTGGGCATTGTCAGCCGTTACATGGAGGTGCCCACCTCACAGTACATGGCGGTCGTGAAGCACATCCTACAATACGTGAGCGGCACAGTTGGCTATGGATGCTGCTACAAGCGGTGTGATGCGCTGGAGCCCGAGCTGGTGGGCTACAGTGACAGCGACCACGCCGGCGATGTGGATGATCGCAAGAGCACCTCAGGGATGGTGTTCTACCTGGGTGCTAGTCTGATCACGTGGGCATCGCAGAAACAGAAGATAGTCGTGCTCTCATCCTGTGAGGCGGAGTACATCGCGGCGGCCATAGTGGCGTGCCAAGGAATGTGGCTCAGCATGCTACTCGGTGACCTGACGGGCGCGAAGCCGAAGAGGGTCAAGCTGATGGTGGATAACAAGTCCGCGATCGCGTTGTGCAAGAATCCGGTGCACCACGACTGCAGCAAACACATCTACACGAGGTACCATTTTATTCGTGAATGTGTTGAGGACGGCAAGATTGACGTTGAGCACGTGAGTACTGACGACCAGCTCGCCGACATCCTGACAAAAGCCCTTGGTCGTGTCAAGTTCATGGAGATGAGACAGAAGCTTGGCGTGGTAGAAATAAAGTCTGGACGCCATGATTAAAGGGGTGATTTGTTAATGTTAATCACGTCACATGTGCGTCGTGCGTGTCATGCACGGGAGCTGTACGTGTGTTAGTTGGACTAGCGCACTACGTGAGATTTTTGTTAGCTGTTTTGCTGTTTTAGTTTGTTAGTCACAACTAACTGCACGGCTGCATGTATCTGTTAGTTGGTGGCTTGGTGCATGTAATCTGCTAGTTAGTTGGTAGCACGCAGCACGACTGCAAGTTAGTTTGAATGAGTTTGTTAGTCCTGGATGCTGTGCTGGCTCCGGTTGTACGTAGAGACAAAAGGAGAATACAAACTGAAAATAGCTGAGTTGTTAAACCAGCGCCAAAAACTACTCCCGTCTCTCTCCTGCTTTGTTGCTTCTTCGTGAGAGAGCCGACTTGCGACAACATATTTTTCCCAAGAGCATTGTAGAGGATCTGACTCCGTACTTGTTGCACGTGAAGTTATGGCAAATTCCCTTCCATCTGCTCGACGGTGGGCCGAAGCCCTCGTCGGAGAAAGACGGGGGGTCCGTCCAGACGCCGGTGTCGAGCATGCCGACGATGACGTCTCCCTCCAGCTTCAGGCTTCGCTTGGCCTATGAAGTCCCATGATCTTGTGGTCAGTAGCTGGTGTGTCCTGCTCGGGAAGATGGACACAACGCACTCCATAGCTATCAGGTAAAGGCCACACACAGTGATATAGCAAGGAATTGTGCGAGTTATTTTGATAAATCACACATGTAGTAGATGCGTGCGATTTGTGAGAATACCAGAGAGCTTTTGTTTCTCCTGTTCGTTCAGTCTGGCTGCAAATCCATTTGTAGCTGTAGATGATCCTATCCGGAGCAGAGCTGCAATACAATGCATACATTCAGTTTCTTTCGTAATGTGCTGACCCCTGGAGCATGATTTTGTTTTCAAATGGAAGAAAGAAACTCCATCAACTTGCGTGCGCAGCTAAATCGATTGCCATCTCACGTAGCATATAATGTGGAAAGGTAAAAATTTAGAGTGTTAAACTCTAATGCTCCTTCTTGTGTGCAGTAACCTTTAGATCGGATCAGAGTTTGTGACATACAGCATGAGCGTTCACGGTATCAAGAACAAAGTAGATAAATCTCGTAGAGAAAAACAAAATAACAGCGACGAAGCAACCACAACGAGAGAGAAAGATTTTGGTGAAGTCGACCGTAAATTCCTTAAGTACTACCTCAAAACAGGACAAATGATTGTCGCTTTCTCATAACCCTCTTGAATCTCTTAGGACCCTTGGATCCTTAACCTATACAAGAATCTAGTGCTAAAGTGGATCCTTGACCTATATAAGAATCTAGTGCTAAAGAATAACCTATTCTCTAATCCTCTTGTGCACCTCTACTTTGGATGAGTTGCCTTGTGACTTGCTTGGTTGTTTCTTGGGTTCCTATGGCCACCCCTCATAGGTTTATATAATCATCCTCCGAAGTGAAGTAAGAGTCATAATCCTATTAGGATTAATCTAGCTTTCTTTGTAGCACACATCTTTAAATCCTACTAAATTAGAATATGAATCACCATACTCAACATAGAGAAGGATTAATACTGGCCTTATGAAGTGTAATTTCCTCTTTTTTTGGGTGAGGTTAAGAAGTGTAATTAATTTTCGATCATGTTTGTTTTTATAATCTGCCTCTTCAAAAACAGATTTTGGGATTGAGAAGATATAAAAAAAAATGCTCTAGTGGTGAAATTAATAGACAGACCCGCTAGACAGACCCGCCATGCAGGACCTGGTTCAGCAGCTCGTGATGAGCAGCTTCTGCAACCGATAAACCATCAATTGCTTCTGACAGCTCCGACGACTCCTCGATGCCCCATGTACACGATGTAGACCTGCACGTAGAGTAGCGACGAGGATATAATAATTCTAATTAATTATTTATCTGTAATTTACTGTTTTTAAGTATACTCCTTAGTATTCATAAAGGAGAAGCTTAACTGAGTGGTCTCTTTCTATGACCACCTTATAATCGTAAATCTTTCTACGACTATCTTGTGGTCGTAAGATTTCCTACGACTAGATCAGCTATGAGCCTACGATCACTCTATAATTGATAAAGTTTACAGACATATAAGTCCAATCGATTAGAAAATCTTATGCACTGTGTTCAATACACAAAGACGACCTGTATATCATAACAAACGTCAAATAGTCTGGAGGTACAACGACGGTGAGCTCGAAGGCACACTGTCCAACACTAGACGCACGCTAGACGGCTATACGAACAAAAAAACAACGACCGAGCGCTTGGCGACTGGGTGACGTACACGTAGAATTCGATCTCCAGGAACAAGAAACGAATCATGCATGTCGTGTGATCTGACCTGCCTCCCATCGTCATCGCTGCCACCAACCTGAGCAGCATGCGAGCTCCTCGCGAAGACCACAAGGTCGGAAAGGGCCAGAGCCTTGAAGGCACCAGTGACCATCGTTCGTGTGTACGTTCGTTTCCAAGTTTCGACGCGTATGGATGTGTTATGCGTACGTGGTTGTACAGCAAATGCGTGGAGCCGGCCGGTCGTGTCCTTTGGGCGCATACGGGACACGACTGCCGGCAACGCAAGCTCGATAGATGCTGGATGCTACGTGCGTGGCCAGCCTGCATATCCACTTCGTTTGCACCGTGACCTCTTGGTGCCTGGTGCGCCGTGCGAGGAAACGGCAAACTTCCGTACTCGCGAGTCAACACACAAGATATAATAATACACATACAAGGCTTAACAAGGGTGACTTAGGTTCTTTTATTTGCTAAAACAATGTTTTCAATTATTAATATTAGAAAAATTCTAGCACTAGCATTTTAACCAAATTACATTTTACTAAAGAAAATAATTGTGCAATATTAAATACAGCGAAGATTACCTCCACCTTATGCTTATTATCATTGTGGTTACATCCACCATTTAACATCACTGAGCACGACGACTCAAGGGGTTCGTGCCCACCCACCCACCCACACACACACACAACCCCACCCATCAAGTACCAGGTATTACTGTATTGCCATTCTGATTAACATTTTACGATTTTATTTTAAATCAGAGCTGCCACTACATCTTCCCTTTTACTAATTGCGGTGAGAATGCTGCCTCCAGAGCGCTGCCGTACAGGCCTTCTAGCGTTCTGGTGTGCACACGCGTCCAATTCGTACCCCGGTTCATCATGGACGTAGTCCAACGGTGCTGCTAGCCGGTTTTCCAGTCGTGCGACGCCTTCATCCGGTTCCAAGGGCCTTGTTATTGTTGCTACTTAGAGAGCCAATGACTCCCATCCACGAAGCTTGGTCGTGCGAACCTTCCTAGTCCCTTCCCGCTTCCTCCAAACATCCCTCCCGTTCACCCACGCTGCCCCAGCCGCCTCCCTCCTCCCGTTCACTCACCTCGCCCCCGCCACCCTGTCCTCCCTTTTGGTCGTGCTGGACCCACTGTTCACCTTCGCCCGCGCCGCTGCCCTTCCCCCCTCGCCCGCAGCGCCCTCCTCCTCCCCTTCACCCGCGGCCCCGACCGCCTCCTCCCCTTCGCCTGCGTCGCACCCATCTTCTTCTTCGCCTGCACCGCCTCCTCACCTTCGCCCGCACTGCACCCATCCTCCCCTTCGCCTGCGCCCTCTCTCCTCCACTTCACCTGCGCCCCTGTCCTCTCCTCCCCTTCGCCTGTGCCCTACCTCCTCCCTTTCGCCTGCACCCCCTCCTCCTCTAGCTACATCCTGAGGCCTCTTCGGTCTGCAATACTCGGCCACGTTGCCGTCTCCTTGCCTCTTCGCTCGTTTGCCATGACATGCTCTACCACGTCGGACTGTCGATCTCCTCGCCCGCAATCCTACCTCCACCGTGACAACCGATCTGGTCTATTGGCCACACCAGCCCAACAATGCGGCCACGAGGGTTGTCGTTGTGCCCGCCTGCCTTCAGCCTGCCTGTGGTAATACGTGAGTATATTTTCACAGTGCTATTATACCAATGCTACTGAAACTTCTTTCTACAGGTCATGGCTCAAAGCCCTGGATGTGCCGCAGTTGACACTCCAATACTCGACGCCCTTCATACAATGCATGATGGAAAGTTTTTAAGTTTGTCTATTTTAGACAGGGGTACGTCTATGAATTACAATCAAATTAGATATAACTGAATTCTTTTGGAGTGCTATTAAATGGTAAAGATATGTTTTCTTTGTCCAGATAGAAATGTTGTAACTATCGTTGATGTCCTTCACATCACTCATGCTGCAATTGCAACGGTTAGTGACAATTTCCTTCCAACTGAATCTAGCTTGAAATTTGAAATAGTTTGTATTTCCTTGTGTACACAGACTCTGGCCCTACTCCTACGTGCGTACTTTTGGATGTGAAATTAAAAGCGCTTGTTGACAATATGATGGTCCCCACAATACTTGGTTATTCAATCTACACCTTAAACTGCTGAGTGAATGCATTGTATCTTTTTTGCAAACTGCGAGGTATATAAGTCATATGGGCCATTAAGTAGTGTAGCTTGTGTGCTGAAATTGCTATAGTTGATCCTTGAATCTATAATTATTGCATTGTATTCAGGTCGGAGACAGTGGAGCAGCCGGATCTAAGGCAACATCTGCAATGATGCAGAGGTTCTGGGATTCTTCAGTGTCCATTGGACCTCTTGATGATGACGACAACTCCAAAAGGTTAGCATCTCTTTTGCATCTTATCATTCTGAGGACCCGGTTTTTTCTGACTAATTGTCTTGCAACTTTCTCAGTGAAGGGTCAACAAAAGTGCCATATGAGACAATAGATATAGGAAGATCAGCCTTTTATTCGGCTTCTGGTTTATCAGATACTTTTCGGTTCAAGATTCAAGACAAACAAGGCAGGATGCACAGATTTAGTTGTGGTATGTATTCACATCTTAATTTCATGCTAACAAGGAATTATTTTATCAATATCCTTTAAGTCTTTTGTTATGCCAAGTGATTTATATTGCATTCTGACTTTCATGTGTAATGTGTTTCAAATTTCAAAAACGAGAAGCTTGATAGACCTGGTAACTTGGATTCTACAGAGAGTTGGTGATGGCATTGATAGAAAGAACCTACAACAAATTTCGGTACTGGCCAGACTCCCTCCTCATTATGTATCCATACCCATACCAGTATGACAATTTTCTTAACGTTTGTTTTCTTTCCTGATGCCATTTCATAGTATGAACATGAGGATCATGATAAGGTCGTACTTTCATCAGATAGTGACGTTGTAGCTGCAATGTACCATGTAAGACAAATCGGTTGGAAGATCATGGCGTTTTCAGGTAAAGATGATTTTCCCCCTCCATACCAAGTGGTGCTCATCTACGCTTCACCTGCAGAGTTTAGGATTTAGCTTGTAAGGTCTTAGGCTCTTAGCTAGTATTGTCGTTCATGACATACCTTGTAACAGCCCAAAAATCCATAAAGGCAAAAATGTGGGATTTTTATAAACTTTTTATGTGAGAACTACTCTTGCACATTTTGCTTGCCATTTCAAGTCTTCATTGGACTGCATCCTATTTTATTTTGAGGACTGCATCGTACTTTCTTATTTGGAATGTCATTCAACATTTAATACCCGTCACTCAAAACCATCACAACACCCACACTGTTGTAAGGACCCGGAATATTGGAAGTTTATACAAAATTAAAAATCATACCAAAAGCATAATTCTTAATCAAGAACAACCGGTCCTTAATTAAAAATCATACTAGTAGCATAATTCTTAATTAGGTACAAATCCAACATTCAGGTTCCCGGAGATATGTCATGCAATATTTCCCAAGATCAGTGAATATTGCACATATATCCTTATACAACATTGCATCACACAGACAAGGTAAACATTTACATAATTATACACAGGGATTACACTTCGGTTGGACTTACAATATTAGGTGACTTTGGTCACAACAAAATTTTGCAGCGGAAACTTGAAATAAACAGCAGAAGCCACCAATGGTCCCAATACCCTTAGGCTATTGAGTGCAGATTAGAATTAGCTTCGCTCGTTAGCGTCACCCTGATTGGCGCTAACAGACATCTCATATAAACAAACATCCTTACCTGCAACAAGAGGTTATAGAACCTGAGTACAGAAGGTACTCGCAAGACTTACACAAACTATGAAAAGAAAGTGTTTGATAGATCCTATTCAAAGGAGTAGAATTTGTACATGCTTAAGGTTAACAACAGGAAGGTTATAATGGTTTCAATTTTTGCGTAAAGCAATACATCTTAATCCTACACTTGCTAAGTTTTGGTAAAGCAGTTTTATAAATCAATTTGGACTAAAACAGTAAGTAAAAGAGAGCAAAATCATAATTAATGAAAGCAATAAAGTGGCTATCCAAAATTATCAAAAACATTGCAAGAATGTCTCTCATGTCGAAATAGTACCCATAACCAAGTTTTGACAAAGCAATTTTAGAAATCAATTTTGGACTAAAGCTTTGCATAAAAGGAAATGTAATCAGGATTAATAGCAAAATTTAAGTGGCTGCCGGCCACACCAAGTATTGCATGAACACATTTATGCCAAAATAGTCTCCAGACCAAAGTTGTAATTAGAAAAAAATCAATACAAAGATTAGTAATTCAAAAATCTATGAAAAGGTTTGTAATTCCAAAATCTATACAAAGATCTATTCAACTCAAGCGTTGTCCGTAACCGTGGACACAGCTATTCGAATAGTTTTAAACCCTGCAGGGGTGTACATCTTTACCCACACGACTTAGCTAGCCCATAAGCCATCTAGAATAATAGCACACTGCCTTTGGTATGCCGGCCGGGTAAACTAAGATTTGGTATTTTTCAACAAATTAACACTATTGAGCTGGAATACCCATGTGTGACTGATCCCGCTCAGTTCAAGTTACTAATAGAACCTGCCAACCGGGGGTCCATATGTTGTGCTGGGAAAGCTGACCCGATCGACAAAAATTAAATAACAGAAAGTAGAGCTGTGCTAGCTGCACATATTAGATCGCAATCGGAGCCCTTAAGGTACGTACATGTGATGGAACGCATGTACGTCCTCACCCTCTTAAGAACATATGATATAGATATGAAATCAAACACATATGTCCTTACTTTCCTATTTTTCAACTCAATAGTATTAACCTTTTACTTAACCAAACAGTGCCCATACACTGCGTGTGGAAGTACGTTGAGGCTTGAATCGTCCAATCAATGTTCACCCTTAATCAATCCGCATAAGACAACCACATTTCCCAATCTCGCAATCGAGGCACCATCACTAGCATCCACTTGTCCAGATTTAAAATCAATGTAAACAAACAATATTTGATTTCATTTCAGATTTAAATAAACTGAACAAAGAATAAAATAAATGAAGTTCATTTAGGGTTTCCAAGTTTGACAAGATAAGCTTGCCAAACACTAACGTTCTACAGACTGCATGGCTAAGCAATAACGGAAAACAAGTATTAAAGTATAGAAGCACTACCTTAAGTTTGAGTGTATGATCAGATTAAAGGTAAGCCTCAAGTGTTAGGTTGTAACTATCTAAAGACAGATCACAAATAATTTTTAGAAAATTAGCATGCAACAGTATCTCTGTATTTTGGAAATCTACAGTTCAAAAATTCTGGGATCAACATGGTGCAAAGAGGATGTTGCCTTGTTGGAAGTTCACTTGTTCATTCTTATAGGCGTAAATGTTCACTCCGTGCAACTTATAATCTAGAGAAAGAAATACGATAGCGAATAAACACCGATAAAATCGAGAAATCCAAAATGCTCAAAAATGCATGACAATTACATATTAATGAGGTTATGATTCTAGATGCATTTAGATATAGATTTTAGTTTAATTAGAGTTCAATTTCGTATGGACTTGTTGAAATTAATTCAATTTCTAGTGTAATCATAATAACTGACGATACCTAGAGTTTAGGTGATATTGTTTTCCTTAACAGGACACCTAGTACTCACAAACACTCTCTCTAGGCATTCTATGTATACATCCACGATGATCATACAGTCAAAATTAATCCTCTTATATGTTCTCCTTTCAATTAGTCTTTTAAAACCTTAACAAGTATTCAAAAGAACAGCTTATTTCATTATCTTACTAACTATTAAAACACTATTCATATATAAATGAAAAGACAGCAGCTTCATGAGTTTTTAACTTGGCTAAGCTTGTTTTGGGTAACCAATTTAATGCTTCTTCTTTAGATTATTAACCTTTGTTAGTTTAAAGTCTAAAGCTCAAAGGGACCAAAAGTTGCTAAGATCAAAATTTCAGAAATGCCTTATGACTACTGTTATTTGGCCAAAAGTTAGACAACAATATTAATTTTAACTAAGCTCCAATTATTTAGCTAGTTTAAACACCTTAAACAATTTACTAATCACTAAACTATTTAGCTTCCTAATTTGACTATATATCAGATTAGAATGCTACTTGCTAGGTGATGATCAAAAGACCAACTGAAATTATTAACACCTCTAGCTACTGAATTAACTTTGCCATATGCCTATCAACAAAACTGATTCTTTCCAGATTAGCTAATTTAGTGGAGTGATCTACAGAGCTAAACACAACATAAAGCATTAAATCTTTCTTTACTATTTATGTTTTACAACAAGAGTGAGTTAATTGCCTTCTTTTATTGTTCTGAAAATTTAACTTTATAATGGGTTTTTATATTTAGTTTTTAGATTTGGGTTACATACTGCTGTAGATAGTTGAAGTGTTCAAAAGACTAAATGAATTGGAAACATTTCTAACTATTGATTTAACCATGTTATAATTTTATTGACCAAAACTAACATCTTCAGATTACTATTTATGCATGTATAACAGCAGTTTTTCAGAACTAAAGTTCTACTAGCTAATCTTCTTTCAAATTCAAACTTTCAATTTATTAACTCAATTGATATTCACAAAATTAGTTAGCAGAAGGAAATATTGGTATGCAGTTGGTTTACTGACATTTCAGGTTTTTATTTTAATAGCCTCCTTAATGGATTCAAAAATATTCAACTCTAAACTTGATTTTCAGATTTGACTACTACTAATAGCTTAATTGTTCAAAGGTTAATTAAATTCTTACATTTCTTGCTACTGCACCTACTAATTCCTGAGTCTATTGACTTTATTCATTTTCAGATTTAAATTGCTGTTCGCACATCATTGTTCCACTAATTCGATTTTAGGAGAAAAATGCTAACTGTTGCATTAACAAGGCAACAGTCTAATGACAACACTTAAGCAATTTCTAGGTTACTGTTCAAATACTAAAATGCTAATCTAGGCTCCTATCAACTCAAACTCTAGTAGCTAATTTAATTATCTATTTGCTAATCAAATTTTTAGTGATCAAATAATTAAGCATAACACTTAGTATAAAAGGATTAGTCATTTTACTGTCAGTTCAGGCATCCTACAACAGGACATTTTCTAAATTGAATAGCTACCATCTATTTCATATTAATTCAATCCTTCAACTTTTTGCTAGATTAATTAGGTGACCTAACAACATTTACCAGATTAATTGATATTGGTTGGTTTGACAAAAGAGTTGTACTGACAATTCCAATTTTCAACTGAATATATTTTATGTTCATCAATTTATACAAAGAACTTCTACTCTTTGACATCTAATCTTTTCTATTAACTTAATCATTCATTTGCTAATGATATTTAAGATCAATTAGTTCATCTCTTTACAATTCCTCCTTTTTCGGTTGTGCTACAGTGCAACTGCTACAGAGAAGAACAGAGAGGACAGAGGCTCGGTGCACAAGGGAGGGCTCGGGTGTGAGTCGTCGCTGATGAAGGAGAGGTGGCGAGGTGAAGATGATGACCAAAATGGGTTCCCAGAGGGTTAGTGAAGCTAGAGGTGGCAGTTTGGCTGCTCGGGCTGCACTAAGGCGGCGCGGTGAGCACGAGCGGCGGTCGGCCGAGAGGGTGAAAAGGGCGACGGCGCTAGAGAGGATTAGGGGGAAAATTAGAGCACGCATGAGCACCAGAGGGGTGTGGTGAACTCACCAGTGCAGTCGGCGAAGGCGGGGAAACACCGAGGAGGTCCGACGACGACGACCATGGGCGGCATGGCGGAGGTCCTCGCAGAGGGGCTCCTGGAGAAGATGGGAGGACAAGTGAGTGATTGGAGAGGGTAAAGGAGAGCTAGAAGGTGCTCGGGGAGGAAGGAATCGGAGGGGGAGTCCTCGGAGAAGGAGCGACGGCTGAGGAGGCGGTGGCGGCCGGACACAAGGAAGACGGATGCACGCGACTCCTCAATGGGCGATTCTTCAAATTGACCGGGGATCTAGGATGGTGGAGTGGTAGAGCGACGTGTGACACGGCTGCGGGTGGTTGGAGATGGCCGGAGTGGCTGGAGCGGTTGCGAGCGGCTCGGCGGCGACAGAGGGGGAAAAGCAATAAAATGAAAGAGATGAGGCGTGATGCTCCTACAAATGGAGATCAAGAAGCTTTGAGGTGGGGGTGGTGTGGCATGCGCATACAGGCTTGCTTCGATAGAGATGTTGGCGCGTGTCCCCGGTGCTGCAGCGGCGGAGGAGTGCGTGGCGTCGGCGCCGCGCTGAAGAAGAAGACAACCCGACAATGGAGTGGGGCCCGCTGGTCAGTGGAAGAAAAGGGTGACGCGGTCAGTTGGGCTCGAGTCAAATAGTGCTTGGCCCTATATGGTTTAGTGCGGACCACCCGATCATGAATGGACAGTCAAGATTGCGAGGGATGTTCGAACCATCCGATCATGCATGAGATTTGGGCCGTTGATCTCCAATCGAACGGTCTACAAGCGTCGGTGCGGCTCGGTACACTAGTTGACTCCACTGAGTCAATAGGCTAGGTCGAGCTCGAGTCTAATGCACAGTGTTATGAGTTTGGGTCTAGGGTTTTGACTGAGGTTTTAATTCTAATTCCTACATTGACCGTGGGTTTAAAAATAGAAATAAAATTTGTAAAATCCTGAAATAATTTAGGTGGGTTCCTGGGAATTTATAGTGTCCATAAAAATTATTAAATTTTACTGTTCATATAATATTTTGTATAATATAAATTCAAACTTAGTGTATGTTATAGATATGCGTTTGAATTTTCTGTGGTTTGAATTTAGTCCCAAAAATTTGGGAAAAATTATATTAATTCATGATAATTATTCTAGTATTTAAATAAATTATTTTCCAGAGATCTTATGAGCATTTATTTAAAATTTCTTTTGGGGCTTTAGTTTGAATTAGAGATTTACATTTGATTTTAAGATTTTCAAATGCATATTTTATGCACATGCTCCAGAAATAACAAATATAATATAAAAATGCATATAATTACTGTTTATTAAAATTGGGGCTGTTACAACTGTGTTGCCCACTCCGTCAGCAGCACCAACCACTCCGACCACTCCCCTTGGACAGGCTGTGCGCCTATATATATAGTTGCTCCAAGTTCTTGTTGCCTCCTTGTTTCCTTTCTTTGCCATTCTAGTGCTCGCCTCACTTTCTTCCTTCCTCAAGTGCACTCGAGCTCCTGACTGGCTCAAGCGCTTACTTTGGCCGAGTGTCGTCTCATCACCGCCTTCGCCGTCGACGTCGTCGGGGTCGCCGTTGGCCTCGTGCTTCCTCCCCTCTGACCAAAAGACCTCAAGGCATCTCTTTAGGATCACCTACCCGCTTCCATGGAGCTGCCCTGAAGATGGAAGACCACTCTCCTTCCTCAAGCCACTACTGGAGTACGGAGTTCCTCTCACTGTCGCGGTCCACCGTCGTCAGCCCAGCTCCGGCTAGCTCATTTCCCCAGCTCAGTACCGGTACATCCCTAGTCTCTCAGATACTCCTCTTTGTTCGAGCTACCTTGTTCTTTCTTCAATGTTTCTCTGGTTCTTCCTCTGGCTCTTTCGTTGGCTCGTTTGATCGCGTTGAAGCAGTCAAACCGTGCTTCCTTCGATTACCATTGTGTAGTTGAAGACCTCTCTCATTCGACTACGCACGATTAAAAGCACTTCCGCGACCTCCCCTGGTCACCCTCTTGGTCTTTTTGCAAAGACCACCCTCCTGGTCCGCGACCTCCCTTTGTGGCCGCGACCTCCCCTTGGTCATGTGTACCCCTAGGTCACGTGCGTCTTTTGGGTCATGGCCTCCTACTTCCGCGACCTCCCCAGGTCGTACACTTCCGCAACCTCCCACTGGTCGCAACACTTCCACGACCTCCCTCTAGTCGTACACTTCCGCGACCTCCCACTAGTCATACACTTCCGGGACCTCCCACTGGTCGTAACACTTCCACGACCTCCCTCTGGTCGTACAACTTCGCGACCTCCCCTGGTCACAGTAAACTCCGCGACCTCCCCTGGTCACAGTACCTCCGCAACCTCCCCTGGTCACAGTAAACTCCGCGACCTCCCCTGGTCACAGTACCCCCACGACCTCCCGAGGTCACAGTACCTCCACGACCTCTACACAGTCATTAGATATGGGTGTTTCCTTTCATTGAATACATTTGGATTTACTTGAGTTCATTTGTTTGCTGATTTCGAATTGAGCTTCCCGGGGTTTATTTGACTTTTGGTTATTCATGCGTATATAGAAGCCGAAGCGACCGAAGACCCTCAGGTTGATCCAGGACAAGACCAGCAGAACCTTGATCAAGGCGAGTCAACACTTTGATCATTTTGAGCCTACCTTTTGCAAATTATGTTGTTTTAAATTATGAAACTGCATTGCTATGTTCTATCAAACTAAATTGGTGTAGTTCATAGTTAATGCCTTAACAATAATTGTGTATAAACTTCCCATCCTTGAAATTGGACATTATCCTTTGTCACCCTAGACTAAATGGATTCCATACCAGCTAATAGGTCTGTATCTAAGTGTCATGCTTAGCCTTGCTTAGATACAATGACATGCGGGCATTAAATTGCCCGACCACTATTCCTAAAAATGTTTTGAAAAGTGATTTGGGGTAGGCCAGGTTGGGAGCTTGGCTGGTATGTTGGACTAAAGAATATTTTCAAAACAAACAAAAATCTGAAAAACCATTTTCGACTCGGGTAGTTGGAAAGAGTGGCTGGTGCCAGGGGCACAAGAGAAGGTTGGTATGTGGTTGTACCACCCGAGTCAGTTAAGGACCGAATCTTAGAATGACCTTTCAAGCAAAAACAGTGCAACCACAAGTCTATAATGAGTACGACCTGGCTAACTAATTTGTTCACCTCGGCGTGACTTCACCACTAGATGGTGTGTGGCGTGGGAAGGGTAAGGGAGCCACAGGAAAACCACACAGCGCAAGAGGGGGCCTCCTAGGAGCGTGGCTCTGGGCGGTTGAAACCTTAGCGGGTGGAGTTCCGTCGAGGTTGAGCATTGTAAAGGCCTTATGGTAATCTCCCCTTGATTCACAAGTCTAAGGAAACGTGTGTATATATCAAGATGATTATCTCTTGTGGGTAAAGTGTGCAAACTCTGTAGAGTAAGAAAACTATCATGATAGCCATGCTCACAGTCAAGAGCGGTGTTGAGAACTTGCTTGATATAGCTTTCATTTTTACAAGACCATTTGTGATGAAAAGGGAAGGGTGGGGTGGGACCCCAGGGATTTGAGAAAGGCCTAGTCGGGTACCAGTGGAAAAGCCTGGTCGGGGACCAGTGGTAAATACGGGATAGCCCGAGCATTGGGTGGATGGAGCCACTCAATGGTATAGGAAGTGGGACCTCCACTAGTACTTTACAAAATGAAAACTCTTTTGTAAAAACAGATTTGTTAAAATGCTAAGTCTCAGGATTCTCTACTACTTGTCTATTTCAAACTCAGCTTTATGCAAATAAAAGAACTCTAAGACCACCTTTGACTAGCCCTGCATCTATATGATTTGCATTGTGTGTTGGCTCGCGAGTACGGTTGTGTACTCAGGCTCGTCCATTATAATCTTTCAGACCCCAGCAATCAAGATCCCTACGACTACTACTACTCGGAGGTTGCACCAGGAGATGATGAAGCTTAGGCTGGGACCCTCAGTCGCTTGCCTGTGGGCAGAGTGAATGGATCCACTGCGACTGATTTTGCTTTCACACTTATCTTTTGTTCTATACTCTGACTCCTGTAAGATTTCTCTTTTCATGGCTCTTTTGTAAAACAATTGGCCGCACGGCCTGTTATGTATAAGTATGTATGTTATGTTTCGGGCTTGCACTGTTCAATTGTTGATACAAGCATTGTCCCTACGAGCACTACTCACACCAACCCTGTCCACACTGAGTGTAGTTATACCGCCTAAGACCAGGTATGATTCCCAGGACCTCCTCAGGACCTCCTATACCCGTTTGTCATATCCTCAGGACCTCCTTCCCAGGACCTTCCCAGGATGTCTCTACAGTACTCCTCAGGACCTCCCCAGGACGTCTCTGCAGTGTTCCTCAGGACCTCCTCAGGACGTCTCTACAGTGTTCCTCAGAACCTCCCCAAGATGTCTTTATAGTACTTCTCAGGACCTCTCCAGGATGTCTCTACAGTACTTCTCAGGACCTCCCCAGGATGTCTCTACAGTACTTCTTAGGACCTCCCCAGGATGTCTCTACAGTACTCCTCAGGACCTTCCCAGGACGTCTCTGCAGTGTTCCTCAGGACCTCCTCAGGACACCTCTATAGTATTCCTTAGGACCTCCTCAAAGACCGCTACAGGACCTCCTCAGGAATCCATCAGAACATCTTTGCGACCTTCAGGACCTCTTCAAGACCTCCTTAGAATCCCTTGTTCGACCAAGTTTGGTCGCAAATATGGACCTGACCGTAGGACTGCTTAAGTTTATTTGGTTGGGAGAATGGTCCAAGAATGTATTTGTGTGTGCTAACTACTGATCCAGGGATTAGCACGGTTTGACACAGAGGATTCCAAATCCCAAATTTGGGGTCCAACATACCTGCTACTTCGATTCCATTGACCCCCTTTTTTAAAAGTGATTCCATTGCCCTTTCCCTATTGTAGGTGTGTAGAACCTGCTGTTTGGCCATTCTTCCTGATTTTCCGCTTTTGAGATAACACCTTCAGGTTGCCGCTTTGTTTTAGTTTGTTTAGTATGGAGTTTGGTTAGGCCTTATGATTATGTCATAGAGGGCCCAAAAGCTAACTCATAAACATGATCCTTATTACTTGCTGATAGAAAGTCTATTATCAGTAATGTTGTTATCTTCAAGATGTCAAAAACTGATACATAAATGCATTTTTAGCTACCTAGCTAGCATCATTAGTCATAACTTAGGTCTTTGGTGCAATTTGGAACCTGCTTTGCTAGATGTTCTTTGAATGCCAGATATCTTTGAGATGTCATGTGGCTTTTATTTATGGTAGAAAGCATTGACAACTTCATGTGGTTCTGTTACTTTCAGCTTTCTGATAGTGATGTCTCTTTGTGTTGCTTAATCAATTAATAGTATTTCATACTTCTTGAACACTCCTTCCCTTTGTCTGTCTCCATCCCCTTCCTTTTGGTGGTAACCAATCCCCCCATCTGTTACTGGCCTTGTTTGAGTAGTTAGTTGGAATATATCCAGAGTAATGGTTTATGTCACTTGAGTTTGTTGTGCATCATGAGTCATCTTGGTGTCCAAATGACTCCATATCTATCTATATTGGCAAAAAAAAAAACGTGTCAGTTTTTCCCTTTCTCTAAAATATCAGGTCCAAATTTGCATATGCATACATTCTTGTAGCAATTTGGCCGCTATAGATTCATTCTGCTAAAGAGGTAATTGAGAACATTTGCTCTTTGTTATTTATGGTAGAAAGCATTGACAACTTCACGTGGTTCTGTTACTTTCAGCTTTCTGATAGCGATGTCTCTTTGTGTTGCTTAATCGATTATCAGTATTTCATACTTCTTGAACACTCCTTCCCGCTGTCTATCTCCATCCCCTTCCTTTTGGTGGTAACCAATCCCCCATCTGTTGATGACCTTGTTTGAGTAGTTAGTTGGAATATATCCAGAGTAATGGTTTATGTCACTTGAGTTTGTTGTGCATCATGTGTCATCTTGATGTCCAAATGACTCCATATCTATCTACATTGGCAAAAAAAAACTATGTCAGTTTTTCCCTTTCTCTGAAATATCAGGTCCAAATGTGCATATGCATACATTCTTGTCGCGATTTGGCCCCTATAGATTCATTCTGCTAAAGAGGTAATTGAGAACACTTGTTCTTTGTAAACTCACCATGCCATCTTTTTTTTTAAAAAAAATATGTCTATCATTCTACAATGTGTTAATGGTAGCTGCCTGTGTCATATTGACCAGCATTGCATATATTTATATATTTTTTCACATTTTTTGAATTATGCGCATATTTGGGTTATATAGTCGTACGTATCTGGCTTTCCTATTTCACATAAAAATAATAATTTTTGCTTCCCCAATTACCTCTGTGCTGTTTAGGACGCTTTACACATGCGTTCTTCATATCATATAGCTTATCCTCTACAGCATGCTCATCAAAATCAAATTCGTCTTAACGAATGGTCTTTGTTTTCTGTTACCTGCTTGATAGACGTACACTTGTGCAGTTGTGCTGTGAAGTCTTCAGAATATTAGTTTTGTGCTATGAATACCTAGGTTCAAATTAATACCTTGCTTGAATTGAGAAAGCATGCTGCGCCCTTTGTGGCATAGTTTTTGTTGATGCATTGCTTATGATTTTTAGCTGATGAAGCTTCAGCTTTCTTTCTCCTTTGTTCATATCTTTCTGTCCTAAAACGCAGGATATTAATATCTTCTGCTCTCTACTGAATTGTCATCCTAACATATTTTCCTTCTGTTGTGCAGTTTATGCTGATTGAGGCATATGCTTAGATATCTTACAGGGTCAGTGGAGCCCAATATATGATGTAGCTGCTATACTTAGATCCATCCAGGTACAATAAAATCTTTTATGTCTTAGCGACTCAGATTATTTGGTCGCAAACATTTTGTATTGTCTGATTGTTGGCTTGTTACGACAACATATATTTTCATATCTGTACCATGCTTCCAATGTTTGATTTCGAACATGCTTGGGTGACCATGCAATGTTGGGTCTGTTTTCAGCCACATACTGAACATATCCAAATGATAATTACAAATTGTTTTTTGTGATCACATGTAAGTCCAAGTGTAAAATTCTTCTGAAATGCTTTAGCAAGTTATGAGCGGTAGGAAACCAAGAGCCAGTTGTTTGGACATGTAACGGGGGCCAAGTATAGATTAATCCATCATCATTTTTTTTGGAAACTGATTTAGCAAGTCTATGTTAAAATAGTTAGTAGTCATTTTATTATTTATATATACTTTGGGATCTTTAGTGCTATTCACAGTATGAAAGGTCTGAAGCTTTTCTAAATCATGTAGCAAGCTTGCTCACATATATTATCACTAAATTTATTCTTAGGAAAAAACAAAAAAATGTATCACATGCATCCCTCGACTTATGTTAGGATATCTTAAAACCTATACAGCACTCCATTTCATCTTATGGATTGTCAGTTTATAGATGCAATGGACTCTTTCATTGCCGCTTCATGTAATGCAAATTATGATGTGTACATTTTTGTCAGCTTTGTTTCATTATTTGTTCGTCTATCCATTTCGTCATTGAAAATCGCATAGTTATGCTCAGAGATAATATAGCTTATGGACGAAGCTAATCTCCCCAATTACCACTTTTGGAAGAAGCTGATATCCCCAATTAACCATGATTAGCCAGTATTTGTGGGTTCCATCGAAGTAGTTCTATGTTCAGTAAATCAAATATTTGATTCCTACATGCTTAAGGAACAACCTTTTGTTTTTCATTTAGGTACTGTCGCCTGGAAGTGAAGCAAAACAGCGAAGAAGACAATTGGTTTCATTTCAAAATTCCAACAAAGTTCAGTCTAGGGGAGCTCCTTGTAAAACACGAACTAGAATCTAAATGTAGCTATTCATAGATGATATCCCCATTGCCCATTCAACAGTGAAAATTTTGAATCAACATGTGAAAGACCAATAAAAAATACAAACTACTTTCACACTGCATGTTTCACTTGGCTTAGGGATACATATGCGATACTTTGGTTGTCACATCTTAGTAGACTGATCATAACAAGCGATTTTTTTCCTGCCAAGTGATTACAAGGAATTGGGGCTGAACAATGCAGGTGCAGAGCAGCATAAATACCTCTTTTGAAGGAACATATACGTAAGGAATATTTGCTTCTTCGCAGAGTATGGGAACCTATGTTATCACATCAATGGGAGATATGTTGTCAGCAGTCACACACAATCTGCAGAGACCAAAGTGAAACACAGGGTGAGCAATAAACCCATGAGAAATCAGCTAGCAAAAATCATTATACATGAATTGAAAAAACAGCAAGATGCTAATGTAGATCATGTGACTAAATGTTGGTTTTCACATTGTTCATGATAGATGTAGCATTGGAGGTCTCATGCTGATGCTAATGTAAATCATATGACTAAATTGCTGATGGGTGTGGGTGTTGATGCAGGACCAAGAGAAAGCAGTATGGATGCCAAATGAAAGCATATAACAAGTGCATTCCTTGCCGAATCCGTGTTCCTGTTCCTTTTTAGAAACTATTTTGTACTTCTATCTTTATGTCATACATATATCATTTTTTCAGAAATTTTGGTAATATGCGTAAAATGTTTGTGCCATCAAGGATCAGCTTGTGCTGGACGTGACCATATGACTAGCACCTTAGTATTTTATTCGGCATCATGTGTTCTCTAATATTGTTGAAGCAGCTTTTCTTCTGAACTTTCCGAAAATATGCTAACCAAATCTGTTGCTCGGATCAACCCAGGAGACTTGTCTATAAGCAATGACTTCACAACGAAAAGCTACACCTTTTGGTAGGCCAAGCATTTCTAGAAAAAAAGTATAAACATGCAGGTTAATGCCCGCTGAACATGTTGTTTGTTTCTTAAACCAAACTGTACTGCTCATGTATGTTTCTAAGACATTCCACTTGATGTTGTATGTATGTGTTCCTTTTCCTGTTGTGTTAGTACACTTATCATCACTACTTAGTATTGTTTATACATGTTGTATGCTTCCATACCTACGGATTCTATAGATTACTATGTTTCCATACCTACGGATTCTACAGATCAATACCAGACATCTTATTATTTGTCCACACACAGCACTATGTTACACACAATGTCTTAGCTTTACGTAAATACCATTTCGTTACAAACACTGCATTGCCTCTCCGTACACATTATTATGTACCACTGTTTGCTGCCAAGATCTAACTATATTGTGCTGTAAATCGACCTGACCCTGATATCACGAGTCCTTAACACATACATATAGCTACTGTGCAAAAAAAAAGGATTTTCCCCCTATTATCACGCTGGCAACCGCAGCGCGGCGGAGCGCGCAAAAACGTTCTAGTATTAACATATAGCTATAGTGTTTTGAGTACTCTTGTTCCTCTAAACCATTCCTCTTTATTGTCTCATTCTTGGCAACATAGTGTCCAAAAGGTAGAAAGTCTTAGATTAAGGTCAACACCTTACACATACGTGAGAAATTACACACAGCTTAATTTAAGCAAATAAATGTGTAATTGTCAGACCCAGATTTCGCAAATCCAAATCATCTATGAAAACACAGTGCTATTCACTGGATTAGTAGATAGCACTCACAGACACATGGCTGAATCATTTCATACATGGCACGAACTAAACCATTCAATATATTACAAACATCAGAGTGACATAGACCACGTCGGGTCGTGTTTTACAATAAGGGTCGAACAGGCCAAACTGATTATATTACATAAAAGCAGCGAAAACTACAGTGGAATCAAAAGGGGTAGAGCACATCTCTTTACAGGCAAGCGACTGGGGTAACCTTTGTACGACTGATATTAACTAAGGGCTTGGATAATATCAGTTGTACGCATGTACCCAACGAGCCAGCTAGACTGAGGCGAGACCTAGACTAACAGAACTAGACTACTCTTCATCGTTGCCCTGTCCATAGACTTCTAGATACTCATAGTATGCATAATCTCCATGATACGCATAATCTGAAGGGTTTGGGGGAAAGAGCGAGAATGAGCACAACTTCCGTACTCGCGAGCCAACACACAAGATGTAATAATACACATGCAAGGCTTAACAAGGGTGGCTCAGGTTCTTTTATTTACTAAAGCAGTGTTTTCAATTATCAATATTAGAAAAATCCTAGCACTAGCATTTTAACCAAATTGCATTTTATTAAAGAAAATAATTGTGCAATATTAAATACAGTGAAGGTTACCTCCACCTTATGCTTATTTTGATTGTGGTTACATCCACCATTTAACATCACTGAGCACGACGACTCAGGCAAAATTCAAAGTCAGGGTTACATTAGCTCGACAAGTTTTTATCCCATCCACAAAGGTTATTGAATAGAACTAACTCTAGTAAGTTCCCATGTTCTCCTTTGACCGTAGGCGCGGCTGTTTAAACTGTTTATACTCTGCAGAGGTTGTACACTGTACCCACAAGAGATAATCAACTCATTGCCCCACATGATTCCTTGGTCATGCAGTTGAGGGATCATCACAGTAACTTTTCAAATTATCTCGCCCCTCCCGTCATCTCACCCATATGGGTTGTTCCCACTTGCGGTGGGCCCCATAAGTTGTGCGGGATGTTCACCTCAGTGACTAGCGTAGCTGGACTACACCACAGCAACTGGCAACTTCACCTTGCATTGGTGTCCCATTCAAGCCAGACGTATTCAGTGCTTGCACTACCTTATTACTCCTCCAACGAGGTGACTTTTAGGGTTTAATAAATTTACTAAGCCAAGTTGTACTTTACATACTTGTGGTTGTACCTATTTTACAATAGGAGGTCATGCCAAGATTAAGTCCTTAAGCCATCCGGGCGGTTCATATCACATTCCACACATTCTCGTGCTACATCGGCACCCACCATCATACCATCCGCCCAGATGTGGTAATAGCAGTTTAATAGGGTTTTGAGGAGTAAAACCAAATTATCTCAAATACTTCAGTCATGTATCTCCAATGACTGCCCAAAATCATTTCATATTTTAAGAGATGGTGATTAGAGCATTTAATGCCCCGGTATTTAAGCAAGACTAGTATGTCGCTTAAGTACAACCTATAACTAGTAATTTACCATATAATTACTAGGGTGATATGGAATAATGGATTCAATTGCCAAAGGATGGTATAATAATTAATTAATCATCAAATGGGTATTTAACTACTTTAAGAGTTAACATACATTTGTTTAAAGAATTAAAGCATGCACATTTTGGTAATTTAAAGGAATATAATTGGCATAAAGTGTAGGCTCAAAATGATCAAAGTATTCACTTACCTGAGTTAAAGGCAAGAGAGTCTTGGTAGTCTTGTGCTTGATCAAACTGGAGATCTCCCGCGTCTCCGAATTCTACTTGGACGAACGTACCGGAAAAAGGAACAAATATGCAAAGAGAACAAATAAATACACAAAAAAATTAAATGAACTCCAAATTAAATGAGACCACTGCCATTAGCAAGGGCTTGAATTTACAAAATTTTAGAAATACATTTCATAATTTTTGGAGTTGTAACGGAGGAGAATGGAGCTTTCGAAGCTTTGCTTTTGAGTTAAATCAAGAAAACAAAGAGGGAGAGAAATAGCCCACTAACATTAGGGGCCCACTGAATAGTGGCATGGTCCATGTGTACAGTGTATGGATCGGAGGTCAACATGCACTGTGCATCGGTCCACAGGTCTATACTGCGCACTAGGCCCACTGTCATTCGCTGAGAGGGAAATAAGGAGTTAATGGGCAGTGATCACTACGTTGAGGGTCCCACTAGGCAGTGATTCAAGGCAGCATTAAAACGTCACTTAACTGGCCACTAATTAAAGCAAATGATTACTCATCCCTTAATGACCGACAGTGATTCGGGGGGGGGGGGCGGATAAATGCGCACAGCGCCTGTCTGAAACTAGGACACAGGGAGGAGCTCTCGAGCGTTGCAGCTAGGGCTTGCCACCTCGAGGGCGATGGTGGCGGGGGCCAACATGGACAAAAAGTGGTTGCTCTTGGGGAGGCGAAGTTGCTGACAGAGGTGGCGCGACCGAAGGTTTGCCGGAGTGGCGGCTCAGCGGTGAGAAAGTGGTGGCGACGCACGGCTCCAAAGCCAAATGGCGCACCGGCGTCTCCTAGCAAAAAAAAAATGGTGAGAGCATGAGCAAGCGTAGAGCTAGGGGAACTCACCAAGCCAAGGAGGAGGGCTGGGAATGAGCGGTGGAGGGAGATCAGCGGTGGAGAAGAACATAGCCGGAGGCGGATAAGAACGCGAAATGCAGCGGCTTCGGTGGACTAAAGTCCAATCGGCTTGGGGGATGAACTCCTTGGTGCCGAGGGCACTAGGTGATGGAGGTGGCGCAGCAGTGGCATCGTTGGAGCAGCTAAACGCCGGCGAGGGCGACTCAGTCGAAAAGGAACACGGTGTTTCTTCGGGCGCTCTCTTTGGAGGACTTACCAAGAGAGGAGGGGAGTGAAGTGGGGGAGTCAAGGGGGGTGCTTAGGACCTCTTTGTAGTAGAAGGGGAGGAGGGGGAGCCGTTGGAGCGCTAGTGCGGTGCGATGTCCCAAGGTGGTTGGTAGGTGGGAGCAACATGGGAGCTTTGCGGCTTGGCGACGACTTACGCGGCCTGAGTGACGGGACGAGGTGGACGCGTTGGTGTCACGGTGACGAGACAAGGCGGAGGCAGGTGGAGCTGCAGCGCGGTGGCGGGGTGCGTCGTCGAACACAACGTCTGAAGCAAGGTCTGCGGACCGTCTTGTGAGAGTCAAGCGCATGGGCGCAACGCGGTGCTGATGCCGCGGGGGTTGAGCTGGCGAATAGACCAGGCAAGATAGGGATGCCGAAGTCCATGGGCAGAAGGGGGAGCTGATGGGGGCGGCAGAGAGCCGAGAGGGTGGCGTCTTGTGATGCGTAGGTGACCGAGCGCAGGAGCACCACTGTCGCTTCTTGCCGACTCGAGTTGGCATGGGTAGAAGGCAAAGGCGGGAAGCTAGGCTGGAAGAGGGGAGGGAAAGGCCATCTTGGGCTGGGCTAGAGGAAGGGGGAGAAGTGGGTTGAGCCCAAGGAAGAAGGGGAGCAATTTTGGATTTGAGATTTAAATTCGAGTTTGAAAATGAAATTTGAAACAACGCTAAGGTTAGAGATTTTTGAAAATAATCTCTAATTTGAATTAGTTTGGAACTCCAAAACGGCAACAGAGAATTACTATTCACCATCTGAAAACAGGATGTTACAAATCCTACCCACCTTAAACAGAATCTCGACCCCGAGATTCGAGCTGCTCCGGGAACAGGGATGGGAAGTCTAACTTCAGCTGACCTTCGTGCTCCCAGGTGGCTTCTCTTTTCGATTGATTGCTCCATTGAACCTTGCAAAGGTGGATGATCTGGCGTCTGGTTTGCTTCTCCATGACGTCGAGAATCTTGATCGGATGTTTTGGATAAGTCAGATCTTTCTTAAGTGCGATGGCTTCGACTGAAATCTGCTCTTTAGGTACTCTGAGACATTTCTTGAGCTAAGAGACGTGAAACACATTGTGAACATCTGACAAAAATTCAGGTAGCTCCAGCTGATTAGTGACTTCTCCATGCTTGGCAGTGATTAGGAACGGGCCTATGTATCTTGGTGCAAGCTTGCCTTTCACCTTAAATCTCCGAGTTCCATGAAGTGGGGATACTTTGAGATATACATTATCTCCAGCTTCAAAAGTTAATTCTCTTCGACAATTGTCGGTGTAACTCTTTTGTTAGGACTAAGCTACTTGTAGATGATCTCTCATTAGTCGAACTTTCTCTTCTGCTTTTTTGAGGGTATCTGGTCTGAAGATATATTCTTCTCCTGATTCTGATCAATGCAGAGGTGTTCTGTATTTTCTTCCATAGAGTGCTTCAAACGGGGACATTTTCAAACTTAACTGAAAACTATTATTGTATGCGAACTCGGCATGCGGTAGACATTTCTTCCAGTCTACGGTAAATTCCAAAGCACAAGCTCGAAGCATGTCTTCTAGAATCTGATTTATTCTCTCTGTCTGACCATCAGTCTCAGGATGATACGCTGTGCTGAAAGCAAGGTGCGTTCCGAGTACGTCATGCGTACTAGCCCAGAAATACGAGGTGAACTGAGAACCTTGATCCGAGGCTATCCTCTTGGGTACTCCATGTAAGCACATAATATGAGCCATATATAACTTGGCTAATCTGTCTTCCTTGTAGGTTGTCTTCACTGGAATGAAATGAGCGACTTTAGTCAATCTGTCAACTATGACCCATACAAAGTCACATCCAGACTTGGTTCGAGGCAGACCTGTAATGAAATCCATTCTAATTTCTTCCCACTTCCACTGAGGGATCTGTAGTGGTTGAAGTAATCCTATAGGTCTCTGGTGTTCGGCTTTGATTCGCTGAAATACATCACAACAAGCTACAAACTCGGCGATGTCTCTTTTCATTTACAGCCACCAGTATAGAATCTTCATATCTTGATACATTTTGGTGCTACCTGGATGTAGTGTGTAAGCTGAGCTGTGTGCTTCTTTCAGTATCAAATCCTTGAGTTCCTTCTGGTGGGGAACAAAGAGACGTTTCCCACACCATAGGATTCCTTGCTGATCTTCGATCATCTTGGGGGCTTTTCCTTTGGCCATGAGATGCTTGAATCTCTGGACTCCAGGGTATCCTTCTTGAGCGGTCTTGATTTGCTCTTCTAGGGTTGGATGCATTTCCACAGTGGCTAGGGTGCCTTGTTCTATTAACCCAAGGTTGAGTTCCTTAAATTCCTTGTAGAGCTCAGGTTGATGCTCTTGAATCATGATATTACTGCAGTGAGGCTTAATGCATCGGTAGTAAGACTTACTGCTTAATGCATCGGCAACTACATTAACCTTTCCAGGATAATAATGGGCATCCAGATTGTAATCTTTAATCTGTTCTAACCATCTTCTTTGACGGAGGTTCAGATCTAATTGGGTGAAGATATATTTGAGATTCTTGTGGTCTGTGTAGATATCACAATGATTTCCAATCAAGTAATGTCGTCAAATCTGTAGGGCGTGTACTACTGATGCTAACTCCAAATCATGAGTTGGATAGTTGTCTTCGTGAGGGCGGAGTTTTTTGGATGCATAAGCTACAACTTTTCCTCTTGCATGAGTACGCAGCTGAGACCTTGACGCGAAGCATCACAATAGACTTCAAAGTCCTGATGTATGTCTGGTAGGATTAACACTGGTGCAAAGGTTAACTTCTTCTTTAATTCTTGGAAACTCTTTTGTCAAACTTTTGTCTACTCATACTTCTTTTCCTTTTTAAGCAGATGGGTCATCGGTTTGGAGAGCTTAAAGAATCCTTCGATGAAGTGTCTGTAGTATCCGACCAAACCAAGAAAACTACACACTTCAGTTACTGAGGTAGGCTACTTCCATTCCAAAACATCCTCTACTTTGGATGGATCAACTGCGACTCCTCTAGCAGATATAATGTGTCCGAGGAAACTGATTTCTCGAAGCCAAAATTCACATTTGTTTTACTTGGCATAAAGATGGTGCTCTTTAAGCTTTTCTTAGACCAAATACAGATGCTCAGCATGCTCTTCATTGGTCTTAGAGTAGATTAGGATGGTGTCTATGAACACGACTACAAACTTATCCAAGTATTCCATAAATACTTTGTTCATGAGGTTCATGAAATAGGCTGGCGCATTGGTCAAGCCAAATGACATAATTGTGAATTCATACAGGCCATACTGGGTGGTAAAAGCCGTTTTAGGAATATCCTTATTCTTGATCTTGAGCTAATGGTATCCTGACCTTAGGTCTATTTTGGAGAAAATTGCTGCTCCTGACAACTGATCGAATAGATCATCAATGCGGGGTAAGTGATACTTGTTCTTGATAGTCACATCATTAAGTGCTTTGTAATCTACACACAATCTGGTGGTGCCATCCTTCTTCTTTACAAAAAGCACTGGCGAACCCCAGGGAGATGAACTAGGTCTAATAAATCCTTTTTCTTGTAAGTCCTCAATTTGAGTCTTAAGCTCTTCAAGTTCGTCGACGACCATTCTGTATGGTCTCTTGGCTATTGGGGCTATCCCTGGTTTCAAGTTGATCACAAATTCAACATCTCTGTCTGGTGGCTTGCCCGGTAATTCTTTCGAGAAGACTTCTGGGTAAGCTTGGACTACAGGCGTTGTCTCTACGGACAACTCTTTAAAGTGGTGGATTGCTCGATCCAAGGGAGAGGAACGATACACACTAACCCTTATTGTGGTTTCTGGGTTCTTAGTGAGCAGCACTTTTCTTCTAGCATAATCTATTAGTCCTTAGTATTCGGCCAACCAATCCATCAATAGGATGATATCAAGAGTTTGGGATTCTAGCACTAGAAGGTTTTCTAGGAATCCGGAATTTTCCAAAGCAATCTCTGCTCTGAGACTAATTGAGGTAGCATATAGGGGTCCCCCGGGTGAACTAAGTACCACGGGTTTCTTTAACTTATTGGTCGACAACTTAAGCCTTTCAACAAACTTTCTCGGAACAAAAGAGTGCGAAGCTCCAAAATCAAACAAAACTTATGCGGGTACTGAATTAACCGAGAACGTACCCATTAGCACTCATGTGGCTTCCTAAGCTTCCTCGGCTGTGACATGGTTCACACGGCCGTGGTTTGGTGTCGGGGTAGACCTCGATGCTTGCGAAGTCTGATGACTCTTGCTTTGATTTAATGCCTAGACTTGAGCTGGTGTGGCTCCCGAGTTGAACTTCGCTGAAGTGTTCTAACATTGAGGGCACCGATTGGCGAAGTATCCTTTTCTCCACAGTTGAAGCAGTGGAGATTAGCTGTTGGGTTGACTATTGCAGGCTGCCCGACGGGGCGAAGGGTATGGAAATCATTCCCATTGGGACATGGGGCTGGAGCTGAAGTTCTTTGTGGCAAGGCTGCAGGTGCTCTGAATGAGGAGATGCCATGGAATGTTGACTTCTGCAGAAAGTTGCCTTGTGGCCTCTGAAATGTCATCTTTCTTTTGTGGTTGGCTTCCCCTGTTTGCTTTTCATTTTCCAGGATAAGGGCTTTGTTGACCAGTTGGTGAAAGCTGGAGAATTCATGGAGAATAAGCTGGACTCTCATATCTTTGCGCATTCCTTCTACGAAGTGGTCAATCTTCTCTTCTTCGTCAGCGACATCACTTGGGGCGTAGCGGGTGAGCTGGTTGAACTTTGTCAGGTACTCATTGACTGACATGTGACCCTGCTTTAGAGCTCTGAACTCATTCATTTTCATTCTCATGGTACCAGCGGACACAAAGTTGGTTCTGAAAGCAGCCTTGAATTCAGCATAGGGAATTGACTGCCATGCGGGTTCAATCTCATCTAGCTATACTTAGGCAATTGCTTCTGTGGTGGTGGGGTCTTGCTGATTGATGTGATGGTGGCCCGATCTTTCGAAAGGTAGTGACAAGTCGATTGTGGAGAACACAACGTTGATGATCCAAAGGCTCTGACCAAAACAGATTGAACCCCTCACAATCACTACACCACTGCTCCGATGGTTATCAACCGTGCCGAACGCGGTTGACCTCGCCAAGAAGGCTATCTCCTGCAAGTGAATCGAGAACACAAGCAAGAGAGTAGAAAATGCAATCTAAAATTGTATTGCGAATAAAGATTAAGTTCACAAGTTTGGGTTCCTCAACCGAACCTGCGGCGAGACTGCTAAGCAGAATAATCTCTTAAGAAAAACCCGAGAAAAACTAAAGGGGTGAGGCCTCCTTAAATAGGAGAGGAGGAGCCACACATAGAATAGAACTAAGGGGGTGGTACTATTCATATGGTGCTGTTCACATGAAAGTACCACCATAAACAGTGCGGCCCAAGGAGGGGAGCCCATATGGGCCAAGTCAGCCCACTCATTACATAGCCCAAGTTGGCTCAAACAGGTGACGTAGCACCTTCTTTTGATGATTATAGTGTGTATAGAAGGAATTTGGAGGTGAGGTTAGATCCGTTCGAAAGAGGACGAGATAATATTTCCATCAAGTACTCGTGGACCTCAAACGGACTCCGTATGTGAAAGTTATGCATATTCGAAGTCGGTGTTATCTCTGAAGGCCGAATTGGATTCCCAAACATATCTAGCTTGAACTCTTGCTTGGTACGTGGAGTAGCACCAAGGCATGTAGACATAGCACCATGGCATGTAGACGTAGCACCATGGCATGTAGACCAAGCTCGGTCCAACTGGGGAATATGGCAGTGCAGTAGTCGAAAGTCCTATCGGAGAAGATGTGGTTGAAGTAGAGGATGCCATGCAACGGGTCAAAGCAGTGATTGCATGCTTAGGGTTGATGTCCTTATCATCCTCCCTTTCTGGAATTTTAGTTGTCCTCGACTCAATCATTGTCTCCAAATCATCACTTTCTTGCAAAAGGTTAGTAGCAACAGGAGCCAAAGAAACATGCATATCTTCTATTGTATCTTTTTACACCACACGGTTTGGCAAAGTCGCTCCCGGAATTAAGTCAATTTGGTATTCAATCCCTCTAATATGTGGCAGTCCCGGGGGTATTTCAGCAAGATCAGAGTTGGTTGCAAGCATGACACAACCCTTTAATTTAATTCCCGCAGTCCTAGAGCTAGGTTCCAACTTCTCTTTTCTATGTAGGAAAACGTTCTTCACTACTTGCTGATTTTCAGATTCATGTTCACGTTCTTTCCTCTCATTTTCAGCTATCTTTTTATCACATTTCACAATTTTAGCAGGTGTCAAAGGTAGCAAAATTATTTTCTTTCCTTTGTGCATAAGAGATTACTAATTACTTCTACCATGATGAGCTGCATCGATATCAAATTCCCATGGACGTCCTAATAAAAGTGAGCAGGCCTGCATAGGCACTACGTCAAAATTAGTAACATCATGATAGGAACCAATGGAAAAATGCACTCTCACAGATTGTGATACCTTCACCTTACCGCTGTTGTTGAACCACTGAATGTGGTATGGGTGAGGATGCACACGTGTGGTCAAGCCAAGCTTCTTAACCAACCCTAAATTCACCAAGTTATTACTACTCCCGCCATCAATTATGACACGAACATGGTAATCCTTAACAATGAGGAACATTTGAAACAAATTATGGCGTTGTAGCTTCTCCGTTTGCTCCCTTTGAGTACTCAATACTCGCTGCACAGTTAGGGTCCTATAATTCTCTGTAGCAGCGGCACCTAAAATTCCTCACCATCGCTATCTGCCTCATGATCATCATCATTACCTACAAGGTTAGCGGCAAGAGCATATTCATCCTTAACATCACTAGCACTTACATAACCATCATCGTCTGTCGCAATGTACGCTCGTTGACTTGGGCAATCTCTTATGAAGTGGCCCATCCCTTTACAACGGTGGCACACAATTCCCGTCGTACGACCCGTGGAAGCAACCGATGCAGAGCTCTGCGCTGGTGCCTGCACACTAGTAGATTTGCTCGTCTCGGGTGCGCGTGACGGTGGTGGCGGTGCAGCTGAACGCGCCCTACTCACAGAGGGGGCAGCAAACCAAAAGGCAGGAGGTGGGGCTGTGTTGGCTTGCCCCGGCATCGATCTTGATGTAGACGTACTTCCAAAGTTGCTCCTAGTCCTTTGTTGTCTACCCTGCAATTCCTTTTCTGCCAAAGAAGCAAGCTGGAACAAACTATTGATATCATTATAGTCTTTGTAATCAACTATGTCCTGAATTTCATACCTTAAGCCCCCATAAAAGCGAGCCATCTTATCCTCCTCATCCTCGACAACATTACAACACAACATGCCTATTTGTAGTTCTTGATAATATTCCTCGACAGATCTATTATCTTAGTCTAAGCGCTGCAATTTCTTAAGCATATCACGTTTAAAAGCAGGAGGAACAAATCTAGCACGCATAGTTACCTTTAATCTATCCCATGTATCAGGTGTTAAGCCAGAACTAACTACTTGATTCCACCAAATGATAGCAAAATCTTTAAATTCACTAGTAGCTTGTCTGACTCTATGCACTTTAGGAACTAGATGGACATTAAATTTTTGTTCAACTATCATCTCCCAATCTAGATAAATTTCAGCATCATAAACACCCGCAAAAGATGGTATGGTAAATTTAACTTTAGAAAATGGGTCATCATTAACACGAGAATTGTGGTGCTGAAAATTATTACCTCCCATACCGTGACGGTTGTGATGTAGGCGGTGTCGTTGACGTGCATCTTGGGCAACAAGAGCAGCACCGGCGTCGCGGTTTTGCCTCTCATTATCATCTCCCTCCTCAAGATCTTGGGCTGCATCGTGATCATACTCGCGTCCATTGTTTGGTGGCCGATTAACCATTCTTTCAAGGCGTGTAGTGAGCGCTGTAATACTATCGTTGATTTGAGCGCTGCAATATAACCATAGTAGCTTGAAGCTTCCTGTCGATGTCCTCGTTAATGGTAGTGTGTTGTTCATCCAAAAGCGTCATGAGCTCTCCCTTTAAAGCACACTCTTTCTCATTAGACGAGTCACCTGTCATGGTTAGTAGAGAACAAAAGACAACACAAGGTATTATCCCTATCAACTACTAGGTGATAGAAGGTGGAATCACACACTCTCAAGCGTCTTACCACACTCTTACAAGTGTTCTTACCAATGCAGCAGGTGGTACAGCCGGTGGCTGGTTCGTGATACCGTGTCGAGCGTGGGTACGATTGCAAGAGGGGACCTATTCTGATCAAGAGTAGGTGGAGCTTGGAAGGCTTCAATATGGTAGCAAGGATCAGCAATAATCAGATCAGTTAATGCAAGTTGAAAAATTGTTCAAGGTACTAATCAAAGTTGCTGATCCTAGCCTAATCAAAGCTAACTAATCGAAGCCCTACTAAGAGATGTGTATGTACACACACGCAAAGATAAATGTGACTTGATGTAAGCAATGGAATACCCTCACAACAAGTGCTAAGAGAGACGCTAGCCACCTACTCAAGCTTCTGTGAAGGGCACAAGATTGTTTGCACGACGTAGAGCACAAAAGACAGCAATATCGGTGCCATGCAAACAACCCTCTAGATTCAGCAGAAACAACAGCTAGTCTCAAACGATGAAAAATCAAATTTTTATATGGCTTATATATGCTCGTTTGAAAGGTTTCAACGATATCTACAACTTTGCAGTTGAGACGAACCCCAAATTCTGAAGGGAATACTGAAAGAATTGCCAAAAACAGAAACAAAAAACTTGCGAATTCGGAGCCGAAGATGGCCGATTTTGGGGACCCTGGAGGGCGACTAGTTGCTTAGGTGGAAAGAATGCGCCTCGTTGTTAGATTTCCAATGAGCACAAGAACGCCCAAAAGGAATATAGTATGCAAAAGTTATGCTCGTTTTACTGAAGGTGTCTCAGAAATAGAATCCTACTCGAATTCGAAACCGACTCGGGTTCAATCTTGAAACTGCTATATCCTTTTATTCCTTGGGCCAAACTTGCTGAAATTTTTTGTGGAAGCTTATGGCTATATGTAGAAGGGCTCCACCAATTTTTACTAGTTTTAACAAAAGTTTGATGAGCTTTTTGTTCTTTCCTTTTGTTCTTTCTTTTTTTATCTCTACCACGGCTTTTGTTCTTGCGGTTGCCTCTTTCTCCTTCTACTTGACCAGCCCTAGTGTTTGCCGTAAGTCGCAAATAACATCAACTCTCCCAAAAGATCACAGCAAACCTCTCGTGTTTTTCTTTCAGATTAACAACAGCACAAAATTTCTGTTTTTTGGTGCAGATTATAGGAGTTCTAACCCACGAATTTTTTGTTTTAGATGCAAAAACTAAGAACCCTAAAAGAACGATCAAGCAACGCGAAGGAAAAACATGAGAAGCAATCTAGACAACGACCAACTAGATAATAACTAGAACTAAAGATCACCAACTAGATACAACGATGCAACCAATGATTCAACAAGTAAAATACCGAAAAGAAAAATTGCAATGGCTCAAAGGGTGATGGGACAGCGGAAGAACATGACGAACAAATTATTTTTATGGGGCTAATTTTCTGGAGTTTTTAGGACGATGAACATAAACTAATCTAAAAGGGGAAGAATTGTGATTACCTAACAGGCAACCTTTGCTCTGATACCACCTGATGTGACGGTGGCCTGATCTTCCGAAAGGTAGTGATAAGTCGATTGTGGAGAACACGACATTGATGATCCAAAGGCTCTGACCAAAATAGATCGAACCCTTTGCAATCACTACACCACTGCTCCGATGGTTATCAACCATGCCGAACGCGGTTGACCTCGCCAAGAAGGCTATCTCCTGCAAGCGAATCGAGAACACAAGCAATAGAGTAGAAGATGCAATCTGAAGTTGTATTGCGAATAAAGATTAAGTTCACAAGTTGGGGTTCCTCAACCGAACGTGCGGCGAGACTGCTAAGCAGAATAATCTCTTAAGAAAAATCCGAGGAAAACTAAAGGGGTGAGGCCTCCTTAAATAGGAGAGGAGGAGCCACACATAGAATAGAACTAAGGGGGTGGTACTATTCATATGGTACTGTTCACATGAAAGTACCACCATGAACAGTGCGGCCCAAGGAGGGGAGCCCATATGGGCCAAGTCAGCCATTTATTACATAGCCCAATTTGGCTCAAACAGGTGACGTAGCAACTTTTTTTGATGATTACGATGTGTATAGAAGGAATTTGGAGGTGAAGTTAAAGCCATTGGAAAAAGGACGAGATAAGCTTTCCATCAAGTACTCGTGGACCTCAAACGGACTCTGTATGTGAAAGTTATGAATATTTGAAGTCGGTGCTATCTCTGGAGGCCGAATTGGATTCCCAAACATATCCAGCTTGAACTCTTGCTTGGTACATGGAGTAGCACCAAGGCATGTAGACGTAGCACCATGGCATATAGACATAACACCATGGCATGTAGACCAAGCTCAGTCCAACTGGGGAATATGGCAGTGCAGTAGCCGAAAGTCCTATCGGAGAAGATGTGGTTGAAGTAGAGGATGCCATACAATGGGTCAAACCAGTGTTGCATCCTTAGGGTTGATGTCCTCATCACCGATCCTCAGCCTCACTACAACACAAAAGCTCTGTAGAGACACCTATTTTATGGGTTAAAGACGTTTTCAATCATCTCTATAGCATCATAGAGTTGTTTTTGTAAAGCGTCTCTGAAGCGCCTTCCCACGTACCGTGTCAAAGATCGTAGAGACGTATTGTTAAACACGTCTACAGTGATATGAGTCGTTTACATTGCGTCTCTACAAGCTTAGAGACGCTTTCATATTTGCATTTCTATATCGTCTCTACTCTCCCTAGTGACGCTTTATTGTGTGCCAAAAAAACATAGATACGTATTCATAGACGTATTTATATTGAGCTAGAGACGTCCATTTTTATTTTGTTCTGCAGAAATATTTTATCGCTGGTTCAATTACAATGATTCAGAGAATATAGTATCACATATTTTCATAAGAAGTTTCAGATCTTTGATAAAGCCATTTCAAATGTAGAATTACATTGTCGATATATAAAAAAACCAGAAAAAAAAAACATAGACACTCCGTTGCGGACTGAATCGAATTAACAACTGAATCTAGCATCCACATACAAAGGTGTAAACACACCGAAAAAATTTCTTACAAATCCTACATCTACTGACGACCTTCAGCTCCTCAGACCAAGGTAATAGTGCCTTTGTGCTCTGGAGAACAATGATGGAATCTTTTCAGCTCTCGAGGATGCTAGAATTTATAAAGACCTCAATTTTGTATATCAAGTTCCCTTTCTCCACGTCTTCAGTCATTTCAAGGTACTCTGCTGCACTCTTCATCAGCAAATACTAAAAGGCCAAAAGGCCTCAGCGTAAACCACATCAATTTGAACCCTTACCATCACTCTTCTTAACTTGAAAATAGCATCGAATCGCAAGGGTTTGACAAAGTACTTTTCACCATCATCACATGCATAGGTAAATGAACAATCAAGAAGAGTACTGCACATGAGGGGGGCGGGATAGATCAGTACAAAAAAAACATCTCAAGTCAATCAATTTGTTACCCACATTTCTAAGTCAACACACAAACAATTTCTGATATACAATTAGATAAAACTGAAAAGAAAAGGTTGATACCTTCCTGCACAGCTCTTGTAATATGTAAAGATGATCTCATTAAGCTTCTGAACAAGAAGATCAAAGAAAAGATCAACCTACAAGTGCACAGTAATATCTGGGTAAGATGTTTTACAAATACAAAACAAGGATTAATTGTAATGCCACAGTACTTACAAACATAGGATTTCTTTGCCTAAATGGTCGGCTCGGCATGTTCCCCAAGGTTTATATGCAACTAGACTAACCATGTGGGATTAAACCACCACTACCACCAATTTCAAACTTGGACCAAATTGGGCTCAGTACTTTAAAGGTGCACATACAATCATGCAACTCTTTATAATTAGAAGCGATAAAATTACTAAAAATTGAAATCAAGTAGCAACAAGCAGTGGTTGTTTACGAGGCATGGCCCGATTGTGTTTATTAGATATGACATATTTACTCGAGGTTTGACCGGATAATTACACTAGCAAGAGACAATGACAACATAAAATAGCCAATTTATCTAAGTGCCACAAACTTCATTGTAAAACAATGACTATGTAATGGAGAATAGATTGATTAATGAGAATAGATTGTATTTGTTAAGCAAGAAAGTCAGTAACAACTAACTAGTACTCGATCAAGAGGAGAAACACAACCGACGGTCCGACACCCACCAAAATATAACATGCGGACTAGAAAAGAGCAAATGTGACAATGGTAAGTGCTTACCTCAGCTTCAATTTCATCATAAAGAAATCTTTGTTTGAGACAAGTTAGTGCATGTTGAGCAGAGTCATTGTAAAGGTCAAACGGTATCAAAATGCTTTCAAGAAGACCCGTGTCTTGTGATTCCATGACATAGTCCACCAACATCCAGGGCAGGGAACATTCTATTGGAAACTATCACCAAGACATAATTTTAGTATTAGAGGTGTGTAACAACAAGCTGCCTAAACAAAATATCCAGTGATGACTTGGCTAGCGGCAATAATTAGATGAACTCATGAACACGATTTAGTATGTGAAGTTAGAACAGGATTGAGTATGTGACGTTAAAATTGGCTCAAAACACTGCTTGAAAACTTAAAATCCAAAGTTTTATCCAAATTCTCACTAATAGTTCCTACATCTAGAATTTCGCTTTACACAAAGATGCTCCTCGCCAAAAAAAAAGAAGAAAAAACTGCACCTGGATAACACGAGAAGATTCCAGGTAAAATTCTTTGAACCAAAGATACCCAAGATCAGTTAGTGTACCAACTGTCGCTGCATGTACCCAAAAAAGTTAGCGGATATTTACATTCTCCAAAGAAACAAAGATTAATTAGCAGTACAAATGAACTTCTCAAATGTAGATTGGTCATTCTAGAATAATACAACAAATGATAGTAAACTGAAGATATTTCCCCAAGGGTAAATTATGAAAATGGGAGTATCAATGAACAAAACAAACGCATATGTGTACAAAGACAACTCTATGCAAATGAGAAATGCTATTTCTAAGTTTGAGAAAGGATATCAAAAGCACTCAGATAATCCAAAATATGCAAGAAAAAAGCGAGCTTGTAGAAAAATGTCTCTAGGTGTTAAAGATCATCCACAGTATTCGAGCCACTATTCCCAAATAGTCCTCCGTGTTTTCTCAGATTACCACCAGATACAAGCTCAGAGATGAGAAATTGCAAACAATGAATCTGTAAAAGATTGGTAACAAGAATAAAAAGTTAAAATCAGCAGCAGAGCAAACAAAAGATTCTTAACTAGAACACATAAGAACAACTTAAGTTACAGCATAATGTAGAATTGGAAAATAGAAGAGCTAAATGGAAAATTTTACAATTTTGTTATATTCATGAGATTCTCATCAATTGTACTAATTATACTAATCGGGGAACATTATACTAATTAGGGTTCTAATTCAACTGCCAGATTATTGATCCAAACAATCAGCAGATCTCACAACTGAGGCTCATAAGAATTAAGAAGCGAAAAATTAGCTCACCGACGAGGAACCTGGAGCTTGGGCGTGAGGTTGGTCTCGATCCGTGAGGAGAGGATGGCGGGGCGCTGCAAAGGACGGCCTTGAGACGGAAGGGTCGAGGAGCCCTGCTGCGTCATGAAGGAATAGGAGCTTAGGGAGGAGGTGCGATCGACGGAGAAGGCGAGGAGCATGGCAACCGCGTAGAGGGAGGGGTCTCCGTGAAGGAGACGCCTTGGCGGAGGAAGTCTGTGTGAGGTTGAGGGTGTCGGGAACAGAGGCCACGAGGAGGTCTGAGGACCGACGACGGCAGCAGGAGGAGGGGGGCGGAGCGGCGGCGTGGCGGAGAGGAAGCCGAGCGGCTCGTCGGGAGGGAGGTGAGCAGGACGGAAGGGCGAGAAGATCGGGCGGCGTCTCGGGCGAGAGGCCGTGGGAGAGGAGGAGGTGGAGGAGGAATGGAGAAGCGGCGGCGCGGAGCGAGCGCAGGTGGAGGCGAGGCGCGGACTGGGTCAAGGTGGAGGAGCAGGGAGGTGTTAGCACGATGAGATTTGAGTTGAGGGATAAGGCTAAGTGGCTAATTGCTGAGTTGAGTGGGGTTGGTGTTTGCTAAATGGGTTGAACTCTAAATGTTAGGACGTATTCTAAACGTCTCGAAAAACGTCTTTATGTACTGCCTGATTCTGGGTATAGAGATGCAATAAAAGCGTCTAAATAAAAACGTCTCTAGTAGACTATTTTGTTGTAGTGCCTCAGGTGCTTCTTCTTCTTCTTCTTCTAACTCTTCATCGGCTACTGGACTTTCGCCACCTCGGGTAGCTAGGTAGTTCTCCCACCAAGTAGCGGCGGATCCTTTTAGTTGATGGGTGGCAAAGTCCACCTTGTCTTCTTCTGAGCAGCGGGTGAGACAAAGCTTCTTCTCAGTATCTCTGAGCCAATCTTCAGCTTCCAGGGGTTCATTGGCTGCCGCAAAGGTGAGAATTCTTGTTCTGAGGAAGTCTGCAAGCTTGGAGTTGCGATCGGCTGTTCCGGTCTGTTGATTGGTTAGTAAAGCCTGAAGAATCTGCATCTGCTGGAACATGACTTGTGCCATTGTTGGGTTTGTTGGTGGCGAGGGAGGTAGATCTTGTCTACGGCCACGACCACGGCTACGGCCTCTTCCTCGACCTGCTGCAAAAGCACCTCGACTTGGAGCGGCGGCTCTCTTGGGTGCCATCTAAAGCGAGCAACAGAGGATTTAAGAAGATATACATATAGGAGGGTTCACTAGCCCTCTAAAGTACAATACAAATCCTAGAATTGTTGTATTATGTTAGGGGAATAGGTAACAAGATATACATATAGGAGGGTTCACTAGCCCTCTAAAGTACAATACAAATCCTAGAATTGCTGTATTATGTTAGGGGATTAGGTGTTACATGACTCCTAAAACACAGCATATAGGCCATGCTAAGCCATGACACAGGATACAAACACAACGTCTACAAAAGAAGAAACAGAAAGTGCTTGAAATCCAAAAGACTGCCTAGCAAGCACTGCTAGCTAACCTAGACTAGCCTAACTACTCCAACGGGGGCTGACCACTACAAGCGGTGCAATTGCCCAGGGAGCGGGAGGGAGAACAGCTGCTACAAAAGATGGGTGAGCGGGAACCGGAGCGAGAACGACTGAGGCTGCGTCCACGGCTGGACTCTCCAAGGTCGATGAAGGGCTGTGGGTTGGGGCGTTGCACGCTCTTGCGTGCAGTCATCCTAGTGCGGGCTCCTCTAGGTTGGAGTGGTCGATCAAGCGTACGATCGTTGGAGGCGATGGCTGGCAGAGGAGGATCTTGAGGCGATGGCTGGCGGAGGAGGAGTAGAGATCACAATGGCGGTTGTGAGGCATGCCAACTCTACAACGGCGGCATCCCTCTCCTGTACTGCAGCAAAGTGGGCTTCATCACTCCTGATCATGTTGTTGCGGAGGGTGTCAGAGTGGGTGTAGCTGCCAGTGAGAAGCGTTCGAAGCTGCCTAATCTCGTCCATGGTGGTGTTGATGGTAGATGTCATCGCCTGCGTGAGCTGCACCTGGTGGGTCAGGCAGGGATCATCGTCTCTGACATCAAAGACCTCCAGAACATGCTCTCCATCGGGGAGATATGGGTAGAAGCAGAAGGGTGATCTCAGTAGGAGATCCTTGTGCATCCAGCAAAAGCGGATGGAGGCGAAGCGGGCTGCGTCCTGAACTGCATCAAAACAGCTGCGCCGGGGTGCCTCAGCCTTGAAGGTGTAAGAAACAAACTCGCCAACCCTGGCATAGAGGTAAACCTCCATGGTCCAAGATCTTCGTCATCCGGCCCCTGAAGATAGGTGGGCAGCATTAACCCAGGTACTGCATCAGCTGGTGGAGGATGTCCGTGAACCCTCCCTCGCTTTCTCCGTGAGAGCAAAGGTCCCACAGGCCATCAGACGACGGTGTGGCCATCTACAATTTTGAGACAAGATAAAAAGTCAGTAAAAACTTAATGAAAGTAGAGATAAGTACAGAAATAAGAGTGGTGAGTAGAAGCAATAAGTACGCTATATCTCCGTCAAGGATTTTCTTAATTTTTGAAAATATGACCCAAGTTCTAAGGCAACGACCAATCTAACTAAGGATTCTACAATCGTATGCTCTGATACCAGCTCTGTCGGACCCAGATTTCATAAATCCAAATCCTCTGTGAAAATACTGTGCTATTCCCTAGATCAGTAGATAGCACTCATAGACATATGGCTGAATCATTTAATACATGGCGTGAACTAAACCATTTAATATATTACAAACATCAAAATGACATAGACCATGTTAGGTCGAGTTTTACAATAAGGGCCGAACAGGCCAAACTGATTACATTACATAAAAGCAACGAAAACTACATCAGAAGAAAAAGGGGTAGAGCACATCTCTCCACAGGCAAGCGATTGGGGTAACCTATGTACGACTGATATTAACCAAGGGCTTGGATAATAGCGGTTTATGCATGAAACCTAACGAGCCAGCTAGACTGAGGCGAGACCTAGACTAATAGAACTAGACTACTCTTTATCGTTGCCTTGTCCATTGACTTCTGGATCCTCATAGTATGCATAATCTCCATGATCCGCATGATCTGAAGGGTTTGGGAGAAAGAGCGAGAATGAGCACAACTTCCGTACTCGCGAGTCAACACACAAGATGCAATAATACACATGCAAGACTTAACAAGGGTGGCTCGGGTTCTTTTATTTGATAAAGCAATCTTTTCAATTATCAATATTTGAAAAATCCTATCACTAGCAATTTAACCAAATTGCATTTTATTAAAGAGAATAATTGTGCAATATTAAATACAGAGAAGGTTAGCTCCACGTTATGCTTATTTTTATTGTGGCTACATCCACCATTTAACATCACTGAGCACGACGACTCAGGCAAAATTCAAAATCAGGATTACATCAGCCCGACAAGTTTTTATCGCATCCACAAAGGTTTTTGAAATAGAACTAACTCTAGTAAGTTCCCATGTCCGCCTTTAACCGTAGGCACGGCTGTTTAAATAGTTTATACTCTGCAGAGGTTGTACACTGTACCCACAAGAGATAATCAACTCGTTCCCCTACATGATTCTTTGGTCATGTAGTTGAGGGATCATCACAGTAACTTTTCAAATTATCTCGCCTCTCCCATCATTTCACCCATATGGGTTGTTCCCACTCGCGGTGGGCCCTATAAGTTGTGTGGGATGTTCACCTCAGCGACTAGCATAGCTAGACTACACCAAAGCGCCTGGCAACTTCACCTTGCATTGGTGTCCCATTTAAGCCGGACGTATCCAGTGCTTGCACTACCTTATTACTCCTCCAGCGAGGTGACTTTTAGGGTTTAATAAATTTACTGAATAAATTTACTAAGCCAAGTTGTACTTTACAGATTTGTGATTGTACTTGTTTTATAATGGGAGGTCATGCCAAGATTAAGTCCTTAATCCATCTAGACGGTTCATACCACATTCCACACATTCTCGTCCTACGTCGGCACCCACCATCATACCATCCGCCCAGATGTGGTAATAGCAATTTAATAGGGTTTTTAGGAGTAAAACCAAATTATCTCAAATACTTCAGTCATGTACCTCCTATGACTGCCCAAAACTATTTCATGCTTTAAGAGACGATGATTAGGGCATTTAATGCGCCGGTACTTAGGCAAGACTAGCATGTCGCTTAAGTACAACCTATAACTAGTAATTTACCATATAATTACTAGGGTATTGCCAAAGGATGGTATAATAATTAATTAATTATCAAATGGGTATTTAACTACTTTAAGAGTTAACATGCATTTGTTTAAAGAATTAAAGCATGCACATTTTAGTAATTTAAAGGAATATAATTGGCATAAAATGTAGGCTCAAAATGATCAAAGTATTAACTCATCTGAGTTAAAGGCAACAGAGTCTTGGTAGTCTTGTGCTTGATCAAACAGGATATCTCCCGCGTCTCCGAATTCTACTCGGTCGAACGTACCAGAAAAAGGAACAAATATGCAAAGGAAACAAATAAAATGCACAAGAAATATTAAATGAACTCCAAATTAAATGAGACCACTTCTATTAGCAAGGTCTTGAATTTAAAAAATTTGAGAAACAAATTTCATAATTTTTTTGGAGTTGTAATGGAGGAGAACGGAGCTTTTGAAGCTTTGCTTTTGAATTAAATCAAGAAAATAAAGAGGGAGAGAAAATAGCCCACTAACATTAGGGGCCCACTGAACAGTGGCATGGTCCATGTGTACAGTGTATGGATCAGAGGTCAACATGCACTGTGCACCGGTCCACGGGTTTATACTACGCACTAGGCCTGCTGTCATTCGCTGAGAGGCAAATAAGGAGTTAATGCGAAGTGATCACTACGCTAAGGGTCCCACTAGGCGGTGATTCAAGGCAGCATTAAAACGCGTCCTTAACCGCCACTAATTAAAGCAAATGATTACTCATCCTTTAATGACCGATAGTGATCCAGGGGATAAATCATGAGTGCTTGTCCAAAACTTCGGACACAAAGAGGAGCTCCCAAGGCCATGGCTGGGGCTTGCCGCCGGTGATGGCGATGGTGGTGGGGGACCGACAAGGACAAAATGGGGTTGCTCTAGGAGAGGTGAAGCTCTTGACGGAGGTGGCACGATTGGAGGTTTCTTTGGAGCAATGACACGGCGGTGAAAAAGTGGCGGCGCAGACTCCAAAGCCAAATGGCGCACTGCTCTAGCAAAAAAATGGTAAGAACATGAGCAAGAGTAGGGCTAGGGAACTCACCAAGCCAAGGAGGAGGACCGGGATGGACGGTGGAGGGAGATTGGTGGTGGAGAAGAATGTAGCCGAGGCGGAGAAGAACACGAATTGTGGCGGCTTTGGTGGCCTAAAGTCCAATCGGCAGGGGATGAACTCCTTGGCACCGAGGGCACTCGGTGACGGAGGTGGCATGGCGGTGGCATCGCTGGAGCGGCTAAACGCCGACGAGGGTGACTCGGCCGAAAAGGAATGTGGTGTTTCTTCAGGCGCTCTCTTTGGAGGACTTGCCAAGAGAGGAGGGGAGTGAAGTGGGGGAGTCAAGGGAGTGCTCAGGACCTCTTTGTAGTAGAACGGGAGGAGGGGAGCTGTTGGAGCTCTGGTGTGGCGCGGTGTCCCGAGAAGGCTCCCGACAGGTGGGAGCAGCATGGGAGCTCTACGGCTTGGCAACGACTTGCGCGGCCTGGGCGACGGGACGGGTCTAACATCCCAATTTTCTAGTCTTAAAAATCTTTTTGATTAGTTAGTAGTTGGAAAATTCACCCTTCTGATTTTATTCAAATTTAATTAAAAGCTTAACTTGGACTTTCAGTATCAAAACCACTTAATATGAATAATGTCAACATCAATTATTATCAAAACTATTTTATTTGGGTTCTATATGCTTGGATATAACTTCTAGATTTTTCTAGAATTTTTCCGAGTTCATTTGCTATTTTCTATTTGCCATTTGCATTTATGGTATTTTCTAAAAAGGAAAATGTATTTAAAATATCAGAAAAAGGATTGGGCCGAAACCCAACCCTATTCCGCCCTGACCCAACACTGTTTGGCCCATTGCACCCACACTCGCGCCTGCCTCACTGACAGGTAGTCCCCACCTGTCAGTCTCTCCATCTCTCTCTCACGCCCGCGCCTGAGTCGGTCCCACCTGCCAGCATCACGTACGCCCTTTGCCACACGTGCCTGTCCGAGTCTCAGCTTCTGACGAGTGGGTCCCACACCGCTACAGTTCATCGTCTCCGAAACGGACTCCGTTCCAAATTTGTCGTGTGCTCCGCCACCATCCCCGATTTGGACTCCGCCTCTCCGATCCTATTTAAAGCCCCACACCCGCGCCTCAGCCTTCGCCGCCTTTTCCCCAAAGCCAGAAACCCTAGATCCAAACGTAGCCACTAGAATTGAAGTTGGAACCCTAGCGTCACCACCTCGGTTCTTCGGCGATTCCACCGCCGTCGGTGAGCCCCTGCCCTCATCGAGTACATCGTCAACATCGTCGTGCCATGGCCTACATGATGGGCGCTCTATCTTCACCAGAGAGTCCCTAGAACATCATCGTCGCATTGAGTCGCGCCGCTTCGCTGCTCACCGCGTCGCCGCCGTCGATATGATCACCGCTGGCGAGTCTCGACCGTGTCATCTTGTTTGCCGTGTCGAGCTCATCTAGATGCGCACTTCCACTGCTGCTAGATCGCCGTCAATCGCCGAACCCTGGAGTCGTCGGAGCCTCGCCGACGTTTTGTCGACGTGGCGGTCTGCGTCAGCTTCCACCTCATCTCCGTGAGTGCATGTCGCCTACGTGGCGCACACGTGTCCGCCGCGTCAGCGATTGCGTGTCCACCCGCGTGCCACCTCACGCCAAACCCTAGATCCAATCCTTGTGAACCCGATCTATGGTGCACCGAGCCACGACCACTTGGACCCCACTAGTTAGAGCACTATTGCGTAAACCCATGAGCCCGTAGACCCATGAGCCAATCCCGCGGACTCGGTCTATAGACTGTGGGTCCCACATGTCAGCCACTGTAGCCTTTTCTCCAGATTTATTTTAATTCAGAAATTCCAGGGCTGACGTCAGCATGCGTCATAATCTGGTTTTTCAATAGAAATATAATTCGGATATTCCAGAAATTCCAATTTTGAGTATTTTCTTTAGATTAGATCTTCCAAAGGCCATATCTTCTTCATCCGAACTCCGATTGAGCCCATTCAAATTTCTAAATCTGTCTAAATTTAAGCTCTATTTATCTAAAATTTTATTTAATTTTTAGAGTTTGTTTTCTCTCTATTATTTATTTATTTTGTTTATTTTCTTCGTTTGCAAGTAGACGTTGATTCTTCAGGGAATTTTGAAGAAGGAATACATCAAGATCAGGACCAGTACCAGGATATATACTAAGGCAAGTTGTACCTTTGATCATATTGAACCCAGTTTTTAAAATACTTTGATTCAAACTATTGCATTTACTTTAAGTATTTATTTAAATGCTTTTGGATTTAGATATTATCAATTTGTTTATATCCACCTTGTCTATTCTTATGTCATAATCTTTTGTCACCCTAGATTGGTTCCTTATTTAGTTGGTATTATTATAGCACCAACGTGGATTGGTTAGATCTGAGTAGATTGCTTAGCCATGCCACGAGTCATCATTTAAATGTGAGTTGCAAATATGAATTTAACTAAGTGATTATAGAACTTTGTGTTAAAACTGTGTGCCATGTGTCATTACTCGTTGGTGGCATCGTTGCACATAATCAACGAGGGTGGGAAAGGATTTAGGCGAGGCAAGTAGTGGATACTTTGTAATATGGTGGAACTTTTTGAATAGGAGCGATAATCTTTGTGGTATAGTTAGAAATTGGAAGTCTTGCCTTGGTCAATTAAGGACTTAACTTTGTGTGCCATTGAACTGAGTCTTCTTGTCGACCACATATGCGGTATGGGGCGGGCCTAACTTAGTAGGTTCTGAGTCTTGACATTGACTACTCGGGTTGTAGGTTAAGTGCTCTGTGATCGGCGGAGGTGTGGACTACTATGTAGAACACATTTATGAGCGATTCGCCGTCTTGAGTCCAACAACGTGTGTCGTGCCAAAGCATTGTATTAGGGTTGATGCGATGGTAAAGCACATCGGGAGTGTCAATGTTTGAGATAAAGTTTTTGAAAAGTTTTGTTATAATTAGTGCTTGCAACACTAGTTATATCATGTGGGTAAAGTGTACAACCTCTGCAGAGTGTTAAATTAATCTATTTGAATAGCCGCGTCCACGGTCATGGACATGCTCAGGGATTTCACACGAGGATTAGATTTTCATAAAACATTTGGGACGGGAGTTGTGTGATCTAAGTCATATGGTTGTGTGAATAATTTGATTAGACTTTGTGTTCTTTCTGAAAATAATTGTTTAAATTAATATTGTTTATTTGTTTTGAATCATGTTTTAATCTATTATTCATATTCAATTACAAATGTTGCTTTTATGCAAAAGAACCACAGAAGCCATTCCTTTAGAATAAGCCATCATGTATACATTGCATTTTGTGGTATGACTTGCGAGTACGGTTGTGTACTCATGCTTACTATAATCAATCAACAGAAGTGGAGGAGTCATCGCCGCCTTTGAGGAGGAGTTCTATGAAGGTCTTGATCATTAGGTCTTGATCGATCGGTTGCCTCTGGCGAATCGATGGGTTTCATTGAAGTTAATTCATTGCTTATTTAATTATTGTCGACCTGCGATGCTTAATAAATGTAAAACTTGACCATAAGGTCTCAACAGGTATTTGTTATTCAAATTACTCGTTTATTATATTATTTCATCTTGTGTGGATCGATATTCATCTATGTTGACATTGTGTGCACTAGCGTGATCCTGGGCTAGTGCATTATACACAGAGGGTCCAGAATTGTATTTTTGAGTCCCGACAACGGGGCGGAGGCGTTGGCGTCACGGCGACGAGACAAGGCGGAGGCAGGTGGAGCTGCAGCGGCCGTGGCGATGGCGCGCAACGTCAAAGACACCTGAGCAAGGCGCGGTTTGGGCACGGGAGTGCGCGCATGGGCGTAGCACGGTGCTGATGCCGCAAGGGTTGAGCTAGCGACTAGACCGGGTGAGATAGGGGCGCCGAAGTCCATGGGCAGGTAGGGGAGCTAACGGGGGCGGCGTGCATGGCGCAGGCGATCGAGCGCCGCGAGCACCCTAGTTCTTCTTGGCTCGAGTTAACACGGGAGAAGACAAAGGCGGCTGGGCCAAGAGGAGGAAAGGCCGGCTTGGGCCGGGGCAGAGGAAGGGGGAGAAGTGGGCTGCGCCCAAGGAAGAAGGGGAGGAATTTTGAATTTGAGATTTAAATTTGAGTTTGAAAATGAAATTTGAAACAAGGCCGAGGTTAGAGATTTTTAAAATACTCTATAATTTGAATTAGTTTTGAACTCCAAAAGGCAGCGGAGAGTTACTATTCACCGTCTGAAAGCGGGATGTTCTGATAATTTTCTTTCAAATTGGCTAGAGCGGGATACAAGAGGACACAAAATTAAGGATCGATTTGTCGATTTGTGATATGGATTACGATGGTGAAGATGGAAGGATGGTGCATCACGATCACATGATCTAATAAGCCACATAATGGCCTGTTTATTTGGGTTTTTCTTGGCTTAAAAGCAAAAAAGCCAAAGCTCAAACAAACAGGTGACTTTTTCAACTAGTGTATGAAAAGCCTAAACCACTTTAAGCCTATAAGCCACAAGCTAGTTGAGGGATTTTTTTTTTTTGCTTTTGCGGGTTAGAAATAGCCATTTACCATTCAACTTCGTTGAAATTACCTACCAATGACATCCGTATATAAAAGAAAACTCTTCAATTTTTCTTTCATTCTTCCTCCCCTCTCCAACCCGTTTGCCTCTCTTAGCGTCGTCGTCCTTCTCCCCCACGCCGACCCAGCCTCCTTCCTCCGTTGTTGTCCTTCTCCCAGTGTCGACGTCCTTCTCCCCGCGCCGATGTCCTCCCCGCGCCCTACACGCAACCGTCCTCCTCACCCGCGCCTCCGTCCTCCACGCCCCCACGCGGTGAGGCCGACGACAACCCAGTGGCAAGGGCAGCCCACCGATGAGGGTATTTCAGACAATTTAACAATAAACTATAGTTCAAAAGCCATAAAAAGTCAGGTTGCCAAACACCCTGGCTTGGCTTAAAAGCTATGTGCTTATAAGCTGCTTAAGCCAAAAAATAAAAATAAAAACTGGCTTTAAGCTAAAAGCCAAAAAAGCCTAAACCTAAACAAACGACGCCTAAAACTATTAGTCCATATTATCTTATTTTAAAACAAGTCCCCATTTGATAAATTTATGTTCCTTACCCCAGCCCCATTTGATATATTTATGTTCCTTGCCCCACCCTTTGGCTAATAAGCAGAGGTTCAGATTTGTAACATACTAACATTAGGAAACACAAAAGGTCCAGAATTTCAGATCACATCCCCAAAAACAAGTCAAGAAATGGTCACAACTGTGATTATTAAATAAAAAAAAGCCCAGTGATCAGAAAACAAACATAGCCTGATAGACATCACGTTATTCCAGCAGTCTAGCACATCAAAGCAGCTAGTGTAGCGCTTCTTTCTAGTTTCTATGTCTCCGAAATAGCAAATTCACCCCAACTTATACGAGCTGAGGAGCATGCATCACGGTGACTCTCCTCCGGTGTGCTCTCCTCGACGTACACCGTGTACACCACCACCGGGCTCCTCACCTCGTGCTGGCCGTCGGTCCACACGACGGCCGCCGAGACCACCTCGTCCGACGCCGGCACCACGCCGGAGACCGACACGGTGAACGAGATCATCTGATTTGACGCACTGAACTCAAGCCTGCTCGGTGCAACGGTAACGGTGAGGTTGCCGGCGGACGAGCTAACGACCACCTTTGCGTCGTACACGGCGCCCGGGGCACCGACGTTGGTGACGGTCCGCGGGAAGCCCAGGCTGAACCTCTCGCCGGTCGCGACGTGGGCTGCCATGGTCGGGTAGTTGAGGTCCCCGACAGAGCCAGCAGCCGCAGAGCCATCGCCGCAGACCGTGGTGTTGGAGCCGGTGATGAGCCCGAGCTGCGTGGCGTTGTAACCCTGCGCGCACAGCATGGCAACGTAGTCGCCCTCCGACGCGTCGTACACGAGCCCCGGGTCGCGCGCCTTTGCCGGGTTGAGCTGGCCGGCGCCGTACTTGAGTTCGCTGCTGCCGGGTTGCTCGGCATGTTCATCGGAGAAGCTGCATTGTTGCAATCTTGTGACTTGTGAGCTACATGATGTAGGATTAAGGATGGTTAATCACTTACCGGTGGTGATGGGGGCCGACATGATCATCGCCGGAGACCAGTCGCGGTGGAAGGACTTGACGTAAGCCGCGGCGCCGCTGACGTGCGGGCACGCCATGGACGTGCCGGACTCGATGTTGTACATGACCCTCCTCTTGTCGTTGGGGTTGTCTGTCGGTGGTGCTAGGGCCGTCCAGGCGGCTATGATGTCGATCCCCGGTGCAGATAGATCAGGCTGCGGTTAATTTCAGGCCAACCATCAGTAAATTCCGCAGAATTAATCAGTAGTATTATCCTTTGCAGAACACTAGGGATCAACATCGATCAGATCCATTTGACACTTGTTGCACTAGTTCATATGGAGTGTTGCAGTAGTTGAATGCGTGTAAATTTCGGTCAATTTCCGGCCGAAATTTTCAACAAAAAAAACTCAAATTTTCTGATTTTAAATTTAAAAAATCAAATTCGACCAAAATTCAAGCAAATTCAATTTTTTTGGACAAAATTCATCAAAACTGAAAATTTCGGGGATGGTTTGAATTTTACCGCCCCGTTCTTCACTGGGAAGGCCACGAATAAGCGCTCAACAACCCAAGCACACCAAAATCCAGGTCTGCAGAACTTGCCTGGTGCTGTTGACATAGGCCATGATTTCATCGAACTGGTCCTGAGTTACCACGAGCGCAGGGAGAGGCACGGTGAAGGCGACGTCGGGGTAATGGCTGACGAGGACGGTGCCAGCCGCGCCGACCAGGAGCGGGCCTGTGCCGTCGCTTGGAACGGCGGCGCCCTGGCTGGGGCAGAGGACGATCTTCCCTTTGTACGAGCCTCCGGACAGCTCGTCGGGATCACAAGAACTGCAATGCAAAAGACACTGTTAGCCTAGACGTAATTAAGATAAAAACATTGCAGGTGACCGAAAATTAGCGAAACCGTTAATCATTATACACAAAATGTACACGTATATTTCAGGGTCTTCCTATTACCCATGAATGGGAAACACGAGCGACACGTTCTCTAGCGTTGGGAAGGTGTTAATGGAGGCCCCTGTGTCAAAACAAGAACATTACAACATTAGTTGGAACATCTCATTTCAAGTTAGTTTCATGGGGAAAAATGGAGAGGTTTTGTTTGAGCACCACTATGGTCTTGCCGTTTCCAAGAACGATCTTGTCGACGAGCCGGCGATCGATGCTGCTTGCGGCGACGGACAGCAGCCACGGCGCGACGTTGCAAACGTGGCCGGAGATGAGACCGGAGTTCCCGGCCGCGGTGGACGTCACCACCCCGGGCTTCATGGCGTGGAAGGATCCTATGGCGCCCGTGCTCTGGAAGTACGGCGACGGCAGCCTCGACCCGATGGAGAAGGAGATCACGTCAACGCCGTCGGCGATGGCATCGTCGAAGGCCGCGAGGATGTCGGCGCCAAAGCAGACCCCGGCACCGCACACCTTGTAGATGGCCAGCCTGGCGCCCGGCACCGCACCCTGGGCCGTGCCGGCGGCCAGGCCGCCGAGGCTGATGTTGCCGACCGCACGACTGGCCACGGTGGACGCCGTGTGGGTCCCATGCCCGTCCTGGTCCAGCTGCGACAGGCCGGCGCCACCGTTCGATCCGAGGTTGTAGGCGCGAGCACCGATGATTTTACTGCAAAATCTCGACGTACTGTCTCAACATGCAAGACTGTGTTGTGTGTGCATTACACGCAAAAGAAAAGATATTTCGTACTTGTTGCACGTGAAGTTCTCGCATGCGCCCTTCCATCTGCTCGGCGGCGGGCCGAAGCCCTCGTCGGAGAAGGACGGGGAGTCGGGCCACACGCCGGAGTCGAGCATGCCAACGATGACGTCTCCCTCCAACGGCAGGCTGATGTTTTGCGCTGCCTGAGGGAAGCCCAAGAAGTCCCATGATCTTGTGGTCAGAAGCTCGTGTGTTCTGCTTGGGAAGATTGACACGATGCCCTCCATGCCTGGCAAGTAAAGCTAACGATTCAACAAGTGAACAGACTCTTGTTTCTTAGCTTTGTTGTCAAATGCCAGTTGATGTTTTTTCTGATGCATGTGTGCGTTTTGGGACATACTAGAGAGCCTTTGTGCCTCTTGTGCAGTTAGCCTGGCAGCAAAGCCGTTTAGGCTTCTTTTGTAACTGTGGAGGATCCTGTCCGAAGCAGAGCTGCAAAAGGGCACAAGCATTGGTTTAGCCGCTAATTCCGGGCTTGTTTAGAACGCAGTAGTTTCAGAAGAAACAGTTTGATTCGCGTACAAATTTAAGAATGTTGCCGTGTTTGAAAGAGGGACCAACCAAATGTCCAATTTGGTTGTTTAGAACGCAGTAGTTTCACAAGAATCAGTTTGATTCGCGTACAAATTTAAGAATGTTGCCGCGTTCGAAAGAGGGATCAACCAAATGTCCAATTTGGTTGAGGATATATGGAGTGTAGAGTCGTATGTTTGGTAGGTCAAGCAATGTAAGTTCAATCACACGGGTGATTTGAGCTTGTAATCAAAAGTTCAACGGGTTTACTAAATTTCAGTTACCTGAAATTTTCTTATCTCTCAGTCATCTACAATTGCACAATACTAAACCTAAAATTACAATACCAAGTTTCACTTAGATTTACTTTTCTTATCCCTCAGTCACCTACAATTGCTTTTATTTCTATTTGTTTTTTGTATTTTTATGGTTCACCTAGATTTATTTTTATCTAGTTTAGAATTTTTTTTTGTTTTAGGGAAACTTTACTTTAACTTTTAGTTCTTTTTGTTTTTTTTCATTTGTAAGGTTCACCTAGATTTAATTTTGTACCTAGTTTAGTTTTTTTTTGTCTTTGTATTTTGTAGAGCAACACGGCACAACACAGAAACTTATGGTATCTATTGGATCGAAATCTTACATCTTGTATGAAAATTTCAATCGCCTATTCAATAGACCGTCCCAAAGTTCAAAGCCATCTATCTATCTATCTATCTATCTATCTATCTATACATACATACGCTAATTGGAGGCTCTTCTAGAAGCCCCCATATTAATCTTAGAAAGGTAAAACATGGTTGAAATTCCCACATTAATCAAAGAAAAAGAAAAAAGCTAGAAATTCCCACATTAATCAGAGAAATCTAACTATCCAATTCAAAGAATAGGAAACGATCCTGGTCATCCAATTTATGTAACGGATGTAACCTACGTCTTAGATATATCTAATACTCGTGTCATGCATGGATAAGATAATAAGAAGAGTTCTATTCAAACTGTAGATGCTGATATCGAGCAGGCTGCTGCCTCGCCTCAAGTTCCTCTCCCTACAAGGATGCTCAAACATCACCCGTCTGCCGAGTTCATTGGGTGGCCTGAGGCAGCTCCAAACTCTGGATGTCAGGCACACCTCCGTAGCCACGCTGCCGACGACCATCGTCAAGCTGCAGAAGCTGCAGTACATTCGTTCTGGTGCGTTACTGGCGTACCATTGGATGATTCTGCTGGCACGGTCGCAAGCGCTCTGCCATCCCGGTGGTCCGAGTTCGCCAGACGCCGCCGCCGCAGACTCACCGGCGCTAATCACGCCGGTGGTGTCGACGTGCCTAGAGGATTGGCGGGCTGAAGGCCTTGCACACGCTGGGAGTCGTGGACGTCAGCACCGCAGCAGGGGAGTCCATCCTGGAAGAGCTCGAGAACCTCACGCGGTTGCGCAAGCTCGGAGTGTCCGGTGTCGACCGGAGGAACAGCCAGCTGCTGTGTCCTGCCATCTCGGGCCACGGCCATCTGCGATCCTTGTATATGTAATTGGAGGTAATAGCAATTAGGTAACTTTTTTCTACTAGGCCTGATCGCGTAGATATTCTTATGTTTCCAATTATAATGGGTTTCCTTAGATTTACCATAAGAATTCTATACAATCTATCTATCTATCTATCTATCTATATCTATATTAATTGGAGGCTCTCCTAGCAGCACCCACCTTAATTCTAACATGTAAAAAGACTAAAAATTCTCACATCAATCAAAGAAAAAGTAAAATGCTAGAAACTCCTACATTAATAAGAGAGAAAAAAAGAAAAGATCTCCATCATCCAATATATCTTAAGGATGCAACATACAACTTAGATTCATCTACTAGATATCATACCATGGAAATAAAGAGCCCAATTGGAACTACAAAACATGCCAATGCGCTATGTCTTATCTTGGGCATCCAGTTTCCGTGTTGTACACACATCGGTGTTGGTGTCCAAGCTTGAAGACCAAGAAACAACTACTAGCAAAGTCCAGGCTACATATATACGTAATTCTGATGGTGTTCTGATGGCGAGGAGATCTCGTACCAGAACAATGCATACAACACTATGGGGTGCATGTGGGCTCAGATAAATGAGCTTACGGCCAGCTTGATCAAGTGATTATAGACAATCAACTTGGAAGTTAGAACACCCGTATGCGAGAACATGCATACAACACTTATATGGGGTGCATGTGGGCTTCGATAAATGTGTTTATGGCCAGCTTGATCCGGTGATTATAGATAATCAACTTGGAAGTTAGAACACACCATGCAAAGGAGCAATTTGAAAAGGAGTCCAAGTAGACTTTACCGAGAAACCGAGGGACATTGCACGCACATGCAACAAACAAATTGTTCGGGCGCCTTACAACTATCAACTACGAAATAGACAATAAGACGGCGTTGCTGATTAGAACGACGTCTTAGCAAGCAATAAAAGGCCAGTTGATTAATTGAGCATCGGAGGCATAGCAGTATAGAAGAAAAAAAAATACACTCATAAGCATTAGGATGCCATAGAAGAAGAAACGGTAGGAGTTCTCTCACCACTACTAGAAAAGGGGTTTTTCCCTACGGTTGAAAACCGTCAGGAAAATAGAAAAAACCGTCAGGTTTTATTTTCCTGACAGTTAACCGTCAGGAAAATCCCCTCAGGTCTGGGTGGTCGGGAAAATTAAATTTGTCTGACGGTTAACCGTCAAGAAAATATTTGCTGACGGGTGATAACCGTCAAGAAACATTAACCTGACGGTTTTTCCCATTACCGTCAACAAAAATCATTTTCTTGACGGTTTTTCCCATAACCGTCAACAAAAATCATTTTCTTGACGGTTTTTTGCCCCTCAGGTATCTAGTTTACATGACAGGGCAGCCGTTACCGTCAAGTATATTAAACTGACGGTTTTGCCATTACAATCAACAAAAATCATTTTCTTGGCGGTTTTGCCCTCGGTATCTACTTTACATGACGGGCAATCGTGCAATCAAGTATATTAAACCTAACGGTTTTTCCATTACCGTCAATAAAACTCATTTTCTTGACGGTTTTGCTATCGGGAAAATTGTTTTCGCGATGTCAAAACCAACGCCAAAATGACTCCATTCACATCAACAAAATTAATATTACGGCGACCCACTAGCGAAATTGTCAATTCACATATTCATACACATTCACGCATCATATAATTCACAATACACATCCATACATCATATAATTCACAATACCGTTACTCCATACACAAAAAAAGTTCAAGCTTATCATTTCAAGCCCAATACCATCCATAAGGTTCAAAGCAATCCGCACAAAAGACATGTAAAAGTCGATTACTACCACAATACACCTAAAGACTAATATCACATATAAGTTATGTAAGTACATCTAAAAGTGCAGCAATACCATGTTCAACTATTCAAAAGAGCTAGCAAGACATCATCAAAGTTCATGTAGACAATTAGTTGCATCCGTCACGGTCGATGTTGTTGGTATCATGGTTGTTGCCGCCATTGATGTCAGCATTGCAGTTGTTGCCATCAGTGTTAGCATCGTTGCCATCAATGGCATTGTCATCCGTCTTGAGCCCACATGGGAGGATCCAGTCCGATCTGGTCCTTCTGTAAGATGAATAGAGTAGACCAACATTATGAGTGCGCCTTAGCACAATTAAAACCATTAGAAGTGCTAACGGAAGAGCTAAAACAACCCATTGAACACTAGCATTATAAGTGCGCTAAGCACAATTAGAACCATTATAATTGGTAAAAGAAGAGCGAGATCGACATATGAATCGTGACCTCATGTGACTATGCGGACAACGAGACAACATGGTGAGAAAAAGCGGCAGAGAAGGCAGGCAACCAATAAAAAAAAGTAGCACGGGCATGATGCTCATGGAAATTATTTGTCACAATAATAAATCGACAAATCAAAATATTCAAAATTGACAGTTCAATATGTGTTCACACATGCTTCTTCTTTATTACATATGTCTAGGATCTTTATTCGATCAAGCGAACGCCACCATGCATCGACATTTGCATCATGGATGGAGGCTAATCCAACATATATTTTTCTAAATCATGAATACATATATCAGATTTCTCTTAGTTTAGACTTTTGGATTTAATAGTCAATTGTCTCTGATTATGGGCAAACACACTCTGACACCCTTCTTTATTCTTGAAGTGCATAGTACATGATGATTTACATGACACAACACCAATTAATGCGAATTAAATTAGTAGAGGTAGGCATCGACACAAAGAAAGGATTTGAAATAAATTGGCATTGTGGAGTGCCCAGTCTCTCACCCTATATATGTAGGAGATCTTGTGATTAGGTTAATTCGACAACATGATCATATTGCCATTAGCTCTAATAACTAATAGGCGCTTTGTCTTGGCGCAAGATAGGAACTTTGGTAGCGTAAAAAAAGGGAAAAGAAGATAAATAGGTGTGAAGGTGGTTGTAAACCGGTGCGTTTTTTGTGGGCAGGTCCTCGTGAGAAAATTCTACTCGAGACTTCACAAGAATCGTATGCATTAACTCTGAAACATCGTCTGCAGTATGTAGTAGAAGAGTTGTAGGTTTGATCTAATGTATGTGAAGATAATATAGGCAAAACAACAGTGAGCCATAGAAAAGTAGCGAAAAAAAAAAGAGGTACCTTGAATCGAGCAAAAGCGCAATCTGTTGGAGCCTGTAAAAGGATAGAATGTGGATCCTGAGTGTAAGCTAAACAAGACAACACATATTTTTTTGAGGGAAGTTACAACCACACAGTAATATATATATATATATATATACACACACACACACACACACACACAAAAGCACTACCATAGACCAAACACATTTGGATGACCACGATAGATAGAGACTAACATAGATGTGCGGGTTAATTCTACAACAAAAGATGCGCATTTGCATCATCTTTGGGCAAGAGGTCTTGAAAAAAAGCAAAACATATATGTATTAGATGTGTTAAAATGTGACTAAGAAGTTGTTACGGTAAAGAAACAAACATGGATGATCAAATAGGATAGTGTAATCGATGAACTGAATTGGTGGCTTTTTTGACTTGGCATCCCTTTTTAGATGGAGCATTAGCGATATTTGGAAGCGATGTACATTGAGAGGCAATGTATATTGAGAGCTGAGACAAAGCATGTAATCTATAAGAACGGTATATATCTAGCGTTAAATAGGCGGAGTTAACTTAAAGCAATATTATGTACATGGTATCAACAAGAGCATAATGATATAACAATGTGGGTCTATACTGTTTGGTTTTGAAGCGAGATCTATATATGTTCAATTTGGTACCTCTTGAACAATATGATTGTACCTATGTGATAACACCATATAGATAGCGAGGAATATATATCGTGGTACAATGATGCTATCACATAGGTATAGCCATATCAAGAGGTGAAAAATAAATAATGCGATGGGTAGATAGCAGCTAGCTGCACAAATCTGGAGTGGTACAACCAGCAATACCTAACGCGATGGGTAGATAGTAGCACCTAATCTATATATACTGTATAGCAGAACAGCTCTAGAAACAACAGGTAAACGCACAAATCCAGCTAGCAAGATTGTGTTCGGCTAGGGCGATTAAGAGAAATGCAACAGGATTAGCCTAACCTTAGCATCCTCATACTTGATGGACTGAAGGCGGAAGCGACACTTGGTGTCATATAAAAGCCTGTAATTCTAACCAGTCTTAGGAATGGAAATGACATCTGCCAAAGAAAGCAAGGAACACATTAGTGGTGAAATGATGTTAACGATAAAGCAGCTGGTATTTTTTTTACAGGAAAACCAATTATCTTGCTCTCAGAAGAGAGATCTGTGCATACCCATGAAACCAGCTGGGTAGGTCTTGTCAGTTCTGACCATGCCATCCACCAAGTTTTGCTGACATTTCAGAGAAGAATTCTATCTTGTATAACTCATTATCTAATATGAAAGTGAGCTTGAAGCATTGAGAACAAAGCTTAAAGATTACGAAGAAACACGCGATTGAGGAGGTGAAGAGTGAGTACCCTTCCTCTGAGCTACCAAGGAAGAGACCTTGGAAGTTGGAATCAATAAAATTTGGAGATGTCAACAAACATCTGTAGAGCTTATACTGCGTTCACTAGGCAATATGTATGCTCTCGGTAGCCTCTGACAAAAGCTAGTTTCAACAGTTAACTTCATAGATGGTCACAATTCACAAACTTGGTGTGACCATGTATGGTTTAGTTGCATAGTAAAAACGCATGAAATGTGAACATAAACGCAATTGATAGCCTTAATGTTAAGAAACATCGAACATTTTGATGATAAGGGTTCTCGGATGCTATAGACGAATACTTGTAAGATTTTCATTTCACAAAAAAGCGGATAGTAAAATATGAGTAATATATATGTTAGACACCAATTTGAATATGTTTCTTAGTCGGGCCTTGTTGTGGCAATCAAGATCTTCTAGCTTTGGTATTGAAGATTTCAAGATACCTCTCAATCTATTTAATCAGGCCCTAATATTATTATTAGTACCTGTAGTGGCACATGCCAAAGATTTGATTTTTGGTGACCCACAGGTGATAGGACTTATGGTAGCACTCAACCATATCCCTAACTACTACAAATAATTCCATAAGCTGACAGCCCAGTGAAAATTATTTTGGAGGCAAATAGATAGCCATGCTAGAACAGCCCAAATACCATCCTCATGGTATTTTAAAAAACTGAGAAACAGAACCCGGATATCTAGTGTTGTTCCCGGTCCTCATGGTGATCAGCCAATAAGTGCTCCAACAAAATAGATGAAAATCATAAAATGATCTCTCTAACTATTATCTAAGTACGATTGTACCACGAGTAGCTAAGTGCAAAATTAAACTTGCACAAAATATTTAATGGAATTAAAGGTTCCCAATCCTCATGGTGACCAAACCGACTCTTCGTTGAGTCTTGGTAAGTGAAAATCACAGACTTGACTAGTCACGGTGACCATTTTAACTTTTAAGCAATATGTCTTGATGCATTTTTCAATCTAAGTTACTACAAATTATGGACAATTTGCATCTTCAATGGATGAGTGTTGCATTATTTTTGCATGTTAGCACCTTATCGAAACAAAGAAGAGAATATCTAGGCGCTCCTCCTTTGGCTTCCACCAATTAATTCACCAACCTCTGAAACATGATAGCCGAAAATAAGTGATCACAACTAAAGGATTAAGGCGAAATCATAATCAATTTAATAGAGGTAGAACCTAGTGGGCACAATTCTCACTTTCTTGTAAGGAACAATACAAGAGCGGATAAAAAACATGAAGTATGGAATAAATATCACCCAGGGACAATGGCTTTGTAAATAGTCTAAAAGCATTTGGATACCATGATTTAGATTATGCACCTTGGAAACAAGAACATCCATAGCGACCATTTGTTTTACGGTCATCATTGAGCCCAATATAAAATGCCTTTATTCCTTTTGGGTAGTTATAAACAATAAGCGGCTTCTTAAATATCACCTCAGTCAGATACCTTCATATTGCAAGGAAGAATTACAAATCTAAACAAGGTAAAATAGATGATACTAGAATAGAAATATCAATTCTAATCTCCATACCTTTCATGCTCAGATGCTAAATCAATTCCCCATACTACTAACTAGCAAGTAGCAAGGCTGTGATTACGATATTAATTTGTGAACAGCAAAAACAAGCTAACAAGGCATGAAGTATATAATAGTTGTTACATAGAGTTCAACATCAAAATGGTAACCATCTTGATAGTTAGATTTTTGTTCAAATGAGCTTCTCAGCGGACCACTAGGTGCTCTAGAGCTTGCGATGCTAGAATTAGCTGCATTTAACAAGGAAATATTACATCGGAACTTGCATTGAAGCTGAGTTGCAACAAAAATTAAGAAGGAAGTTGTATGCCACAAACCATTTTTTGGCCTTTGAGCCACCACCTTTGATTGAGCAAGCACCTTTTCTTCTTGACAACTTTGAAACTCATAATATTTGTAATCTGGGCAGTTCTTCTCAAATAGAAACACGCAAATAAATGAATATTTGTATTAGCAATTTATTACAACACTAGTTCGGAAGTTGAAAATCGAAAGTCAAAGATATGGCAATCCAAATATTTTTTTCTAAAACAAATTCAACCATATAGATAGAGAATGTGTTGATCGAGAAAGGGAGGCGGCGGGGCGTGGAGGTGGCGCGAAATGGGGAGGCGGCGGGCGTGGGCGCGGCGAAATGGGAGGCGGCGAGGTGCGTGGCGAAATGGGGAGGCGGTGGGGCGTGGGCGGTGAAGTCGGAGGCGGCAAAATGGGGAGGCGGGGTCGGCGTGGAGGCGGCGCAGAAATGGGAGGCGGCGGCGGCGTGGGCGTGGGCAGAAATGGGGAGGCGGGGGGCATGGGGCGGCGGCGTCGCGTGGCGAAATGGGGAGGCGGGGATCGGCGTGGAGGCGCGCGGTAGGAAATGGGGAGGTGGCGGGGAAAGTTGGAGCTCGCTAGGGATTTTGGGAGCGAGAGGGCGTCGAGAAAACACGCGGTCGGAAATTTTTTCGGGTGGCGGGATGCCAAATTTTTTGCCGAAGAACCTTTCTCATGTCGGGCCAAAGGATTAACTTGACGGTTCTAACCGTCGGGAAAATAGTTTTATTGAGAGTTATATAAAACCGTCAACAAAATTTGTATTTTCTTTGAAGAATACTATTCCGTGAACAAAGAAAGAATCCTTGACGGCCGGTCACGAGCCGTCAGCAAAATTGGTGGCCGTCAGGTTTTCTTAGCTTTCTAGTAGTGCACGCATATGCTATAAATTAGTTAGAGAGAGCCAAGAGAAAAGGCTAGAAATTACCAAATTAATCATAGAAAAGAAAAAAATAGTTACATATTCCCATCTTAATTGGAGAAAAAATAAACTGATGTCATCTATGACTTATATTTAATAGTTGTGGACAGAAGCAGAAATGCATGTAAAAAATAAGGAAGTAGGATGGATACACATGGTAATATAACCCACCGAAGATTATTCAATTGGACATATTCCACAAAGTCAAGCTAGAGTAAGTGGGGTAAGATATGATAGATGTTCACATTCATTAAGGAATGTATTTGAAATTCCTATATGTAGAGTCAAGAGCTAGAGAGAGTACATTATTAACCTGTTTTCATATATTCTAGAAGTAGGGTTCCCCCCACTAATTTTCTCTAATAAAGTAAATGAGAGTTCAAAGGGTGAAGCAATAGGAAACTAATAGAAAAAAGATTACAGCCTGCATGCATGCACACAACTGGATAGAATTACAACTCTAGGCAAGTCTGAAAGCATAGACCTCTTGATGTGGCTCTCTCATTGTGCATTGCATTAGGAAAGTAATACATTACCACCTCTCTCTCCCTCTCACCTACACGTACGTTTCCCTCTCCTTTTTCTCAGTACGATTTTTTGTCAAAGTTGTAAGTATTGAAAATCTCAACAAATTATTGTCTAAAATAGGCATGATCATGCTAATTAAATAGAAAAAAAACTTGATCAAGGTGATTGTTGTTGAGACTTCATCCATTATACTATAGATATGTTATATATATATCTACATACAACAAAAAATACAGGCACGCGGAGACAACTCCAAACCTAACATGTAGACAATATTTTTTATATAATAACTAGCCCGTGCAGGCGCACGGGTTGATTGACTAGTATAAAAAAAAAGGTGTAGCATGTTAACCAACCATTTGGTTCGCAACCGAGGTGTACTGGTGTGCATGCCATGAACAGTCTTTTTTTTAAAAGGCTAACAGTTCAATTTTGAGAAGAAAAAAAAATGTGTTATGAGCAGGGTTTTGATTACCAGCCGATTTTCAGCAATTTCGGTTCTATTGGTACCTCTAGTAAAAGTCCAAACCGGTCAGAACTGGTTCAAAAAAATCAGATTTGCTTGAATTTTATCCTTTTTTAATTTTAACTTCGAAAATTTCATTTTTTGATTTGAAAATTTTGGCGTTTCGGTCAATATTTGGTTGAAAATTTTCGATTTTTGGTCATTTGGGTTCTCTGGGTGAACCCGGTAAAAATTTAAACCGGTTATCAAAACCGCGTCCTAAGACGCTAATACGATAGTATGCATGATTTGTTCTAGAAGATCGTGGACTACTCGGATGAAAAATGAGACTGTCATCCAGGACTGTTCGGTAGTCGTGATGAGCGACTTCTATAGCGGAGAAACCATCGAGTTACGGCGACTCGAGTTGGCGGTGCCCCATGTAGATGATGTAGATCGCAAATGTATAAAAGCGAAGCCATATTCACTACTATAGGAAGCCACATCATAGACGATTCGAATCGTCATCACGAGCGGTTTCGAACCGTCTATGTTTTGTTGATCTGTGATAACGAGCCGTTATCACGAGCGGTAAAAACCGTCTATGATACGCAATATCACGAGCGGTTTTAATAAAAAGCGCGTGAAGTGTAGTATCACAGACGGTTTCGCCTAAAAACCGTCTGTGATCCAAGAATATCATAGACGGTTTGTTAGGATAACCGTCTGTGTTATTTGCCGATCACAGATGGTTTGTTTTGATAACCGTCTGTGATATTCGCATATCAAATATGGTTTTTACTCGAAACCGTCTGTGATACTTGCCTTCACAGACGGTTTTAACAAAAAACTGTCTGTGATAGCTCATACCCCTGACCATACTTTTGCTGTTTTTCTGGCTAGCCTCAGGAATTGCTAGCCATGCCCTCTGAAAACAAGCATGCACAAAAATAGATTCAAGCATGCACAAAAACAGATTCATCAGAGATAATCAATTGTTGACAACTCAAAGTGATCATTACTCAAAATAAATTACAAAAAATTGCATTTGTTCAAGTATTGTCGCTACAGTTACAACTGGATTACAATTGTTTATGTTGAGAGGTGTCGGCGGGGTGATGCTCTGGGTTGGCGACGGAATGAAACTCTCCGTTGTCGTTAATGATTTCGAGTAGATAAAGGTGTGGAGCTTCCTCGAATGTCCTTGATCTCTTCCGCAGCGAGTCCATCACATTGTAAATCCAAGGCACATAAGCTAGCAAGAGTAAAGTGGTAAGCTATATATATTTAAATTTATAATTAGGAAATAATTATTTGAGATTGACAAACCTCGGGATCCTTCTTCCTAGCTCTAAGGATTAGTGCATATGATAGCGAGGCGTAGATTGCACATAACTCATCATCTTTTTCTTTGGCGGCCTTTGCAAAAATAGAATTACATATATAGGTATAGTCGGTTCGAGGCGCGTTATTATGAAGTATGATATAGGATTATCGTGTTGTAGCGCGTACCGGAAAATCCATCCTGTGTGTTAGTTGGGCGCTCTTTCCATTGTATATTCCTTTGTTGGCAACATAATTGATGAACGACCTACATGATTCGAAAAAGTTATCTCGGCCATTTCAAACGAATGAAGACTACAATAGAGTTATGTAAGGAGAAAATGAGCATACCTCTCGAGTATTCCTCTTAGAACGCTGAAGTCGTGCTTGTTGCGGTTTAGGAAATCAAGGTATATCACATGGTTCCTCTTGGGTATAATAACTAAAAGGATCCAGTGGTACCTACTCATGTATGTCGCTATAGTCATTAAACCTAAGTTAGTCTTTGCGTATAAAGTACAAATGAAATTTGAATAGCAAGTAGTGACACTTACCCACTGGTTGTAGGGCACCACTATGTACTTCATGTTAAATCGGCGAAGCAATGACCTCGTTATGTATTTCTCAACGAAGGGCGAGTCTTCTTGGATGGTTTGCAGCGATACCACATGTGGGTCGAGAAACCCACCGGTTCTTTCCATTCTCAAACATTTTTCAACATGTATCTATACATAAGCAATAAGTTGTGATATTTATCGGTATTACATGAATGTAGAACTTGATTATGCGCACTTACGATGTCCAACATCGTAGAAGTGAGGCGTCGAGGCCAACGAGGTTGAATAGTTCATATAAGTCGTTGAAGCCCACGACAAAGTACCTCGTCCGTTGAAGAAAAGCTTCTTCTCGTGTCGGCGGTGATTCGATGTCGCACCCTTCTTTTGGGTCTTCTCCAAGTACCGGGCATGCAAAGCGACAAGCATATCGGCGTGCATTATCTGCGTCGAACTGCGGTTTTCGATGATGTAGTTCCGGTATCGCGGACTTCCGAACTTGGGAGGCGCCTATGCGTTCCTCGATTTCGATTTGGCCTTAGCGATTGGTAGCGTCTTCTTGTGAGACGACTCGGGAATCGATCTGGCGGCACGCTTTTCTTTGTTCCTTGGCGTCTTCTCCACGAGAATCGAAGAGGTGGCCTTCGAGGTGAAACATGAGGTGGAGTCATCGAGGTCCCGTTGGAGAGGAATGGTGGTGTCGGATCGCGGCCTTCTTTGGGTCGGGTGATGTCCTTCTTGGGCCTTTGGATAAAAGAGTGGGCGGTATCCCTAGTGTTATGATCTCTTCGTTGGGCGAATCTTGGCGGGGCGGCTCGGAAATTGACATGTACCATATCCAGGTGGACCTGGCGTAACCTGCGCCACGGTGGCACCGTCTTTGCATGCCCTTCCTCGTATGGATACACCATCCCTGCTGACTCAATACAAAGGACCCATCCATCCTCACTTGGAGCTTGCGAGCGTCGGCTCCTACAAAGCGATATGCAATTAGCTAAGGCGTCCTATAGGTCTATCTTTGGTGCATTCCATAGATGTCGTTACCTTGATGTCGTCTATCGGTGTCGGACGTCGTCATGTTCGAATTATCTTGTGGATGCGACGCTACTCCGATGTCGAGGAGGACGCCTCCCGAATTAATCAGGCGACTTGCGGCCGTCACCGCTCGGAGTATCTCCATTTGACCCTGCAATGCTGCTATCTTTTCTTCAAATTTGTTAGTAATCATCTGTACCAACCGGTCGTCGTGCTCGGCCTTGGATCTCTTCCTACTCCTATACGTGTCGTCCGCGAATCCATGACTCCAAGGTACGTTAACCCCAAGGCCTCGCGTGCGACCCGGGTGCTCCTTGTTTCCCAAGGCCGTAGATAGTATATCCTTCTCCTGCTGCATGGAAGGAGCTTTGGGAAGCTTGGGTAGTCAAGTCACTTGCGCAAGAGGTCATCATGTTATTATAGACACTATAAAGTTATTGACTTATTAACTAGGTAGTTCGACATATTTACCACACGTTGGGACACTTCTGGTCCGCGAGTTTGTGAAAGAGATCTTGCCCGAAGGCGAGACTTTGCCCTCGCTTTTAACTAGCTTAGGGAGCAGCGGTGCGTGATATCGAGAAATGGCCGGTTGAGTTCTCCTCCTCCTTGCCCATGCCTTGTATTTACTGCGAACCCGCGGTGCGAGTGCATGCGGTGAGTGTTTCATGTCTGGAGAGCTTTGTGCGCCGCACTTTGCTCCTTAAATTGAGCCATCGTTTTCATAGCCACAAAGGTGTTCCATGCTTCCGCGTTAAGAATCTATCTTTGCTTGAAGGCGTCGACCCGTGTTCACGTGCCGTGACAAGAATGCTCTTGAAGGTCCGCCACGATTTATCCATCGTGAGCATCGCCGTCCGTCGCACGCTGCGTGCCACGTCGCTACGGAATAGTGAACTTCTCTGAAAGTTACATCCCACGCGCACCTTCGCTTCTTTCGTCGAGTCCTTCCACCTTGGTGTGGTGATGGGGACCCGTTCCTTCCATGTCATTATAAATCGGCGATGATGTGACCTCGTCGGCGCCTCTTCCATCTGCTTGGCGTCGTGTAACGGGCGGCGAAGACGTCCTCTACCATCTCGCTTAGTGTCATTATAAATCGACGATGTGTGACCTCGTCGGCGCCTCTTCCATCTGCTGGCGTCGATAGCAGGCGTCGAAGACAGTGCCTCTGCCATCTAAACACTTGCTATCTATATAAGTTACATATGCAATAAAATGGATTTTAGGTGTCCCAAATTAACATATACATTTAAACTTAATAATATGCTCAACATGTGCAATATTAGCAAATAATCATAATTAATTCCAGCATAAATATGAAACAATTAAGCATTACTTCATCGAGCCCGACACACTAGCCTTTAATGAAGACATAGAAACAAAATAGAATCAAGTAAAACGATCGATGAAGGAAATGCTAAGCAAAGGTTTAATCCTCTAGGGCTCACCGCCTCCTGCTCCTATTCTAACACTCCTTAATCCACCGACTTCTCTTGTGATCTTTGTATAGATAGAAACTAGTGATACAAATCTTTTGCCCGAGCCTACTTCATCGAGCCCGACACACTGGAGTATACCATTTGCTTCATGCTGTGGAGGATTGGCATGAAGCAAAGGTACACTCAAGTGTGTCAAAATCGACGAAGAAAATGCTAAGCAAAGGTTTAATACTTCATGTACAGAAGACTAGCCTTTAATGAAGACATAGAAACAAAATAGAATCAAGTAAAACTTTCTTTTTTGATTGTTGTAAAAAATGCAGTTTTAGCAAAATTTCAGAATTAATCCCAACAAAATTAATTAGCATTAAAGCATAATTCCTAAAGAATTTAACACTCCTTAATCCACTAGCTTCTCTTGTGATCTTTGTATAGGTAGAAACTAGTGATACAAATCTTTTGCCCAAGCCTATCTTTGCCCGAGCCTACTTCATCGAGCACGACACACTGGAGTGTACCATTTGCTTCGTGCCGTGGAGGATTGGCATGAAGCAAAGGTACACTCAAGTGTGTCAGGATCGACGAAGAAAATGCTAAGCAAAGGTTTAATGCTTCATGTACAGAAGACTAGCCTTTAATGAAGACATAGAAACAAAATAGAATCAAGTAAAACGATCGACGAAGGAAATGCTAAGCAAAGGTTTAATCCTCTAGGGCTCGCCGCCTCCCTGCTCCTATTCTAACACTCCTTAATCCACCAGCTTCTCTTGTGATCTTTGTATAGATAGAAACTAGTGATACAAATCTTTTGCCCGAGCCTACTTCATCGAGCCCGACACACTGGAGTGTACCATTTGTTTCATGCCGTGGAGGATTGGCATGAAGCAAAGGTACACTCAAGTGTGTCAGGATCGACGAAGAAAATGCTAAGCAAAGGTTTAATGCTTCATGTACAGAAGAATAGCCTTTAATGAAGACATAGAAACAACATAGAATCAAGTAAAACTTTCTTTTTGGATTGTTGTAAAAAATACAGTTTTAGCAAAATTTCAGAATTAATCCCAACAAAATTAATTAGCATTAAAGCATAATTCCTAAAGAATTTAACACTCCTTAATCCACCAGCTTCTCTAAGGAAATGCAAAGGAATCACAGACAGTTCTTAATAAGAACCGTCTGGATTAAACTCTCAACCAATAAAAGGTCTAGAGATTAACAGTGCACAAACACTATTCCAACATATTGATTGATGATATTATGTGCTCTCAGAAGGAGAGTAGCTAAAGAACAAGTCTTTGCCATCTCAATCCTATTGTCTATACTATTCATTAAATGAATATGATAATATAAATTCAAACTATGAGCTCTAAACAATACTTTGCTTAAGCTGTCAAATGATCTCAAGCATTAGCAACAGATTAAACTTCGATCAAGCAGAGGTTGACTATAGAGATCGAGATGGCAAATGAAAAGTTGAATGAGCTCATAGACTACTAGAAGAATCACAAACTAGTCAATAGAACTGATCAATTTGCAATAGAACTATGAGCTCAACCGAAAGTAACCAATTAACGATTACATCATTTTGACATAGCAAGTAATATAATAGAGCTCAAGTATGAACTAACTATCACATTCAATCTCGATTATAAGGCGAGTTCATCACGAGCATGTCAACAAATCCCACCGATCAATTTGCCACAAAGGAGCAATACTCACAGAGAGGATGCCGCACAAGAACTCACGATTGCAAGGAGGAGGCGGTCGAGGGGGGAGGAGGCCAGCGGGAGGAGGGAGGTGCAGGGGAGGAGGCCGACACGGGAGGAGGATGGCGCGGGAGTAGGCCGATCTCAGAGGAGGAGGCCGACACGGGAGGAGGACAGGCAGGGGAGAAGGCCGGTCTGAGAGGAGGAGGCCGACACGGGAGGAGGACGGGCGGCATCGAGGTTGGAGGCGGCGACGTCGGGACTTCTGACCAGGAAGTGAGCAGGCGTCGAGGTCGAGGCGCGAGGTCAGGCGGCAAAGACCGAGGTCGGCGCCAAGGTTGAAGCGGTGGCGCCGAGGTCGTGGTCGGCGGTGAGCAGGCGAGCCCTAAACCCTAGAGGAGGCGAATAAGCGCGAGAGCCTAAGGGCGCGGAGAGGAAGTGACAAGTGAGAGCAAAACCCTAGCGATTCCGCCTTATAAAAAGTATATCACGAGCGGTTCTATTAAAGAACCGTGCGTGATAGAATATCACAGACGGTTCCCTAATAGAACCGTGCAGGATATTCCATATCACGAATAGTTGTATTATAAAACCGTGCATGATAGCCTAACAAAACGATGACAACGTGTGATATCTGACAAAACACGATGACAATGTGTGATATCTGACAAAACCTAGTGAACACGGTGACAAGTATGATGACAATCATGACAAGTCCATATGAATTGAACACGGTGACAAGGATGATGACAAGTTCATAACACATTTGACTTCAAAATTTCATATCTAATTCAACTCAACTCCAAATCAAGTGAAACCAATTTTGATACTCCACATTACAATGAGCGTCCACATTGACATCAATATCAAATATGACAAGTCCATAACACATCAACACATGACAATTTCACGTTGACATCAAAATATATGACAGATTACAAGTCCATAACACATGATGTTATGGAATAAATTAATTACATTGGAGTAAATTCTTAATTAAAATATAGGCCTTCACGATGATCAGCGCAAGCATATAGCTAGCTTCCTCACTTTGGGTTCTTCCTCGAGCCTAATGCCGTTTCGAAAGGAGGCAACTTGTCAAATTGATTGTATTCTTCCTCGTCCACTACATTCTCAACTCCGACAATCCTCCTTTTTCCATGAAGAACTACGTGGCGCTTCTTATTTGCCGGTCGGTTACATAGAAGACTTGAATAACTTGGTTAGCTTGATGACGAATGGTTCATCTTTGTATTCGACACGTTCGAGGTCCACGGTAGTGATCTTTGTACTTATCGACCTTCACATGGAAGATGGACCCATGGCACCGAAATAGGGGATCTTGAAAAGCACGTGGTCGAGCTCCCATATCTCCTCTATTTGCCCATAGTAGGAGCTCCTCATTATCGGTCTTGAATGCATCTATGCGAACCTTCTTTGATACGGGTATGCTCTTCCTATCTGAAATGCCGTATAAAATATGTACCCATTTATGTTGTATCCTTGCCATGCGATAATTGTAAATTGTGGCCCTCGTGCCAACCATAGCAACGTATCATCACTTGATGACCTTCGATGATTCGCACCTTTAACCATTCGTTGAGCCGAGCGGTTGTGCTCTCTCGTGATCCAAACCTCTAACCGGATTACATTGGCGCACCATGTCTTTGTGCTCGTCGATGTCTGAGGACACTTGGGTCATGTGTTGCTAGACCATGAAATGGGCTTGAGCGTGCGTATCGGATCGGGAGTGATTGATTTCCTTCCGATGGTCCGATACCATTGATCTCCCCTCATGGCGAGATAGAGGCACACCTATCGGTTCCACGAGCCATGTAGTCGATCACGAGAACTCAATGACCTCTTCGGTTGCATAACCTTCGATGATCTTGCCCTCGGTCGAGATCGATTCCGTCGTAGGACTTGAGAATTCCCATGTACCTCTCGAATGGGTACATATGACGCCTTAAGAACACAGGTCGCATATCTTTATCTCTTTCACAAGGTGAACAATGAGATGGACCATGATATTGAAAAATGGCGGAGGAAATACATCTCAAGATGACATAGAGTCGTCACCACCGTCGTCACCACCTCGGCCTGCAGAGCATCTAGTCCTTGGGGATCAATGATCTTCTGAGCAATTGAGTTGAAAAAATAACACAACCTCAAGATTGCCACTCGGAACTTGTTCGGCAAGATACTTCTAATTGCAACAGGAAGCATTTGTGTCATCGACACATGACAATCATGAGACTTCATACCAATTAATTTCAAATCTTGCATAGAAACAAGGTTCTTAATGTTAGCGGAGTAACGGATGGGACTTTCACACCATGCAAGCTCAGCACGATTCATTTCTCTCGGCCTTGGGCCAGTGTAGCAAGTCGGGGAAGGTACGTTTGTCTGTGTCGGTCTCTTCCGGTGCTAACTCTGTCCTTATGTTCATATCAACCAAGTCACGCCGTGCGTTAACACCATCCTTTGTTTTGCCACTAATCTTCAGCAAGAGACCAATCAAGCTATCACATACATTTTTCTCTCGTGCATGATGTCGATGCGTTGGCGAACTTCTAAGTGCTCCCAATAAGGCAAGTCCCAAAAATTGATCGCTTCTTCGGATGTTCTTCTCACGGGTTCTTAATTTCGTCCCTTCCCAAGCACAACATCAATATCCTTAACCATATCATAAACCTCTTTCCTCTGAAAGCCCTTAGAGTGAATCGTTCTCCTTATTTCCGTCGAATTGTTTTTCATCTTGCGGTATGGGTGACTCTGAGGAAGAAACCTACGGTGGCGATATACACAATTTTCTTGCGAGTTGTTCGACCATACACTCTCCGTAGCATCTAAGCGGTCTTGACGAGCTTTGGCTCCTTTTGTCTTGGCTTACGACAGTTACCAAGGGCAGGAAAATCATTGATGGTGCGAGAACAACATGGCGCGTAAAGTGAAGTTCTCTCGTTTATCGCATCCCATACTGCACCCTTCGTTCCACAGTGTCACAAGATCTTCCAGCAATGGTGCTAGGTACACATCAATATCATTCCCAGGTTGCTTCGGCCCTTGGATAAGTAGTGACATCAAAAAGTACTTCCGCTTCATACACAGCCAAGGAGGAAGATTGTACATACATAGATTCACGGGCCAGGTGCTATGTCGGCTGCTCATGTTACCGAAAGGATTTATTCCATCTGTACTCAACCCTAACCTTATGTTCCTCGGTTCCGCACCGAACTCTTCGAAGCTCCGATCGAAGTTTCTCCACTGGGTAGAATCAGCAGGGTGTCTTAGCTTTCCATCTCTCTTACGCTTCTCTGAGTGCCAACGCAGCAATCTTACCTCCTTTGGGTTCGCAAATAAGCGCTTCAAGCGTGGGATCATGGCGGATACCACAACATCTTAGCAGGAGGTCCTTGCTTCACCTTAGCGATTCTCGACGCTTGTATCGGGATGCTTTGCACAGGACATACATGCATGTCTGCATACTCTTTACTGATAGAGGATACAATCGTTCGGACATGCATGTATTCTTTCTACTTCCATTCCCAATGGACAAATAACCTTCTTTGCTTGATAGGTGGTCTTTGGGCAACACGTTTCCCTCGGAAGGATGTCCGCTAGGAGACCTAACAACGCCGTGAAACTCTTATCGGACCAACCATTGCTTGCCTTCAATTTCAGCAGTTCAAGCACGGTTGACAACCTTGTATATTCCGACTTGCAACCAGGGAACAAAGGTCTCATTGAGTCCTCCCTTAAGCCCTCGAATTTACCAAACTCTCTCTCACTGTAGTTCTCTTCTGCATCGCGTAGCATCTGATCCAGATTATCATCGTGCCACCTATCCTCATCAAAAGCACAGTCCACATCCGGGAAATCGTTGACTTCCTCGGCGATGTCGTCATTATTAACTTCTGGTATAATCTGCTCTTCACCGTGACTAGTCCAACATGTATACCCTTTTTTGAAACCCCTTCGAATCAAGTGCGCTTTGATCTGCGCGCGTTGTTAAATATTTTCAGATTACATAATCGATGCATAGGCGATTACATAAAATTTATCTCCTTCTTTAACATATCACCTTTCGGTGGCTCTTCTAAAAGCAACCACGCCATTAATGTACTCTTGACTCACACGGTTCACACCGTACATCGATTCGATCCATCTAACACTCGCATGTAACAAATTAGTGTCAAATTGATTAGTGATTAATTTATAGCAAACATAAAGGGTTATAGATCATTACCCTCGGAGCTCACGAAGAAAATCGATTCCTCTCCTTTCCTTCTCCTCTCTAAGGTGGCGCAATGGGGAGGAGGCGGCGGTGTTGGGCGCTAGGGCGGGGTCAACCTTCTCCTCTCTAGTGGCGCAATGATAATTATTTATTATCTGCATGATTGTTGATTAGATCTGAGACAAAAGGCAAGAGGAAGATCCTAATAACTAGCAAGTTGGTCCGCGATTGCACGGGTATCCGTTTTGATATAATTGAAATAATAAACCACTTTGTGATGACGTTTCTTCATGGATAAATGGAGGAAATATAAAATAGATCATTGCACATGTGACTTATCTTGGTGTGTCATAAATTCTTCTTTTAATCTGTTCTAGAAAACTACTCATGAAATTAGTTACGAGTAAGACTTTCACCTCTTTATGCGTACTTACTCATTTTGTCTCATCGTTACTGCGGAATTACACAGATTAAAGGCTACATGTTTTGCTTTTCATTTTCTGGAATTTATATCATAATTTTGGTTCAATAACATCCAATGGCTACTATAGTTTAGGTTTAATTAGGGTCCATCAAATTGAGAGCTAAATGTTTTGCCTTTTTCTAAATTTATAGCTTTTGTGAGAAGTATTAATTGAAACTTAAACCCTATGCTTTCGATTAAGGAATACAACAAAGAAAACAAAACATTAGGGTCTGAGGAGGCGACCATGGCTTGCTTCTTTGAGGGTTTGAATGATGTTGTGCAAAAGAAGGCGGAGTCATCGGACTACAATAATCTACAAGACCTTGTGCATCATGCGATCTTGATCGAACAACGTCTCTTGCAATGCCAAGTGCGAGGCAATCGCACTACCTAGCAGTATGTGGAGGCGTCCACAACAACAAGGAGATGATTTTGGCGCAAGCTCCAAGGTGGCATCATCACACCGGACAGCCGGGGCTATGTCCACGGAGGCGTCAAAGGCTGCGAGTAATGGAGGTAAAGAAGCCTCTAAAGCTGATTCTAGTGCATTTTTTCTGCTCATACTAGTAAGATTGAGTGCTTCAAGTGCAAAGGAAGAGGACACATGATGCGTGACTGTCCAAATCAGCAAAAGTTGTTGCTCACTGGGGAAAGTTATGTCACGGAGAGCTCTAGTAGCGAGTCTGAACAAGACAAATCGAGCGATGGGAGACCGTTGTTTGTTCTTATGAAACAGGGATATCCATTGATGATTTGCCCTATCCAAGTGGTTTGAACATGTTAGTTGAAAGGTGCAAAGTGCTGAAATGGAAGCTAAAGGGCAGCGGTGGAGTGTTTTCCAAGCAGTGCAAAATCAAGGAGAAAGCGTGCAAACGATCATTAACGGTGGGAGTTTTACCAATGTGATTAGCAAAGATTTGGTGTGCGCTTTGGGGCTGTCCACATGGAGGCATCCGCAACCGCACTACGTGGAGTGGTTGTATAACTCCGAGAGGTTGAAAATAATTCATAAGGTGCGTGTTTAGTTAAATGCGTTGGTGATTATGTTGACAAGGTGGATTGTGATGTCGTACTAATGGATGCATGTGGGTTGCTATTGGGTAGGCCGTGTATCTGATCATAATGCTACTCATAATGGACGGTCTAACACATATTCTTTTATGTATCATGGGAAGCGACATGTGCTTAAACCAATGATGAAGAGTGCAATCAAAGTGGCGAAAATTTCAGCAAAGAAGAAGAAGGCTTTGAGGATTACCCCAAAGCCAAGGATGGCTTTGCTTCAAGGGAGGAGATGATCTGACGCCAAGTACTACTACAACTTCAGTTTGTGATTCTAAATTGAATTCTCAATTTGAAGTGTCAATGCATGCCTTGGACAAGATGAAGGTGGGCGTGACCGTGAAACGTGTGAGGTGTGCACACGTAGGAACTGTGTGTGGCGTGCATCTGGGCTAGTGGGCGAGGCGCACAATAATCATGTCCTGGAATGCGTGCAACAAGAGGAAAGCCAGAGAGGAAGCACGCATGCAGAACAAGGAAGGCACTTGGAGATAAAGGAAACACAACAGAAAATATCTTGGATACTGATTGGCATGATTCTGATCCAGATATCTAGTTAGTTCTCTTTCTGAATTACTAGTTAATTTCTTTGTTTAGTTAGAATCCTGTTCGCGTGTGTTGAGTTGGCTTCGGCCTAGTCTGAGTCCAGTACGTACCTGTACGCGTGTGTTGGTTTGGGTCTTTTGGTCTGGTTGGTTGTGTGGGAGATAAAAACCCATGGCCGCACCCTTGTGAGATCGGAATATTATTCATGAGTTGGAGGATAGAGTAAAATACCCAGAAAATTGCCATGTTTGGCAGCCATATGGTGTTCACGTTCTTATGAATTCATCTGGGCGTGTGGAATCTGATTGTGGAGTTGGATTTTATTCGCTGGATCCTTGATCCATCTCTCGTTTGCGCATTGAGGTGTGTGCAGGTGGGAAGAAATATATCTAGGTTTCTTATTTGCTGCGCACAAGTTGGGGCTGCCGTCATCAATTTTTGTTGGAACCCAGGCGGCTCAATCTTATAATTCAATTGATCTGATTGGTTTGTAAGCCTTTGATCTCTTTATTGTTCTTGCGCATCTATTGTTGATCAAGTTCGGTTGGGAAATCGAATTATCCATCTATAGAAATCCTTTTGGAGCTTGGTTCCTGTTGGGCGTTGAGAAGTATTGGAGGCACAGGAATCAAGTTGGCTGCTGCTGTTGGAGGTGCATAGTGCTTGGGTCACAGTCTTCTATTCGTGTTTGAGCGGAGCAGCTGAAAATTGGCATCAAGCATCACGTTCTACTACTGCTTGCCGGCTGAAAGCCACGTTGGTGATTCAATATCAATTTCTAAGTTGTTTATTGCATCTAAACCATGTACATCATTAGTTGGTGCTGTTGTCTTGTGGTTTAAATAATTTGATCCATGTGTTTTGGTGTTTCTCACGTGAGAGATATTACTTGCTGCTGGTTTTAGTGTCGTGAAAGATCGGGCATCATTCACGTTCTAACTAAATTACTAGTTGGGTCGTGTCGGTCTATAATTAGAAACAAGCGATTAGCGATTCGACCACTCTGATCGGACCGAATTGATCTTTTAAAGTGGTTGAATTGAACCTGATTTCCCCAAAAAGAAGAGCGAAGATATGTAATCCGGTAGGCACTTTGTTCCGTATCATTTGTAACTTCACTTGTCTTGACGTGTAACTTCCGATCAACAGAAGAATGCAGAAGTACTTCACGTGATCAATCAATCGGAAGTTACACATCATAGACAGTGAAGTGCTCACCTGATCGTAGGGATATGATCATCTACCAATTTCTTGAAGACTTCAAATCCATAGACCAAATTGACTTTCCGACCACCTAAATTGAAGTAGTCGATCGATCATCCATGGATTTTGTTCTTTCCATGCACGGTGGTTGAAAAGACAATTTGTTTTGTGAATGTTGTCTTACTAGAAGGGTATGGAGATAAGAAATTTAAGAAGAAATGGAAGTAAGAAAAGATGGGAAGTTTGTGAGTGATTTCTTCTTAGTTCTACCCTTCGATGGTTATTTATAGGCTTAACTACAACATGTGGCAAGATTAAATTAACGAATAAAGGCGGAAGTTCGATGATAGGATTTATTAGAATCTGCTCCTAATAAATCATTGGTAACCAAAGCATCATCGTCTTTTTGGGAATTGTTTTTCATAAATACAGTTGGCACTCATTTTCCTATGTTTACAACTGAAGTTGGAGGGCTCATCACGAGCGGTTTTTAATAAGAATGCGTGATTCTGAAACGTCCTGAGCGATTTCTAAATATAACCATCTCGATAATTCAATCTTTGGCTCCCACGCGATGTGTCTCTTCGTCTCGTAGCGTCGGCGTTACAATGCATCTCTTCGATGTTTTATAAGAATGATCATAAATGCGCTATGGTGAGCACGGATGGTATTGAATCGTACACCATAGTGAGCACACGAAACATGACGGCGAGGACCAAGGCAAGGAGGTCGGCGATCACCGTCACTTTTCCTCATGATGTCGTCGACCACATCGTCAGCCTCGTGACCGAGAGCTCTCCTCAGCCCACGACCCTCGACCCACGTCGTATTTTGTTCTTTTGTTTTTGGTAGGTCCGAAGAATCGATATTCATTCGAGCTTTTGTTGAGTCGGTTTCTCAAGATGACCGTAGTGTATCATATCCAAGTTAATTGTCGAAAAGCTTGGTATTCGTTTTGGTTTCAGGTTTCGATAGAGAACCTAATTGTAATTCCTCTGAAAATCTATAAAAGGAGAAAACCGAAAAGTCGTATAAGTTGATACGGTGCAAAATAATCTCGTGTTGATTTCGTTTTGTGTCCAATATCTAGTTCTGAACTGAATTTGACCAGCAACAACAACCTTAATTTGGCCTTTTAATTTTCTCTTATGGAGTAATTCTTGTATTAAGATTCCGTCGTCTTAAATTTTAGTGACAAGGCCATGTACAAAGCGTCCAAGGAGCGCACCGTGGGGAGGCACATGGCGCTAGAGTGGGAGTAGGCGATGAAGTGGTAGGACAACGAGCGCTACCTCGCCATCGTCAACCACCTGGCTGGCGCCCGGCAACCCAAAGGCTCGCTTCATCGTTGGCCTCGCTTGTTTCGCACCCCAAGACATGCGGCGTGGCCTCGTGTTCCTTGAACAGCGGTGTCATCGCCGCCACAAGGCCACGGCTATGTGCTCGGCCTCCTCCTTTACATGGCGGCAAGGCGCGACATTGGGAAGCATTACATTAGCTAGGTTGAGGAGAGCCGAGACAGCGTCGGGTGTGAGGCGACCAAGAGGACCAAGCTGGGAGTGCAGGCGGTGCTAGAGGCTCGCTATGGACATGGTCGGAGGCGTGGAAGAAGATTGTCGATTTCTTGGGCTAGGTGTGGGCGTTGTTGGAGGATTGCCACCTGTAACACCCCGATTTTCAGAATCGGGATGTTAATATTTGATTTGGAGATCTATTAAATTTTTCACTATGTTTTAAAATTTTTCCAGTGTTTAATCAAAATGTTGCATTTTATTAAAACAAATTGTTTGAAAGACTATGTTTAAAATATATATATTATTAAAAACTAAAAATAATTGTATTGATATCTTATTTTCACATGCATTTCAAAAATCATACCATGATGCATGCATTAGTATCGTCGTTTTATTTTCCGACTCGACCGACCGCAAGCTAAACGCCTGCGTGTTCCATCTTTTCCGGTCATCTCCCTTTTTCCTTCCCTGCTAACTCCTTTCGCTTCTTTCCTTCAAATCTCATCCAAAAACTCAAAACCAAGCCATGCATGTCATACCATCGCGATCGTTATCGCACAACCAACCAATTCCGCAATTCGATTTACATGCATGGTAGTTTGAGCGAATTCACAAAAGGAGAAAAAGAAATAGCAGATAAAACACCTGCGTGTTTATTCTTTTCCCTAACTTCTCTCTTCGCAATCACCACCTAAAATCAAGAATCCGATGGCGCATGTTGTACCGTTCGATCGTTGTTTGAGGGCTTTCCATTTTAGCGTTTAGTTTGCGCATGCAAGATCGCTGGAGCGAGCCGAAGAAAAGAGGAAGAGCTGTACTGCTATTCATCTCATCATGCAAACTGGAACTTCAAAGATTTTTAGGGAGCATCAAACTTTGGATAAATTCCTGAAAATTTTACCTAAGCATCATCATTATGTCAGGAACCTTCCATAAAAATTTCATGATTTTTAGAGCTAGGCAACTATGTCTAAAAATTCTTTCCCCAAAACTGAACACTATTCATTCGAAAATTTTACTACCAACCGAACCACATGGCCATTTCTTTAGTTCTGAACCGAGAGCTTCCCCTTCTCACTGCCATTTCTTTGTCTCTATCTCCCACTGCCAATTGACCAGCCTATTTTATCAACCAAACAGCCCTCTTTCTCTCTCTCTGTTATTTTCTCCTAGCAGGGCACACCTATGCTGCCACCTTTCTTTGTTCTTTGATTCATCCCCACTACACTGCCACCTTTCCTTATTTTCTTTATTCACCTCCACTACTAGCTCTTTTACTGTCCATTCTTTATGTCTAGCCAAGAGGACAGTGCCCCACTGCCATTCATTTCTTTAAACCTCCCAGCCGAATCATCTCTTTCCCCACTGCCATCACGTGCAGAACCAAACACTTCATCCTCCTGCACACCTTTCTTCCTCCCTCAGCAAACAGCCATTCTTCTCTCCAACACAAGCTCATTTCTTCTCTTCTCTCCTCACACTTCCTATCAAAAACACAAAACCGATCCTTGCATGTCACACCATTGTATTCCTCATCCCACAAGCTTTCCACTGATATAATCGGATTTCACATGCATTGGCATTTAAGCAATCTTGAGGAGAGGAGAAGAGAGGAGTGGTAGGAGCTGTTCATGGCAGCATGCTGCACATGCATACATGCAGTGCATGGCGTGAAGCGGCTTGGGCAGCATGCAGCTGGGCGCAGAGGCGGCTTGTGGCCTGGCGTGGGAGCGCCAAGAGCAGCGGCAACCGGGCTCGAGACGGCTTGGCGGCGTGGCCGCTGGCGCATGGCACCCAGCAGCGACGCGGTGTCGGCCCGGCGGTGGTCGAAGCCCAGGGCGCTAGCTTAGCCTTCTCTCCATTGTGGTTATGCATGCACGGTGTGTGCACGGTATACAGGTAAAGAAATACGGCAGAAGGCCATGATGGGTTGATAAGATAATGAAACATGTAGTTGGTAGTTACGTGAGAGCAATAGATTAATGCCAAGCTGATAGTGAAATGCTTTGCTCTAGGGACTAAGACTCTAGTTGCCGACAGGAGGAAGGAGAAGAGGAGCACGGTGGCGCTGTGGCTCGCTGCGGTATGACAGTCCGGTGGCGGCCAGTAGTGCGAAGACGGCGGCGTAGAGGAGCGGCGAGCGCGCGACGCTTGCATGCGACGGCCGTGCATGCAGTAGCGTGGCGGCCCGAGCAGGCGGCGGCACCAATGCGGAGCGAGACAAGGGCGTGGAGCCGAAGGCATCACCGGTGACGATCGCACACCTAGTGCCGTGGTAAAATCCTTAGCGTTAAATTATGTTACCACGTTCTGAAATTAGTTGTGCATATTGCATATAAGTCATGAGCATGACATCTGTTTATGCATGTTTTAATTATAAAAATAATGTGGTAGCTTAAGACTGGTATAATTCTTCAGTTAGGTTGTATTTGTGCATAGGCGTGATTATGTATCGATCGTCGGTAAATCACGAATAATTAGATTTTGTGGCAAAATGTGTGTGTTGTTGGTCGGTGGATGCTAGATTAAATATATGAGTTGATTACTTGATCGGATGATATTATTTTGAAGTTGCATGGATGTTAGTGGTAATCTTTGGATAATACATTAATTGTAGATTTTTCCTCATGTTGGATTAGTAATTTTAGGAGATATGGTGCATAAGGATTTTTCGATTTATTGCTTGATGAATAGCTTATGTGATGATATTTAATGAGAAATGGATGTTGAATCGGTGATTTATTTAATCATGAGTAAATTGATGGAGTGCCTTAAGTAATAGTCATGTGAGTCATTTGTGCTTGAATATGGAGAAGGTAGCAATTGATCATTTGGTTGCAAATAAGTAATTGGATTTGCCATGTACTTACTAGGTAAGTCCCATGTGCGAGTCGGTAGAATTGTAGTATCTATTGGATTAGTAGATAAATGATTATTAGTCGAGCATAGAGGCACATATGTGATTGGATTAGTAGTTGTCATACCGACTAGTCCGGTGAAATGGATGTAATTTGATTTATTAGTAAGCTATTAAATGTTGGATGTGCTATTAAATTGTAAAGCTCATTAGGTATCGGTAAGTCAAATAAATCTCGATTGGTGGAAATTTTGGTGTATCTGAATGTGAATTTCAAAGAAATACTAGTAGAGCTAGATAGTTAGTATTAGCTTAAATGATATATCGAGAAAATGATTGATGGATTTAGTCATGGTAATATGCTTATCACTTGGTGGATTTCATATAACTACTAGATGGATTGTGTAGATGGAAGTCTATGAGTCCGGGAATTATTTGTTGGATTGACTACCTTGATTATGCCTTAGTGAAGGTTAGTATGGGATTTAGATCAAGATATGAGAATTTGATCAGCGAGTGTTATGCATGTGATGGGATTCAACACCGAAGAATTGGTTATGTAAATGATATTGAGAATGTTAGATTTGTCCGTAGATGTTTTACTTTAGGAATTAAATGGAAAATGAAAGGAAATACTGAGGCCTCATTTGTGGTGACAGATGCTAGGATAGCCTGTATGCAAAAAGTATTAAATGATTTGGAGAAATCCAGAATACAATTATTTATGCACTGCATATTCATTTAATTTCAAAAATTCATAACTAGTGCAAGCCAACTCCAAATCAAGTGAAACCAAGTTTGATAATTTTATTTTTAAATGTATTTTAATTTGAAATAGCTTTGAAATATGTCTCTGCCACAGAGAATATAGTTTTGGAAAGTGATCCAAAGTTGTTTTACTTTTGAATTAGAAAATGCTTTTAACTTTAAAAATTCATAACTAATTCATAAAAACTCCAAATGAGGTGAACCAAGTTATTTTGGTCTTATATTAATATTCCCTATCCATCCATATAATCCTCATCCTCACCACTGCTCTGCAAATTTTGGCCAAATAATTATTTTCGGGTGAACAGTAACAGATTACAATTAAATTGGGATTTTTCTGAAAACTGATATTCAAACTGCTATAACTCTCACATACTAAATCCAAATAGAATAATTCTTTCACCTAAATTCATCTAAAATCATCATCTAGCTACTGTATAAAATTCATACATTTTTGAGCACTTTGATTTTTGGCTTTTCTCGATGTTTATTCGATATCGTCTTTCTATAGATTCGAGTTGCGAAAGTAAGTGAGTATGTAACCGAGTGAGCAAGTGAACTCCCTGAAAGGCAAGCATCATTTGAACTTTCTTTTGCATCATATTTGATCCCAGGTTTATTAAGTTAGTGCAATGGTAATTGCTTGCATGCTATTTTTGATAATGTCGCTATTTTTGTGATGAATAGTTAGATACATCCTATTACTTTGTCATTGTGGTTATCCATGAATTACTCCAGTACTGAAATGCTTAAGATAAGATTGTGTGAAGTATATATTGTTCGGGTTTGCTTAGCCATGCAAGTCTAGAACGGTAGCGATTAATCGGAATAACCGGACAATTATGGGATAAACACAACTGTCATTATATACTTTTGTTTCAGATCTTCGTATCTGTTTTGTGAGTCAAAATTTTATCATTTTAAATAAGCTTTTGGTCTGGACAAGTGATGGTTAGTGATGGTGCCATTGTGCACGAGACTTGGGTAAGTGGTTGACTTATGCGGACAATTAAGGACCGAACTTTGGTAACATCTTTGATTCAAGTAAAATTCGTGCTATCACCGCGGTGTATGGGCGCCGTATGGTTAAGTAGGGGAAGCTTTTGTTGTGTTAGGTCCTCGGTTGTGGAAATTATAAAGGCATGGGACCGTGAAATCCCATGTTTTCCTTATGGGCGATAGGGCATATAGACCGTGACGTCTTATGTTGCCTAGGAGCCGGGGTTTTATGGGACTTAGCCCAATAGGATCTTCTTGCTAAAATGACCATATCTTGATTTACTGGCCGGCATACCATAGGAAGTATGCTATATTCGGAGGCATCCGGAGGCTTACGGGCTAATCAAGTCGTGTGGGTAAAGTAGTACACCCTGCGAGGTATAAATCTATTCAATAGCCGTGTCCACGGTTATGGACAACACTTGAGTTACATGGTTGCTATTGTTAGACTTGGAATTAAAATTGTGATATAACTTGGTATTGTCATGAATGGGATGTTCATGTTTGTTGTAGTGTCAAAGTGGACAGCCACTTTGTCATTTGTATGGTTCATTTGTCATTCAATTTACTACTTATTCACATGCTTTACTTCTATTTCAAATCTGATTTCTAAATGGCACTTGAAAAACTAGTATGTGTAGGTTGTAAATTGTTGCGTCTCTTTTGCAAAACTAAGCCAATATGAGCCATCCTTTGGAACAACCTCTAGCATGACTAATTTTTATTTGTGTAAGACTTATAGTACCTTTGTACTCAACCGGTTGCTACAATTTCAGGTGAGGAAGACTTTGAGCCCGTTGAGCTTGTTAGTGTCGATTTAGGCGACATTGACGAGTAGTGCTATCATTTAACTCCCAGTCGGTTGCCGACGGGTTATGGGGCATATCATGCTGGATATTTTGGTTTATTTACTTGCTTCGCTATTACTTTATGATCTTATTTGAATTTGGCCGGTCGGCCACTTGTAATAGTTGTAGACTTGAACTATTATGTTGTATGTCTTTTGACCTATGAATGTATGAATGTTGTATGGATATGATCAATGCTATATGTGAGTTTGGGGCATGTTGGTCGCTGATCTTGGGAGCCAACATGACCTCATGCTCGCTGTTTGTGGCTTCCCATTTAACTCACTAAGTGTAGTGCTTGACTTGTTAGAGAACCGACAATCATGTAGTGCTCGCAGAGGAGCAGCGCACATGATCGTCGGGGCTTTAGTTTGTAGTTAAGCCTTTCACTGAGATTGAGTTAAGTTGGAATCCATTTACTTGAGGCCCTAGAGTTATGTCCTTAAGACCATGCTTAGTCTCGGTCTTACGGAGATAACCCGGGTCCTCACAAATACATGTCGAGCCATCTTGTTGTAGGTTAGAGATAGCATGGGTGTTAAGTTTAGCCAGTCCATTGGTCTAAAACTATTTTTCAAAATATCAAACTAATTTGAGGAAAACTAAGTTAGAATATCTTTTATTCCTCATCCATCTTAGTATTATTTCTCACCTTATTCTTATTTTGATTTACAAAATTAACTCATCTTGCCATTACGTCCTTGGATGAGTCGTCGATTACCTTGTCAAGGAGACCCAAGAGAAGATGTGGGCGGTACCGGCACTAGTTAGAGATATAATGTGAAGCGAACTTCACTTATCAACCCTAATACTCCATCTACCATCGGGACCAAGGACCGGTATGGAGGTATTTGGCGATGATCAATATCGTTGCGGGCGTGTGACGAGGAGTATCCCATACGGATTCGAGCACGTGGCACCTCTGAGGCCCGCGGCGTTGCGGAGGTGGCTCGTGTGGCCCTAAGCCATCTTCGTCATGACTTGTGGAGTTAGCTCGATCGCCATACTACCACTTTCCCATGCAAGCACGTGGCGCAGTGAACACTTTTGCTAGGATTGATCAGGAAGACCCTCAAATCGACGGTGGCAAGATTGATTCACACCATGGATCGATCCATCATTGCACTATGCATGAGTTATGGGAGGCAGCGCGTCGTCTCACTTTGTGGCTCAAGCGTCTGCAACCCATATGTAACATGGGACTTGTGGACCGGCATGTGCTTTTATGGCAAGAATGAGGTCTCTCCATATGCGTCTGCACCACCGGAGTACCATCTTCCTGAAGTAAGAGGGCAACTACTCAATCTTGGACTAAGACGTCAAGCTCGTATATTCGTAGATTTCTCTCGTGTCCAAAGCATCGGCGAAAAGACAAGAAGAGCGATGCCTTGCTGCGATTTTAGGAATAAAACTAGGGTTTATTCTTAGATTATATCTTGTTTAATGATATTATTAGTTAGCTTGTAGACGCTGGATTTTGTAGTGATCATTTGCTCTCTTTTGTTCCAAGTAGTTGTGCATCGCCTACTGGGCGGGTTATGCATAACTATGTCGGAAAACTAACCGTGTTTCATTTGTATCTTGTGCTGTCCCTACTACCTTCTTTTTCATTTGTTTCGAGTTGGTTCTTGTGTTTTGGAGCTTCAAATCTCTAAATTGAACTAAGGACCTTACCCTTGATTGTTTCCCCTACCTTGTGCTTTTCCCTCTCGTCTCTTTAATGGAAGTCGCATGTTGATTAAGAGATTGATGGCGGAATCGGTAAAGAGAGTGATATGATTGAATAACTGCTATTTTATCTTTAATTAGATCTTTCATGTTTGGTTGATGTCGGTGGTTTTGCATTGTCAAAGTGATAGATGATAATTGAGGTTGAATTACTACTCATGGTCCCCGAATATGGTCTTAGAAGAGTTAATTAGATTTTTGAATCATGAGACATTAACCTTTGTGAGATCAATTGTGGATTATGGTAGGCGTTACCATCAGAGGTTACGATATGAGTATAAATGGAACTATTATAGTGAGGTGTAAGCTTACCTGCAGGTAATGTTGGATTTATATCGGAGGAATATGCAGGTAGAACTTATAGAACAGATGTAGTAAGCTTGAATAATTAATTTATGGGTTCACTTGGAGATTTAGATTAAAGATATGTCTTAGTCAATATGGCAATAAGATTGTTAGTCATATTTTGGCTTAGTGTAATAAAGTTAGAATTTGAAAGCTGTGATGATATTATAAATTTTGATGGATGCTTATGATGATCAATTGAGATTTGTGAAGTTGTATTTGAGTATATGACCAGATCATAGCACTTCTAGAGATGGAGAATGACTACGTGATTGAATGGTCATATAGTGGATGGCAATGAGGATTGAATATGGGTTTTGTCTTTGAGGGAATAGTTGTCCCAAGGATGATATAATTGGATTAATTATGAATGATTAATTGTAGCCGTTGGATTTAGAAAATGCTTGAGGATAAAAAGACTATGGAAGACATCGAGTTAATATTGTCGAATTGAACTAAGATAATTATTGTGGATAACTTGATTTGTACAAAGTTAGTGATTCAAACTATTTGGATTCTGGATGGATTACAAACTTGTCTTGGATAGATGATTTTGATAATTTGATTTCCCTAGGTCGGAGTTGACTTTGGATAAAGGAGGTATATCTTTAACCTTGGGTAATTGTGTTGATTTTGATGATTGATTAGATCCTACGGTAGGGATGAGTGGATTAGACCTTAAAAGGTTGATTGGAAGTATTTGGTGGATTGGATATTGCAGATAGATTGATTATGCTAATGAAATATTGAGAAGTAGAAATATAGAGGCATTGCTTGAAGATGTAATTTGATCTTGCAAGGACACACCCTCTTTTGAAATTTAAATTGTTGGAAACCAACAAATAATTTATGAATGGATTATAGGCATGGAAATACGGTTCTTTAGTGCTCATGATTTAGGAGTAGTATTGGAGATACCCTATGGAAGAAATTTATAAAGCCATATAATGGAATATGTGAGCAATATGGTGGTTTCACTTAGGATTACTAGTGTTCGAAAATGTAATCGAGATTGAAGTTAAACCACGATATATCTTGTGAGAATGGATTAATAGATGTTGTGCTCACTTATGCATTGTTAAATTTTAGAAGTCGATGTCCTTATTAGTGATCGGTTCAAACCTATGAATTTATAGTGGTTTGGAGGATTACATCAAAGCAAGCAATTTTGGAGGTTAAAATATAAATTGTGGAGCGATCGATTGGAGTGTGCCGACTATAGACTAAATATGATCGGTGGATTTTTATTGGATGAACAACAATTAGAGGTTGCAGACCGATAGTGTTGGGATTGTAGTGGTATTGGTTGAAGATTGAGTCATTCAATCTTTGAAAAGAAGATCGGATTTTAACAAAGCGACTAAGTCTTTACGCCCTATCCTTTTTCTTCGTCCAAATCTCGGGGCGAGATTTTTTCTAAGGGGTTTGTAACACCCGATTTTCAGAATCGGGATGTTAATATTTGATTTGGAGATCTATTAAATTTTTCACTATGTTTTAAAATTTTTCCAGTGTTTAATCAAAATGTTGCATTTTATTAAAACAAATTGTTTGAAAGACTATGTTTAAAATATATATATTATTAAAAACTAAAAATAATTGTATTGATATCTTATTTTCACATGCATTTCAAAAATCATACCATGATGCATGCATTAGTATCGTCGTTTTATTTTCCGACTCGACCGATCGCAAGCTAAACGCTGCGTGTTCCATCTTTTCGGTCATCTCCTTTTTCCTTCCTGCTAACTCCTTTCGCTTCTTTCCTTCAAATCTCATCCAAAACTCAAAACCAAGCCATGCATGTCATACCATCGCGATCGTTATCGCACAACCAACCCAATTCCGCAATTCGATTTAGCATGCATGGTAGTTTGAGCGAATTCACAAAAGGAGAAAAAAAATAGCGAGATAAAACACTGCGTGTTTATTCTTTTCCCTAACTTCTCTCTTCGCAATCACCACCTAAAATCAAGAATCCGATGGCGCATGTTGTACCGTTGCGATCGTTGTTTCGAGGGCTTTCCATTTTAGCGTTTAGTTTACGCATGCAAGATCGCTGGAGCGAGCCGAAGAAAAGAGGAAGAGCTGTACTGCTATTCATCTGTCATGCAAACTGGAACTTCAAAGATTTTTAGGGAGCATCAAACTTTGGATAAATTCCTGAAAATTTTACCTAAGCATCATCATTATGTCAGGAACCTTCCATAAAAATTTCATGATTTTTAGAGCTAGGCAACTATGTCTAAAAATTCTTTCCCCAAAACTGAACACTATTCATTCGAAAATTTTACTACCAACCGAACCACATGGCCATTTCTTTAGTTCTGAACCGAGAGCTTCCCCTTCTCACTGCCATTTCTTTGTCTCTATCTCCCACTGCCAATTGACCAGCCTATTTTATCAACCAAACAGCCCTCTTTCTCTCTCTCTGTTATTTTCTCCTAGCAGGGCACACCTATGCTGCCACCTTTCTTTGTTCTTTGATTCATCCCCACTACACTGCCACCTTTCCTTATTTTCTTTATTCACCTCCACTACTAGCTCTTTTACTGTCCATTCTTTATGTCTAGCCAAGAGGACAGTGCCCCACTGCCATTCATTTCTTTAAACCTCCCAGCCGAATCATCTCTTTCCCCCACTGCCATCACGTGCAGAACCAAACACTTCATCCTCCTGCACACCTTTCTTCCTCCCTCAGCAAACAGCCATTCTTCTCTCCAACACAAGCTCATTTCTTCTCTCGCAGCAGCTCTCCTCACACTTCCTATCAAAACACAAAACCGATCCTTGCATGTCACACCATTGTATTCCTCATCGTATGCTGCATGCGCATGTTCTTTTGCTGCAGCTCCATGCGGCAGCAGCAGCTTGTGGGCGAGTCGAGGACGCAGGTAGCATGCAACCATTGGTGCACCGCAGCGTCGCTGTGTCGGTAAGTCAAATAAATCTCGATCGGTGGAAATTTTGATGTATCTGAATGTAAATTGCCGAAGAAATACTAGTAGAGCTAGATAGTTAGTATTAGCTTAAATGATATATCAGAAAATGATTGATGGATTTAGTCATGGTAATATGCTTATCACTTGGTGAATTTCATATAACTACTAGATGGATTGTGTAGATGGAAGTCTATGAGTCCGAGGAATTATTTGTTGGATTGACTACCTTGATTATGCCTTAGTGAAGGTTAGTATGGGATTTAGATCAAGATATGAGAATTTGATCAGCGAGTGTTATGCATGTGATGGGATTCAACACCGAAGAATTGGTTAAGTAAATGATATTGAGAATGTTAGATTTGTCCGTAGATGTTTTACTTTAGGAATTAAATGGAAAATGAAAAATACTTAGGCCTCATTTGTGGTGACAGATGCTAGGATAGCCTGTATGCAAAAAGTATTAAATGATTTGGAGAAATCCATAATACAATTATTTATGCCTTTGCATATTCATTTAATTTCAAAATTTATAACTAGTGCAAGCCAACTCCAAATCAAGTGAAACCAAGTTTGATAATTTTATTTTTAAATGTATTTTAATTTGAAATAGCTTTGAAATATGTCTCTGCCACAGAGAATATAGTTTTTGGAGAAGTGATCCAAAGTTGTTTTACTTTTGAATTAGAAAATGCTTTTAACTTTAAAATTCATAACTAATTCATAAAACTCCAAATGAGGTTGAACCAAGTTATTTTGGTCTTATATTAATATTCCTATCCATCCATATAATCCTCATCCTCACCACTGCTCTGCAAATTTTGGCCAAATAATTATTTTCGGGTGAACAGTAACAGATTACAATTAAATTGGGATTTTTCTGAAAACTGATATTCAAACTGCTATAACTCTCACATACTAAATCCAAATAGAATAATTCTTTCACCTAAATTCATCTAAAATCATCATCTAGCTACTGTATAAAATTCATGCATTTTTGAGCACTTTGATTTTTCGGCTTTTCTCGATGTTTATTCGATATCGTCTTTCTATAGATTCGAGTTGCGGGAGTAAGTGTAGTATGTAACCGAGTGAGCAAGTGAACTCCCTGAAAGGCAAGCATCATTTGAACTTTCTTTTGCATCATATTTGATCCCAGTTTTGTTAAGTTAGTGCAATGATAATTGCTTGCATGCTATTTTGGATAATGTCGCTATTTTTGTGATGTGTAGATTAGTTATCTCCTAATTCATTGAGGCTATACTTGAATTATTCCAGTACCACATGCTTAAGTTAGAATGGTTGAAATATATATTGTTCGGGTTTGCTTAGCCATGCAAGTCTAGAACCGGTAGTTGATTGTCGGGAATAACCCGACAATTATAGGATAAACACAACTATCTTTATATACTTTTGTTTCAGATCTTACATTATCTGTTTTATGAGTCAAATTTTATAATTTTAAATAAGCTTTTGGTCTGGACAAGTGATGGTTAGTGATGGTGCCTTTGTGCAGAGATTGGGTAAGTGGTTGGCTTATGCGGACAATTAAGGACCGAACTTTGGGTACCCTACGGTTCAAAGCAAAACTTCGTGCTATCACCGCGGTGTATAAGCGCTGCTTAGTTAAGTAAGGGGTTGGTATTGTTGAGTTGATGACTGGTGGTGTGAGGCGTATCGTGTTCCATCGCATACTCGTTCCATAAGGGTGCCAATTGCAATTCTTTATTGTGAGGTGAGCCCTCTTTAAACTTTATTAATTGGGTTGGCATTTCGGCACAACTTGCGTGCCATTTAGATGTAGGAGGCTAGCCTACACCTAAGCGGGTTCGTCGGCGTTTGGGCGAGTCAACTCAATGATATCAACTTGCTGAAAAATACTAAGTCTTGGTTTACGGCCGCGGGCATACCATAGGAAGTATGCTATATTCGGAGGCATCTCACGGAGGCTTACGGGCTAATCAAGTCGTGTGGGTAAAGTAGTACACCCCTGCAGGGTATAAATCTATTCGAATAGCCGTGTCCACGGTTATAGACGACCGCTTGAGTTTGTGGCTGCTTATTGTTAGACTTGGAATTAAAATTGTGGTATAACTTGGTATCGTCATGAATGGGATGTTCATGCTTGTTGTTGTACCAAAGTGGACAGCCACTTTGGTATTTGTATGATTTATTTATTATTCAATTTAGTACTTATCCACATGCTTTACTTCTACTTCAAATCTGATTTCAAAATGGCACTTGAAAAACTAGTATGTGTAGGTTGTAAATTATTCGTCTCTTTTGCAAAACTAAGCCAATATGAGCCATCCTTTGGAACAACCTCTAGCATGACTAATTTTTATTTGTGTAAGACTTGCAGTACCTTTGTACTCAACCAGGTTGCTGCAATTTCAGGTGAGAAGACTTTGAGCTCGTTGAGCTCGTTAGTGTCGATTTAAGCGACATTGACGAGTAGTGCTATCATTTAACTCCCATCGGTTGCCGATGGGTTATGGGGCATACCATGCTGGATATTTTGGTTTATTTACTTGCTTCGCTGTTACTTTATGATCTTGTTTGAATTTGGCGATCGGCCACTTGTAATAGTTGTAAGCTTGAACTATTATGTTGTATGTCTTTTGACCTATGAATGTATGAATGTTGTATGGATATGATCAATGCTATATGTGAGTTTGGGGCATGTTGGTCGCTGATCTTGGGAGCCAACATGACCTCATGCTTTACTGTTCATGGATTCCATTTTAACTCACTAAGTGTGGTTTTTGATTGTTTAGAGAACCGATAATTATGTAGTGCTTGCGAGAGGAGGCGATGCAGCATGATCACCGGGCTCTAGTTTGATAAAGATCTCTCATTTAGATGGAGTTAAGTTGGAATCCATTTACTTGACCCGAGTTGTGTCCTTAAGACCATGCTTAGTCTTGGTCTTCGAGGAGATAACAGGAGTCCTCACACTACTGTTGCACAACTCACGGTTGTACAGCTCGAGGGAAAATCGAGAGCCCATAAACATGTGTTGGAATTTCCTTACCACCTTGTGACGGTCGGAACTACGATACTGATAATCTTGCCCCCACCTTGCGGTGTTACCGTTTCTCGAGACCTCTTGAAACCTATGATTGGACCTCCCGTGCTCCTTGAACCATCTTAAAACTTATTTGGACCTCCACGCATCCTTGGGACCTCCCCATGTCCTCTAGGACCTCCTCCTTATTTATTTGGACCTCCCTCGCGTCCGTTCGAGCTTTCCGCTTGATCCGAGACCTCTATTGCTTGTGTACCATTCGATTTCGCGTTGGATGGTTTTGATCTTGAGTGAGAGCGTTCGGATGGTCCAAGCGTCCCACTCCTCTAGAACCGTCCGATCCGTATTGGGCGACCCGATCTATTGGGGCATTCGCTTGGTCCAAGGCCCAGTGCCTTGACCGTTCAATGAAAATCCTCGGCTCCTTCTTATCTCGCTGCTCGCTCACCTCGGGACCTCCCTTGTTTAGATCTTGACCGTTAAGACCTCCCCCTTATTTAGATCGTAGTTAGGACCTCCCCTTTGAGATTCTTAACCGTCGAGACCTCCTCCTTTGTAGATCGACCGTTAGGACCTCCTTTTGAGATCCTAACCATTCGGACCTCCCCCTGTTTAGATCTGAACCGCTAGGACCTCCTTTGAAGATCCTACCCGTCCAGGACCTCCCTTTGTTAGATCGGCGTTAAGACCTCCCTTTGGAGATCTTAACCGTTCGGACCTCCTTCTTGTTAGATCGTCCGTCAAGACCTCCCATTTGGAGATCTTAATCATCCGAGACCTCCTCCTTTGTTAGATCGACCGTTAGGACCTCCCTTTGGAGATCATAGCAGTCGGACCTCCCCTTGATTAGATCAGGCCGCCGGGACCTCTCTGGTCTTGTCTTGTGGGACCTCCAGTGGTGAGGACCTCCTTGTCCTCTGTGGACCTCCTCAAGGTCTCCGTAGGACCTCCCTTGGGTCTTGCCCGGTCCCACTTGGCAGATCACACCCATTTGTCTTTATCCTTTGACTATGTCCTTGTGCAAGGAAGTCTCCCCACATTTAATGCATGTTGTATCGCATTAAATGCTACCACTTGCTAGCACCGTGCCATGCTTTTGTCACGTCCCTTGCACCTTCCTTGGTCCTTTTTACCAACTCCTGAACACCACACCGTGGAAACCTCATTAGCTCGACTATATATAGTTGGGGCAGCCCTTCCTCTCTCACTTTCTTCCTCATTTCCCTCTCTGGCTCAGCAAGGTAGTCCTTGGACCTCTCTCCAAGCTCTTGGGATGTGAGAACACGGAAGATTAAACTTAATAATGTAACCATCCACTTGGTCCTAGCAACACAAACAAAATGTTCCGGTGGCTCGAGATACATGTACTTCCCAAGAACTTGCATTACACATACCCTTTACAAAATCATGCATCAATTCCATACAAATATAGAACCAAAGCACGAACTAGATTAAACAAAAAGACATACATAGTAGAGTTATTACAAAGGGGCCGATTGGCCAAATAACAACTAAAGAGAGTTAAATAAACAGCGGAAGCAAAAGCCATAAGATGGCGATAAACAAAAACCAATTAGTGTGCCTTTAACCCATAAGGCAACCAGGATTAGCCAACCTGAGTAAATCAAACCATGACACATCTCACGATGCATCCCTTGAGGATCGACTTCTTTCTCTGCAACAATTAGTTAAGCAAAGCAAATGAGTACAAAAATGTACTACTTAAGACTTCGTGTAGTAGTATAACGGGCCTATACATAGCTACATGCAAGCTTATTTAAGTGGAGGAGGCTTTAGACTCATTTTCAGCATAAAGCAAGTTTTCATTTGCAATAATGTAATAGATTTAAAGCAGTTTTACAATCTATTTTATTTGACAAAAACAGCGATATAACAAGTAACAAATATAACAAGACATCACGGAAGTGACAAACCCAATAGCCACCACAACAATAGCATGAATTCCCCATTCATACCACCCACATCAAGTTTTAATTAAATGTTATAGTCTAGTTCTTGCGACCTTACCAAGCATATCCGTAACCTAGGGGCGAGGCTATTGAATAGTTTGAACCTGAGGGGGTGTACGGTGTACCCACACACGAATAGCCTTTTAGCCACATGATTAAGCACACTTCCTTTGGTATCTAGCAGCGGCTAAGTCCCTCTGAGACATTTCCAATATTGTGCATTAACTAAGAGTCGTCAATATGGATAAAAACCCATACGTTGAGACAGAGTCATTGTAAGCAAAGTCAACTACCCTTTGTAGGGTAAAGCTCAGGACAACTACAATGCCCTTGATTGTGGAGAACCTAAACAGGATTCCTCCGCTCACCCAACACATAACCACAAGTTTCTTTTTTCAACACAACACACCCACACAACCTCCTGCTGACTCAGAGCTAACACCGTAAAGTACTAAGTCAAGAGGTCCCATATCCCCTCGTGTGGTTATACGCATAATAATCGCTTAACTTAGTGACACAAGTAACTCGGTCCTTGTTGACCGGGCACCATTCGAGTCACACCATAAGATCACACCATCAACCATTGTGCCCAAGTCTCAAACATTTCGTTTTTCATTTTCAGTTTTGACTTTACAAAGTAACAAAGCACAAAGTGCTGAGCATAATGGTAATAATAATTTTGTGTGATCAAAGTTATCGACTAAGTCGATAACAGCCCAATTCTATCGTTAAGCATTTCTAAGCAATATCAACACGTAAACTACTAAGTGATAAGAGCTCATCCAATGAAATCTAAATCACAGCAAGATATTCCTAGGCTTAGTAGTAGAGATTGAACATTTACCTACAGAATATGCATCTATAGAATCAACTAGTCGATTGATAGTTTAACAACAAAATAGAACATGTATACATATCATTTTGCAAACAAAGTATTAGACTTTAAAAGTAGTGGGATTGGATATGATCAAACTGCTTTCCTTGCTGAAGTTGCTCAATATGCTGCAAAGGATCACTTCCGTTATCAACGGACTCAAATCGACACATAACGAAAAGAAATGTAAGAAACGAAGAACACCGAAAAGACTCAACAGTCAACTTTCGCCAAATGCCCTGAAATTTTACAGAAGCAAGAGCATGATTTTTAAGGAATTTAGCAATAAGAATCAATGGATTTGGATTCTCAATACAAAAGTTATGGCCAAAACAAATTCAGCCGAGCTGGAAAATGCTGAAAAATTGCAATCGGGTACTGTTCATCCGAATTTAATTCTTTAGCACAATTTTCCAAGAGGAATTGCACCTGGGATTTTTATGATAAACAAAGCACCTCATGGGATGAACAACACAATTGGATTCACCTCATTTGGAGCTGGAATGCATTTTCTATGATTTTCAAAGACATGCACAAGAGCATAATTAAAATGCAAGCACAAAGATTTTAAAAATAGTGGTATGCCTAAAACCTATTCTACCATTTAGCACACTAACAGAGGAACCTAACAAAATTGGTTTCACTAAAAAAGGATCTATAGAGAAATTACTTATGCAATTTTCAAGTTAAATACAATTTTAGAGCAACAATTAAAGCCTATTTCTAAACAAATTTACCAAACCATTTTCTGGAGCCGAACCAAGCTTCCAACCATTTTTAGATTAAAGCTTAGTTCAAACCAGAGCTAAAAAATTTGAATCAATTAAAATGGAGCTAAAACGAATTAGTTATGCAATTTTGAAGTTTATTACCTTTTTAGGTTCACAAAATAATTCCCTCGGGAAATTTCCTAAAACTAACACGGCGTGGAAATTTGTGGACCGTCGATGCTAATTGGATGGCCCAAGCCCACGGGATGAATCGACAGCGCAGCGCAGGACCAATGAATGCTGAACCGTTGATCTTGAATCCAGCGGCCCAGTTGAATCGACCACGGCAGCGTTTGGAACTTCATGACGCCTGCGAATCGCAGGCCGCAAATCTGGAGATGGACAACTCAGATTGACAGCCACGTTTGGAGGTTAAAAGCGTCCATGCGATGTCGGTAGTAGATCTAAAGATGGGCGACCAGCTGACTAAGCACGCCGCGGTCGCGACTTAACCACCGGGGCCTTCGTCGGCGACTCAAGAGCTCATAAAAGGCGGCCATTAAGCGCTAAGCATTGATTAACACTAATTAAGCCGATGATTAGCCTTAATGATGTCTAAACAACATGCTCTGATGGCGTATTGCCGTGTAAACACGAGCAGAATATGGCTTCCGGCTCGCCGCTGCGGCGTGGACCACGGCGGCATGAACCAAGGCCACTACGGGTGTGCAATAACAGCGCACGCTTAGTACCAGCATTAGTGGCCCGAGAATGGCGGCTAAGTGGAGAGGCTGACGACAGCATACGGCCAAAGCTAAAGCATAAAGAGCTCGCGGCGGTTACGAGCGGTGCCGCCAGTTGCTAAAGGACTACGGGAGGTTACCTTAGCGCGAGAGGCGAGAGGTGCGAGCCGGCCGTGATGAAGCACCGCATGACGGCGATGAAAGGCGACAACGGGGGAAGACATCTGAGCAAAAAGAGAGGACGCGTCATCGGGATAGCTCAACATGGCTCAAGGATGGTCCCAGGCGAGCAATTGGAAAATGGAGGACTTCTGGGAGTTAAAGAAGAAGAGGGTGAACCTTGGCGAAAGGGAAATCGAATTCAGCTACTTCTGAAGAGGCAAACCAAAATTGAATTAGGGTTATTACTCTAGGAGGTTAGAGGAAAGAGTGGCGCGGAGGATTGAGTAAAGGGAACCCTTTGAGTCAGGGTTTCAGCGAGGAGCTCAAAGCTCAACAATGGCGGCGAGGGCTTGGAGAATGGAGCTCAACCAAGCGAAGCAAGGCAAAGCTAAAGGGAGCTAAAAAAGAGATGCAAAGGGAAGCCTGGGGGCTACTTATAGCCAGAGGGACAAGGAGGAGGCGGCGTCAACCAACCGGTGGTCAAGCACGCCATGGAGAGGCTTGAGCGGCGGGGCGAGTGAAGAAGGACTTTGAGGCGGGGAGGCAAAGCAATATATCGAAGAGCCGTTGAAGGATGGAGTGGAGCAGACGGAGACCTGCTAGAGCTCCACCACACCACCATGGCACTAAGCGTGCATCTTGAGAGCGAGAGGAAGGGAGAAATAGATCTTGGCAGCGGCGGACGGTTTGATTCTGATCGGACGGCTCATACACATCGCAGACGATCGCGTCTCCGTGCAAATGTGGATGTGGACCGTCAGATGGAGGTCAGAAGCGGTTCCTGGCCTTCGCGTAATGCATCACTTGGTACCGCTAGGTGGTTCGACCGAGATAGGTGGCTCGAGCTCCGAGTGCGGTTCGGCGCTCGAGGAAGAATGAAACCAGGTTTGAGTTTGAATTTGAAAGCTGAGTTTGGAAGAATTTTTAGAGGTAGCAAACTAACTCCAAAAATTCTAAAATTTTAACTGGAGCTTCCTCACTCTAGGATTAACCTTAAATAAAATTTCCAAAGATTTTTATGCACTACATTTTTCTCAAGAAATTTCTCAAGTTTTGTTCTAGGGTTTGACCTAAGGTCAAACTGGTTTGACTTACCTCCAAAAATTATCAAATAATTTCTAAAATTTATGAAATTTTTCAGAGGGGTCACACAGCATCCCTAGAACCAAGGAAAAATATTTACAAAGGTTGAACACAAGATTCTTGACAAAGTTGAAAGAGAGGATTGACTAAGTCAATTGGAGGTTTAGGTTTTTGAATTCCATAATTCCTTTACAAGAATTACAGAATATTTCAAAAACAACAAGATGCAAGAAAAGTTTTAATTTCTTCTCATTTTCTTACATTTGAAACACATATCTGTCGGGACGAAAATGCATCTCGGGAACCCTCTGTGTTTTAGAACTAGTCCTGATCGATAGCTAGCCAAAAGTTCACCTAGTTGCTTCTTCATTTCCTCCAATTCATTTGGGGGCATCGGTTATAGCCTCTTGAGATCGGGCAGTCTTAGTAACAACTTCGATGATGAATTCAATATCTCGGGTTCGTGGCATCCTGGTAATTCATCGGGAAAGACATCTGGAAGTCGCACACTATTGGTATTTCATGAATCTCTGGGGTTGGCCCGATTCCAAGGCAAAGAGATAAGGCCTTTGAAATTTTGGTGAAATACCAATTTGTATCTTGGAGGAACTTGTGAGGATATAGATTTCTTGGCACGATTGATGTGTCCCAAGTGTTGAGACAACCAATTCATGCCAAGTATCACATCAAACTTCAGAAGGAAGGAAAATAAGAGTTGCCAAAAATTCTATTCCTTCAATTTCAATGGTTCGTCTCGGCACTCAAATTCAACTCTCATTTCTGATCCGGGGAATAAATAATCAAGGGACCATGCATAGGAACAATTTGAGTATCACCATTGGAAGCAAAAATTTGTGATATAAAGGAATCTGAAGCCCGAGTCGAATAAAACTATAGCGGGGCGAAATTGGCGAAAGCGTACCCAACACGGCGTCGGGTGCCTCTTGCGCTCCTTGGCGGAGATATGATTGACTTCGCCCACGAACAACTTTACGGCGGTGGGCTACCTTGGCAGTGGAAATGTCCACGTCCTTGTCCTCGCGCTTGCCGGATTAGGCGGTTGGCGCTCTTTCTTCGCGGGGCAGTTGTTGGCGTGGCGTCCTTGTTTTGACAATAAGCGGTGACATCGGCGAATTTGGGTTGCGGAGGCTTCCTCTTGTCCGCGGGTGCGTGGTAGAACCACGGCTGCGGGAGGATGAGTGCTGCAGTAGATGACTTGGGTGGTGGTGGAGCTTGAGGATGGGAAGGCTGGGGCTTGCGGACACGAGGCAGGTATTCTTCTTTGCTCTTTCTGCCCTCTGCGCCTCCACTTGCGCTTGCGGAGTTCACTAAGCGCTTCGCCCTTGAATTCGAAACAATGGCCTTATCGACCAAAAAGTCTGGAAGTCGGGGTAATCAACAATAGAAGGCTTGTCCTGCGGCTCCTCGGACAAGCCATCCATAAACTTTTCTGCTTGGCATCGTCGATAGACACCTCCTCTGGAGCATCTCTGAGATAAGTGATTAAACTCATGCGGATACTCGGTCCGAGATTCGCCCTTGCTTGAGTGCGAAACTTCTTTCTCTTCAACTTCATCAAGCCGGTAGGGACATGAGCTCGTCGGAGAAGCGATCTGAAACTCCTCCCAAGTAGCGGGCGTGGCCCTTGGGCTGCATAGCGAAAATTCTCCCACCAGAAGTGCTTCCCCTTCCGGTGATGAGAGGCAAAAGTGCCTTCTCATGCTCTGGCATTGAGCAATACTGAGCTTCCGCTCGACTGCCATGACCGGTTATGCGCATCGGTGGATCTTCGATCAGCGAAAAGTTGGTGGGTGAGTCTGAAGGAACTCGGAGAGTCCTCCCCTCGTGATGATCCACCTCCTCCTGATCGAGAGGAGCTGTAGAAGCGAAGTATGCTGCTATAGCCTCGAGGATCGGGGTTTGATCCATCGGTTCCTTTCGATCTGAGTGAGAACCTTAGCCATGGAGGTGGGCGGAAGTTCCTCATCTGGCTAGCTTCTTTGACCTTGCTAGCGGGTTCGATCCGACCATCCTATTCCAACAAATAGGGTTAGCCACAAAACCCAGATAGATTCAAAAGCTGACTCAGGAATCAACTATTAAAAAAATAATGGTATTACCCTACCACAGCACAAACATTTATTTAGCAAGAATAACACTCCAACAACGAGAAAGCACAAAAGCGGCACAAAAGCCAAATTTTATCACATAAGGATGGTAAAGTAATTCTAAATAAGGGTACCTTTAACCTTTGAACTTCCATACCAACATCCCCTTGCTTCTCCAAATCTTGGATTAAGTACAAGCTCTAGCTTTTTGAAAAGGATGAGAAGGAAATCAACTTTTGACAAACCAAAAGCGACATCAGGTAAGTTCAAGAATCTAGGATAGGCAAGGAAAAAAAAGCTGAGATCTTACTTAAATTTTATAAAGATTTGATATTTAGAAACTATAATTTTCAAATATTCTATGGCGACCAAACTTAAAGGTTCTCACGATCGTTATGGCTCACGATACCAACTCTTGTGAGGCAATAGGCGATTTAATTTGAAATGCTTAACCTTTCACTTTGGTCCTAGCATTCCAAATCAAATTTCCGCTCTCGGTGTATGTGTACTTCCCGAACTGCGATACACTTACACCTCACAAAAATTAAGTACCAATTCCATACACAAGTTCTTGCATTATTACAAACTTCATAATTTACATAGATTCAACTTACATTAAGGTTTTACAACAAAAGTAGAGAACAGCGGAAACACAAGCCATAAAGATGGCGGAACCAAAAGCCAACAGATTGCCCTTACCCACAAGAACAAGCCCGGCAGGAAACATTCAAGCTAGTTAGTCCATAGCGAAGTCGGCCTCGTGCTAAATCAACCCCTTGAGGTCAACTTCCTCTACAGCAAAGACACAATGCAACAGGTACAATAACAATTGTACTGCATAAGACTCTGCATCCAAGCCTATACATAGCTACATGCAAGCTGATTTCAAGGAAATGGCTATAGAGTTTATTTTCTAGAAGCGACATTTATTTTGCAATTATGTATTAGATTGAAGGCAGTTTATCAAAACAGTTTTTAAATTGTTCAAATAGCGAGACAATAATATAAATCAACCTTAACATCACGAGGGTGACTAACCTAACCACCACAACAATAGCACGAATTACCCATTCATTACCACCCATTCTCAAGTTTTATCAAAATGTTATAGTCTAACTCTCGAAAGACCTCCCCAAGCGTGTCCATAACCAAGGACTTGGCTATTGAATAGATTTAACCTGCGGGTGTACAACTTACCCACATGTCGGACCGCCTTATTGCCCGCGCGATTAAGCACACTTCCTTAGGTGTGTCGGCGGCTAAGAATCCTCTGAGACCTTTCCATTGTGCATATTAACTCTGAGTCGCCGTATGGGTAAAACCCTCCGTGAACCGCCTCGTGTGCACCAGGGGCTCCCGCGGGACCCACATTCGTCGGGATATCGGCCCGACCAATGCAGCTGCCGATACCCTTAGAATTTGGAGAACCTAGGCGGAACTCCACCCTCGCTTTTAACACACACAAAAATTCTGTTTTAACACAACACACTCACACCCGCTTTGCGACTCGGAGTAATACCGCCAATGTCTTGAGTCAAGAGGGTTATAATACCCTCATGTGGATATGCATAATAATGCTTGGCTCGGTGTAACAAGATGTTCGGTCCTTGTTGACTTGGGCACACAACCACATACCCAATAACCACGCCAAACATCCATATGCCCAAGTCCAAATCTTTTTGGTTTTCATTTTTAATTTTTCCAAATATGATACATATATGAGTATCTGACTCAAATATTTGAAGTGATGTTGTAACGACCATCGCCATGAGATGATGATCCCCGATCTACCGTTCTAAGCATGACTAAGCAATAGCAAATGCATACTAAATATAAGTGGCGAGAGCCCATCCAGCGAGGTCTACATCACGGCGGATATAATCCTAGGTTTTGTGGTAAGGCATGGATATTTACCTACGTTTCAAGTAACTACTCGGGTGAACTATCGCTGAGAGAAAATACTTGACAACATAGCATGCATACATATGATTGAAAATGAAATATTATTATGCGCAAATAATGGGATCAATGTGCATCAATTGAAGCTGCTTGCCTTCTTTGCGAGATAGGCTCTGGCTGTGGAGGATCGCTCTCGAGAACACCGAATCGTCAAAATCTATCGATCGAGCAAAAGCGGCAAAATAAGAACAAATAACACCAAAATAATCCACAACTTCAATCATCACCAAATCATGCATACATCACAGGAAGGGAATGATTTTCAAATAAATTTGGGTGAAAGTTTCAATTTCGAGAAACTTATTTAAATTTTCTGAGGAATTTACAAACTAAACACATATTTTCACAATTAAATTAATTATTACTTTTTCTGAAATAGCAACCTGATCCGATTAAACACAAGATTAAAACACAGGAAAAAAAATTAACAAAATTTGTTTCACTTAATTTGGAGTTAGGATGAAATACTTATGAATTTTTGAAGTTTAACCCATTTTCTAGTATGAAATCAATTCATTTTAGCAACTAATTTTAATTCTCAATTTTCTGGAACAGCAATCTGGATGTATCTCATTCCAATAAAAAAATGCATAAAATAATAAAAATAACAAAATTGATTTCATTCAATTTGGAGCTAATTTGAATTAGTTATGAATTTTCTAAGTTCATACCAATTTTGAGATTCAAAAGTAATTCTATTCGGAAAATCCAAAAAGGATTAATAATCTTTTCCCACGAAACTTACGACCCACGGTCGCGGCCGAAATGGGGCCTAGCGATAAGCGTTAGCGGGTCAATTTAATTGACCCGGTAGTAATAGATAGCGTTGAAGGCATATCTTCTCATCGTCTTGATTTTCAAGCAGCACTTTGGAAAAACTATACCAAACAATGCGCTTTTCAAGTCGAAAACAAAGTTCAAGATTTTCGCATACCACTTAACGGTCGGAGGGCCCACATGTCAATAATCTGAGAGGTTTTAAAATGGCGCGGTTAAAATTCTTAAGCGTTTAACTTCGGCGAAGTCACCGTCATACAAACAACTAATTGACAATTACGCTAATGATTTTGATTAACTCTAAGCTTGGCGGCTCACGGAGTTCAGCGGCGTGCGATGGTGAGAGCTGAATCGGGTGATTGAGGCGCTCGGGCTTAGGGACAACACCTCCAGTGCGCAAGAGACCTTGAGTGATGGCTGCAGGGTCCTCGGGGGAGGCGGCGGCTAACAGCGGCCGGAGGCGGAAGCAGCAGCAGCTCACGTGGAGAAAGGTGCTACAAGCCTCTAGAAACCTCGGGAAGGCAGCGCTGCAAGAATCGCCTCGGCTCTCCAGTGGCGCCCACAGTCTTGGGAGGAGGGCAGCGGTGGTGGCTTGAATACTGGGTGGCGGCGAATCACCGTGCAGGAGAAGAACGAGTCACACGAAACAATGAACCAAACCCAAATTAGTTTAGCCGAAGACTCGGTGAGTTTGTGCGATCCGATGGACAAGGAATCAAGGATGGGACTTACGGCGCTAAAGAGCTCATGGGGTTGTGTCTGGCCGGCGACGAAGCGATGACCCGCGGTCTCGACGATCTCTTGAATCTGAGGACCGGGTTGGGCAAAAGCGGGCGGCAGAGTGTGGATCATAGCGGGGAATGCGTGGGGTTGAGGCGGCACCAACACGGTGGCGGCCTTCTGTGAACTCCGGTAGAGAAGAAATGAGCGAAGCGAGAGTGAGAGATATGGCAAATGGATTGGCTTGAGAGGTAGATGAAGCCTTGGCGGTCATCCTCGTTTGACCACGGGTGCATGAGGTGGCACCTTCGCCTTTGGAGGGGCGGGAAGCGAATCTGGCGGTGCAGTGAAGCTTCGGCTTAATGCGAGTGCGAGGAGATAGAGGCGACAAGCGGGGCCCACATGGCAGCGTGACAGGCGAAAGCGGTCTTGACGGCGTGGTTGAGTCAAGCGCATGAGGTTGGGTCTGAATCGGACTCGGGTCCGCGAGTTGGCGTGATCGAGTCAAGTCGCATGAAACACTCGGTCGGTCCGGTTGGCCTTGAATCCGGCGTAGAAATTAGATCAGGCGGTCCACAATCAACAGTGAGATTTAGATTTAGATTTAGATTTGGTGTGTTAGCGCAAACAAAGTTTGACAGGGCTATTAAATATAGCAATAAATTTCCAAAAATCTGAAAATTTTTGTGGGTGTTCCCCAATGCACCTAAAACTTAGGAAAAATAATTTTGGCCACTATTAACACATTAAATGGCTAAAATGAATTCCTTCATATATCACTGAGAAACTTAGTTAGAATTTTAATGAGGTCAGGTTTAACTTCTAAAAATTTGGGAAAAAATTTGTTAATTCAAAACAAATACCCTGGTATTTTACAAAAATATTTCCAGCAATCTTTATACAAGCATTCTTCTAGAAACAATTTGGAGTTTGAAAACAAATCAAAAGTTTGAAAAATGAAGGGTAACTTTTGGAATTTAACAAAAAGTTTTTGAAATCCACATACTTTTATTACATTTGAAACACACACCAAAATCAGGATGTTACAACTCTCCCCCCTTACAAGAATCTCATCCAGAGATTAGTTCCTTTGAGGAAAAAGAAGGGCGGAAAATCTACATGAAGGCGATCCTCTTGTTCCCCAAGTGGCTTCGTCTTCGATATGATTCGACCACTTGAACCTTAAGGAACTTAATGGAAGCGATTTCTTGTCCTTAGTTCAGCTTCTTCAAGGATCTGAATAGGATGTTCACGATAGGTCGGATCTTCTTGGACTTCAAGACCCTCAATGGAGCTTGCTCGGTTGGAATCACGAAACATTTCTTCAAGCGAGATACATGGAATACATCATGTATCCCGAGAGTGTATCGAGCAACTCCAACTTATAGGCCACGGCTCCTTTCTTCTCAATGATGCGGAAAGGTCCGACATATCGAGAGCTAACTTGCCTTTGACTCCAAACCGTTGGGTGCCCTTCATAGGAGAGACTTTGAGATAAACAAAGTCATTTTGGTTCAAAACTCAACTTCTGACGGCGTCGATCCGCATAGCTCTTTTGTCGAGATTGGTAGTCGTAATCTGTCTTGAACCAATCGAACATGATCTTGGCCTCTTTGATGCGTGTCCGGGCCCAAAAGTGGCCTTTCATGGTCTCGGACCAATTCAGCGGGGTTGCATTTTCTCCATTATAACGCTTCAAGCGGTGCCATCTAGAGACTAGCTTGGAAACTCTTGTTGTCCGAGAACTTCGGCAAATGGCAAGCATTTCTCTCAATTCTTTCCATAGGAAAGAACACGAAGCACGAGCATGTCTTCCAAGATTTGATTAACTCTCTCCATTTGGCCATCGATCCGAGGATGGAAGCGATTGCTAAAAGAAAGAGCGAGTTCCCATGGCCTTTTGCAAACTCTTCCAAAATCGAGAGGTAAAGAGTGAGCCACGATGCAGAAACAATCGAGTCTTTGGTACTCCATGCAAACTCACAATTCGTGAGACATAGAGCTCAAGCTAAGCGGCTAACACGAAGATTGGTCTTAACCGAGGAGGAAGTGTGCCACTTTAGTTAGTCGATCAATGACAACCCAAATGGCATCATTTCCTTGGAGTTACGGGGCAGACCGGTGATAAAATCCATAGGTCGAGTCCCATTTCCTCGGGCACTGTAAAGGTTGAAGTAATCTGCTGAGCGGCGGGTGTTCGGCCTTCACACGACGGCAAACATCGCATTGACAGCGAAGCTTAGCGATCTCGCTTCATTCGAGTCCACGAGAATCTCGGCGAAGATCTTGATACATCTTCATGGCTCCAGGGTGTATGGTCAACGGAGAATCATGGGCTTCGCGGAGGATTAAATTCCGCAATTCCATGTCTTTTGGAACAACAAGACGTTGTCCAAACCAAACAACACCATGATCATCTTCTAAAAGCACTTGGTTGTCCCATTTTTGATGTTTTGCTTGATCAGGATAATTCCATCGTTGGTTTGTTGAGCCATCTTAATTCGATCTTCTAAAGTCGGATGCACTTCTAAGGTAGCGAAACCCATGCTCAACCACTCTAAGTTGAGTCGCTGAAATTATTGATGAAGGGTGAGTTCTTTGTTCCTTGAGCATCGAGTATTACAATAAACTTTTAGGCAGGTGCATACCGCAACAACATTAGCCTTACGGGTGATCTTGAATACCCATGTCATAATCTTTGATCAACTCCAACCATCTTCTTTGCCTAAGATTCAGATCTGGTTGGGTGAACAAATATTTCAAACTCTTGTGGTGCTGATACACCTCCTAGCGATTCTGGAGTGAGGTAATGTCGCCGGATTTTTAGTGCATGGACCCTTTGCGGTGAGTTCCAAATCATGGGTTGGATAATTAAGCTCATGAGGTCTCAATTATCTTGATGCATAGGCCACTACCTTGCCTTCTTGCATAAGAACAACAACAAGTCCTTGGCGAAAGCATCGCATAATAAATATCGAAGCTTCGATGAACATCCCGGGAAGAACAAGCTGGAGCTGTGGTCAATCTCTTCTTGAGTTCTTTGAAACTCTTCTCACATTCAGCGGACCACTCAAACCCCTTGTCCTTCTTAAGCAACTCGGTCATCGGCCCAGCGATCTTGGAGAAATTCTCGATAAGCGGCGATAGTATCAGCTAAACAGAAAACTCCTCACCTCGGTCCTTAGATTTGGGCTGCTCCCAAGAGACCACATCACGACTTTACTAGGATCCTGACTACCTCCTCTTGCTGAAAGAACATGGCCCAAGCGCCACTTCTTTCAGCAAAATTCACACTTGCTGAATTTTGCGTATAGTACAGTGCTCAGATGACTTCTCCAATACTAGCGCGAGATGTTGAGCATGGTCTTCCTCATTCTTGAATAAATGAGGATGTCATCTATGAAGACCACCACAAACTTATCCAAATACTCCATGAAGACCATATTCATAAGATTCATGAAAAGGGCGGGAGCATTGGTTAAGCCGAAGGACATACATGAGTATACTCGTACAACCCATAGCGAGTAGAAAGCCGTCTTTGGAATATCTTCAGATCTGATCTGACTTGGTGACAACCCAATCTTAGATCGATCTTAGAAAATACCGAAACTCCGGTCAATTGATCAAAAAGGTCATCAATCCGGGGTAATGGGTACTTATTCTTTATCGTCACTTCATTAAGTGGGCGATAATCAACTTACATCCGTGAGGTCTTATCCTTCTTTTTCACAAAAGATTGCGGACAGCCCCAAGGAGAAGAGCTAGGGTGAATGAAACCCTTAGCCAAAAGTTCACCTAGTTGCTTCTTCATTTCCTCCAATTCATTTGGGGGCATCGGTATAGCCTCTTGAGATAAGAGGCGGTGCGGGGTAACAACTTCGATGGCGAATTCAATATCTCGGGTTGGCGGCATCCAGGTAATTCATCTGGAATCGCACACTATTGGTATTTCATGAATCTCTAGGGTTGGCTTCGATTCCAAGGCAAAGGGATAAGGCTTTTGAAATTTTGGTGAAATACCAATTTGTATGCGGAGGAACTTGTGAGGATATAGATTTCTTAGCGCGATCGATGTGTCCCAAGTGTTGAGACAACCAATTCATGCCAAGTATCACATCCAAACTTACTTGGAAGGAAGGAGAATAAGAGTTGCAAAAATTCTATTCATTCAATTTCAATGGTTCGTCTCGACACTCAAATTCAACTCTCATTTCCGATCTAGGGAATAAATAATCAAGGGACCATGCACCATAGGAACAATTTGAATATCACCATTGGAAGCAAAATTTGTGATATAAAGGAATCAAAGCCCCAAAATCGAATAAAAGCTGTGGCGGGGCGAGGTTGTGCAAGCGTACCCAACACCTGCGGCGTCGGGTGCCTCGTGTGCCTTGAGCGGAGATATGATTGACTTCAGCCACGAACAACCTTACGAGTGGCTGGGCTACCTTACGAGGCTGTGGGCTACCTACAGTGGGGAAATGTCCATGTCCTTGTCCTTGCGCTTGCCGGATTAGGGCGGTTGGCGCTTCTTTCTTAGGGAGCGATTGTTGGCGTAGTGTCCCTTGTTATGACAATAAAAGTAGGTGACATCGGCCCATTTGGGGTTGTAGAGAGGCCTCCTCTCATCCCAGAGTGCATGGTAGAACCACGACTGCGGAGGGCAGAGAACTGCAAGTGAGGCGACTTGGGTGGTGGTGGAGCTTGAGGATGGGAGGCTGGGGCTTGCGGAGCACGAGGCCAGTGTAATTGCTCTTTGCTGCCCTCTGCGCCTCCCACTTGCGCTTGCAGGATTCACTAAGCGCTCGCCCTTGAATTCAACAACAATGTGGCCTTATCGACCAAGTCTGCAGAAGTCGGGGTAATCAACAATAGACAGCTTGTCCTCTGACTCCTCGGACAAGCCATCCATAAACTTTTCTGCTTGGCATCGTCAGATGAACACCTCCTCTGGAGCATATCGAGATAAGTGATTAAACTCATGCGAGATACTAGGTCCTGATTTCGCCCTTGCTTGAGTGCTAGAAACTCCTTTGTCTTCAACTTCATCAAGCCCGGCGGAGGACATGAGCTCGTCGGGAAGGCGATCTGAAACTCCTCCCAAGTGGCCGGGCGTGGCCATGGGCTGCATAGCGAGTTCTCCCACCAAGAGTGCTTCCCCTTCGGTGATGAGAGGCAAAAAGTGCCTTCTCATGCTCCTGCCATTGAGTATACAGAGCTTCAAGCTCGACGACCTGACGAGTGCAATGCGCATCAAGTGGATCTTCCGGCCGAGAAAGTTGGTTGGTGAAAGTCTGAAGGAACTTCGGAGAAGTCCTCCCTCGTGATGTCCACCTCCTCCTAATCCAGAGGGGCACATGTAAGCAAGTATTCTCGCTATAGCCTTGAGGATCGGGTTTGATCCATCGGTTCCGCTCGATCTGGCGAGAACCTTAGCCATGGTGGGTGGGCGGAAGTTCCTCATCACAGCTAGCTTGCGTACCCTTGCTTCTTGAGTTCGTCCAGCCATCCTATTCCAACAAATAGGGTTAGCCACAAAACCTTGATAGATTCAAAAGCGGCTGACTCTGAGAATCAATTATTAAAAGAAAATAATGGTATTACCCTACCACAAGCACAAACATTTATTTAGCAAGAATAACACTCCAACAACGAAAGCACAAAAGCCAGCACTAAAAGCCAAAATTTTATCACATAAGGATGGTAAAGTAATTCTAAATAAAGGGTACCTTTAACACTAAACTTCCATACCAACATCCTCCTTGCTTCTCTAATCTTGGATTAAGTACAAGCTCTAGCTTTTTGAAAAGGATGAGAAGGAAATCAACTTTTGACAAACCAGCGACATCGGGTAAGTTCAAGAATCTAGGATTGGTAAGGAATAAAAACAGCAGATCTTACTTAAATTTTATAAAAGATTTGATATTTAGAAACTATAATTTTCAAATATTCTATGACGACCAAACTTAAAGGTTCTCACGGGTATGGCTCGATACCAACTCTTGTGAGAGGCTGCGTGCGATTTAATTTGAAATGCTTAACCTTTCCTTTGGTCCTAGCATTCCAAATCAAATTTCTCCGCTCTCGGTGTATGTGTACTTCGAGCTACGTTACCTTACACCTCACAAGAAATAAAGTACCAATTCCATACACAAGTTCTTGCTTTATTACAAACTTCATAATTTACATAGATTCAACGTACATTAAGGTTTTACAACAAAAGTAGAGGCAACAGCGGCGGAAGCACAAGCCATAAAGATGGCGGATCCAAAAAGCCAACCAGTTGCCCTTACCCACAAGGACAAGCGACGGAAAGCGTTCAAGCTAGTCGAGTCCATAGTGAAGTCGGCCTTGTACTAAATCAACTTGGATTGGAGGTCAACTTCCTCTGCAGCAAAGACACAATGCAAGCGAGTACAATAACAATTGTACTCACAAGAGACTTACGTGTCGAAGCCTATACATAGCTACATGCAAGCTGATTTCAAGGAAATGGCTATAGAGTTTATTTTACAGGAAAGCCACATTTATTTGCAATTATGTATTAGATTGAAGGCGGTTTATCAAAACAGTTTTTAAATTGTTCAAATAGCGAGAGACAATAATATAAATCAACCTTAACATCTTGGAGGTGACTAACCTAGCCACCACAACAATAGCCAATTACCCATTAGTTCCACCCATTCTCAAGTTTTATCAAAATGTTATAGTCTAACTCTCGAAAGACCTCCCCAAGCGTGTCCATAACCAAGGACTTGGCTATTCGAATAGATTTAACCCTGCAGGGGTGTACAACTTTACCCACATGTCGGACCGCCTTGTTGCCACACGATTAAGCACACTTCCTTAGGTGTCTTGGGCCATTAAGTCCTCTGAGACCTTTCCATTATTGCATATTAACTTCTGAGTCGCCCGTATGGGTAAAACCCTCTGTGAAGCGCCTCGTGTGCACCACAGGGCTCCCACATGGAGACCCGCACATTCGTCGGATATCAGCCAGCCAAAGCAATTGCCGATACCCTTAGAATTTGGAGAACCTGGTAGGAACTCCACCCTCGCACCCAACACACACAACACACTCACACGCTGCGACTCGGAGTAATACACACCAATGTCTTGAGTCAAGGGGTTCCCCAATACCCTCATGTGGATATACATAATAATGCTTGGCTCGGTGTAACAAGATGTTTGGTCCTTGTTGACTTGGGCACACAACCACATACCAATAACCGCCAAACATCCTTATGCCCAAGTCCAAATCTTTTTGGGTTTCATTTTTAACTTTTCAAATATGATACATATATGAGTATCACGACTCAAATATTTAAGGTGATGTTGTAACGACCATCATGAGACAATGATCGATCTACCGTTCTAAGCATGGCTAAGCAATAGCAAATCGCATACTAAATATAAGTAGCGAAGACCCATCCAGCAGGCTCTACATCACGGCGGATATAATCCTAGGTTTTGTGGTAAGGGATGGATGTTCAAGTAACTACTTGGGTGAACTATGGCGGCAGAAAATACTTGACAACATAGCATGCATACATACATATGATTGAAAATGAAATATTATTATGCGCAAATAATGGGATCAACGTGCATCAATTGGCGCTTGCCTTCAGATAGTCTCTCTGGTACATGGAGGATCGCTCGACAACACGAATCGTCCAAATCTATCGATCGAGCAAAGCGGCAAAATAAGAACAAATAACACCAAAATAATCCACAACTTCAATCATCACCAAATCATGCATACATCATAGGAAGGAATGATTTTCAAATAAATTTGGGTGAAATTTTCAATTTAGAAACTTATTTAAATTTTCTAGAATTTACAAACTAAACACATATTGTCACAATTAAATTAATTATCACTTTTTCTGAAATAGCAACCTGATCCGATTAAACACAAGATTAAAAGACAGGAAAAAAAATTTAACAAAATTTGTTTCACTTAATTTGGAGTTAGGATGAAATACTTATGAATTTTTGAAGTTTAACCCATTTTCTAGTATGAAATCAATTCATTATAGCAACTAATTTTAATTCTCCATTTTCTGGAATTGCAATCTGGATGTATCTCATTCTAATAAAAGTACATAAAATAATAAAAATAACAAAATTGATTTCATTCAATTTGGAGCTAATTTGAATTAGTTATGAATTTTCTAAGTTCATACCAATTTTCAGTTCAAAAGTAATTCTATTTGGAAAATCCAAAAAGGATTAATAATCTTTA